>JAJHSJ010000001.1:118221140-118385326 GCA_021015155.1 Magnolia officinalis
GCCATTGAAGTTAGGAATATCAACACGTATCTTGAAGTCTCGATCTACCCGATCGCCGCCTTGCCTGGGGTGTTGGAAGATCACGTCATCGATCTCCTCTTCACGGAGCCCCCGTCCTCAGGGACGCCCTGGATGCACTGCTGGGATTATCCTGCATCAGGGCGATTACGGGTTTCAGCATTGGTGGTGGAGATTACCACCAGGAACACGCGTGCCCTAGGGTTTCTGCCAAGAGATTCGCTATGCGGTCCATGGAAGCCTGCAGCCCTTGCATGGCTTGTCGATTCTCTTGCTGCGCTGCTTGAAAAGTTGCCCGCCGTTAAAGGAAAATTTCCTGGAGCACCGCCTATGGGATTGTTGCCCGACCCCTCGTTAGAAGCCATCGACCCGAGGAGAAACCTCGCTCTGATACCAAACTGACGCAGGGGAGGACGTGAGGTCGAGCACCGTCTTCCTCAGAGGATAAATATTCCGAATCCACGGAACTTCTCTGGACTCCTCACAGAGACTTCTCGAATCCACGAGAAAAGAGAACAGAAAATAGAAATAAATTCTGATAAATTCGAAATAGATTAATTAATTCATAAAAATGAGTTCACAACCCTTTAAATAAGGGTACCAAGCAATGGGAAAGAAATCAGAATCCAACTACAACTAGGATTCCTAGAATTCGCGACTTACTATAAATAGTAAACTTACTATTTATAGACGGTCGTGATGTCTACTAGTGCGCAAGGTTTTCGGCCAAAAATAGTAAGTGTCTATTTGGCTTCACCAACCCGTTCTCCTAATTATTCTAAGCTCTTTTCACGTTGGGCGCAACTCCTAAAGCCCGACGGATGAAGAGTTAAAGCAAACTAAAACTTACTATTTATAGTAAAAACGAAATTGAAACAGGGAAACGACCGTGAAATCAGGGGTTTCCGCAATTCCGAGCGTCGCAACCCCGCGTAGCTGGGTTGGTTGGCTAAAGTAGCTCGTTCTACCCCAAAATCTATATTTTCGTCCGCTAACTCATCCGGATTGCGAGATACGCCTGATTTAAGGTCTGATGGTCCAGATCACTTCTGTCGCCGACGGGCCTTTTCTGATCCATCTTTGCCATGTAATTGTCCGCGACCCGCTCTACATCAATAACGCTTTTGTGGAAAATGTATATAACACCCAAGCTCTGTGGGGCCTACAATGTTATATGTGTGACATCCACTCCGTCTATCAGGTGGGAACCATTACTTGCACTGTAAGTACAAAAATCAGCCTGATAAAACAATCATATGGATCACACACAATGTAATATTACAGATAAAACCAATAAATTTATATAGTGAGGCCCAATTGAGTCTTGGATCAGGTTGATTTTTGTATCTTACCTTCATGCATGAGAATAATGCCTGATGAATGGGTTGGATGAAAATATAAACACCATGTTTTTTCCCACACACAAACCTATGTTTCCTGTCGTTCCCTATGGTGTGGCCCATCTGATCTGTAAGTTAGGCTGATTTTTCTCTCCAGGGCCTAGAATTGAGTGGTGAACCTGATGAATGGAGTGAATGTTACAGAGAAAATATGATGGGCCACAGATAGAATTGTTGTACACACTTGGTACAACATGGTGTGCAAACACCTCATTATTGATGGAAGGCGCGGCCCGCAACAGGAGATGTAGAGGATTCCGGTTCGATGGGACGTAGGATCTCCTTTGACGGCCGATGCTACGGTAGAGACTGTAGAATCGAAATATCTGTCATGGAGAGTAAGTGGGAGGGTGATCTATCAACGAGAGCCATCCATTTAATTGCCCCTACATTGGATTGAAGGTGTTTCAAAATACGCAGATATCAGATGATCCTAACCATCCGATATGGTGATCAACACTCACTGTGGGAAAATAAAGGAAAGTGGTAGCTGGGAGTAGTATGATAGGGGTAAATTTTGGAAACATAGACATCCAGGATAGGCCCACGAGATGGATGGTCCCAAATCGTACATCAGCTTGCCATGTGTAATCTAGAGAGATGGTTCTACCATATTACTGTACCTTATCAATTATCATACCCATCCATCACATCACTTGCACGGATGGCATTTTATTGCTAGGTAGGCTGGGCCCAATTGCCGTCCAAAAGGCAGCCATGAAGATTCTGACTATGGGTGTGGATCTTCCGTGTTGATGACACAACTTCTCACTGGTAACGTCATAGCCGATTACACCAGCTTATAAAACAGGCTGTTTTTCTCCCTCAATAAGTTGGGCACTACCGCACTTGACAGCACAATTTTTAATGTGTAACTTTCTTATGCCCCAACAAGATTTGTGTTAGATCCACACTGTCCATTAATATTTTCGTATCATTTGAGAGTATGAGCTCAAAATTGAGGCCCATCTAAAGCTCAAGTGGATCACACCACAAAAAATAATGGAGATTAAACAACTATCATTGAAACATTCCTATATGGCCAAGCATGAAGTTTATTTGTCATCTAACCTACTCATAAGCTTGTAAAAACTTAGAAGAAGGAAAATACAATATCAACTTGATAAAGCCTCCTATTCCGTTATGAAGTTTTCTAAGGTAGGTATCAATTCCTACTATTTCCTATGGTGTTGTTTCTTCTGGTGTGGTGTACAAGAGCTTTGAGTTCACCGTTTCTTTTATGTCCTAAAATGAACAGAAAAAACAGTAACATTTTGAGGTCATAGAAGGCTTTAATTGAGCTGATATTTGTTTTTTTTTTTTTTTTCCTTCATCCACATCTTTGTTATCTCAAATAAACTTTATGGTGGATCTCTTGAAGGTTTCAAGGGTAGTCATTCATGATGGGATTTTTTTCCCGTGCTCGACCGGTCATGAGCCTCGCTCGACCGGTCGAGGGCTGGTGCACGACCAGTCGTGGAGTCAGTCGTGGCTCGACTCAAAGTCCAGCGACTGTGGACTATTTTTTCCGGGGGTGTTCGACCGGTCGTGGGTGACGTTCGACCGGTCATGGACTCGGTACGACCAGTTGAGGTTACGTAGATTCGTTCCGCAATTTTGTGCGGATTTTGTTTTGCAGATCCTTTCGCAACTGGGATGCGGAAAGGAGTTTCCTATAACTATAAAAATGGGTCCCTAGGACTTTTCTAGAGGATATGATGTGTAAGAAAAAGCACAAGAGGGTTTCCTAGCTAAAGGGTTTAGGGATATCAAAGGTGAGAGAGAGAAAAGAGAGAGAGAGAGAGAGAGAGAGAGAGAGAGAGAGAGAGAGAAAGAAAGCTTGTAGAAGGGAGGTTATGCTCGTGGAGGTGATCTACGGTGCAATTTATATCTCAGCGGTTCTACGTCCTCGTAATCGGTGAGATCTCTCTGGTTTTCTTTTATTTTCTCATTGTTTATCCACTCCTGCGTGAGTGAAGAAGGTTATAACGTTCTACTTCATAGTGGATTGTTGATCTTGATGAGGTCCCGTGGTTTTTACCTCTTTGAGGGTTTTCCACGCAAAATCTCTTGTGTGGTGTGTGGTTTATGCTTTGATTTATTTAATTGCTTTATTATTCCATAATTCTAGTTTGTTTCGGGAGGCTAGATCTTAAGGTTTTGTGCAAGGCCCCCAACAATTCAATCCCCCTTCTTTCCAGGGTGTGGTCCATTTAAGCCTTAAATATGACTCATTTTTTAGGTCGTACTCTAGAATCATCTAGAAAAATTAATGGACATAAATCATTGTGGGGTGGCCAGGAAAGTTTCATATGTTAAAAGTTGTACAGTGGATTAGGCAATCTATTAGCGAGCGAGAAAATCAGTGTCTTTTGCGAGCTGTGTCATCATCAATGACATATACCAATGAGAAGCTACGACCTAGAATTTCCATGTACCTTCTGACCATACTAGCATTTGAGATTGTTACATACTCGAGTGGGAATACATGCACAAGTGCGTGCACCTTGTACGATGCCTTGTGCACCATCACGAAGACCCCACCTTTGATTGCTCATTCTTCTCAAATCACCTCAATTTATAGAACAGGGCCATCCATTGCGGTGCATGCCAGTCTTCAAGGTTAGATTTGTCAATTTTATCAGTTCGGGAGGTCAGATGGAGAGAGTAGAGCCATCTCTCATTGAGAACAAATGGCTCAGTGATTTATAGATCAGGACCATCCATCTAGTTTGCCCGAGTTTATATGGCAAGTAGATAAGAATACACAGAGATCAGATGGTCTTAACCATCCATCTGATCAGCAATCTTCTAAGTAACCAAATGAAATAAAACTGGTAGAATGTTTAATATTCAATGTGGGAAAGTGAAGCAAAGCAATAAAATGAAACGGTGCTTGATCATCCTTCTCAAATCACCTTGATTTTCCAATAATACCGTAATCTCTCACCTCATTTTATTGCAGGGGCTGTGATGAGGTCGAGCACCGTCTTCCTCAAGGATAACTACTCTGAATCCATGGAGCTTACCTGGACTCCTTACATAGACTTCTCGAATCCATTAGGAAAAAGTAAGAAAAATATAAATAAATTTTATAAAATTTATAATCTGATTGATTGATGAAATAAACAATTTCACAACCCTTTAAATAAGGATACTAAGCAATGTGATAAATTTCATAATCAAATTACAACTAAAACTCTTAAAATTTGCAACTTACTATAAATAGTAAATTTTATATTTATAGTAAGTGTCGTGTTGGACACAACTCTTAAAGCCCAATAGATGAAGACTTATAATCAAACTAAAACTTACTAAAAATAGTAAAAATGGAAATAAACATACAATTCAACCGTTGATATGATATGATGGAATATCGCAAATTCAGCATGGCTAACCAGACTATGCCGGGTTGGTTGGCTAAAGTAGCTCGTCCTACCCCAAAATCATATATGGCATGTTGAGTAAGTCATTCCGATTTACGAAATATGTTTGTTTTAAAGTTCCGATGATCTTGATGACTTCCGCTTCCAATTGGGTCTTCTCTTGTCCATCTTGAGTATAAAAGTGCCCGCAACCCGCTCTACATCAAACACCGAAACTAAAATGGGCTGGAGAAACGGATGGACTGCATGGATAAACAACACATAATCAAGGTCGGCACACAGTAATGGTAACACCTAATCTGCTCCGGCCATGTCCCTGTAAACCGGACGCCAATTTCCTACACAAGATCAAGCGTGCGACAAAAAGTTCTGTGGGGCCCACCGCTATGTCCGTCTTACATCCACTCTGACCATTTGCGCCTACTACTGTTATTAGGAAGTGAACCCTAGATCGGCCGACCAAAAAGTCAACCGAGGGAACAGTAGGGATGGAAAAACCCACCATCGTAACCTTCCTGGGACCCGCCATGTTATTTATACATGTGGCATCTAATCTGTTCGTAAAGTAAGTCCCACCTATGTG
This sequence comes from Magnolia officinalis, assembly GCA_021015155.1. Classification (NCBI taxonomy): domain Eukaryota; kingdom Viridiplantae; phylum Streptophyta; class Magnoliopsida; order Magnoliales; family Magnoliaceae; genus Magnolia; species Magnolia officinalis. The sequence continues at coordinate 118,226,528 of JAJHSJ010000001.1, forward strand.
AATGGAAAAACTAAAAATCAGCTTCATCTAAAACTTCAATGGGGCCAGACGATTTCAACGGCAGCATCCTCATCCCCACTGGAAACGGACTGGCTACCCCCCTGACACCAGCTAATGGCTGGTGGTCGGTGCTCTGTGGGGCCCACCATGATGTATGTGTTTCATCCATGCCGTCCATCTATTTTTACAGATCATTTTAAGATATGAGACCAAAAATAAGATATATCCTAATCTCAATTGGACCACGTTATAGGAAACAGTGTTTAATGAGCGTTGACCATTAAAAACATTTTGGGGGCCATAAAAGTTTGGATCAAGCTGATTTTTATTTATTTTTTCCTTCATCTGGACCTGTATGACATAATCAACAGATTGGATGTTAAATAAACAGTACAATGGGCCTTAGGAGGATATTAATAGTGGATATCCAATCACTATTGTTTTCATGTGGTGTGGTCCAGCTGAAGTTTATATATCTCTCATTTTTGGGATCAAGCCCTAGAATGATCTTTAAAAATGGATGAACAGAATGGATGAAACACATACATCATGGTGGCCCACAGAGCACCGACCATCAGCCCCGGGGCTGGTATACGGGGGAGTAGCCAATCCGTTTCCATCCCCACTGGTCCTGACTCCCTGTCAGTTGATCTTTGTAGTAGCGTCCGAACATGAACTAGCCCCAATGATGGATGGAATGGGTGTCTGACATACATCCCTGCGGTTCTCAAAAAGCTATGCCTTACAGCAGCTGTAGGATCTCGCATAGCCATAAGACGCAGATTGGATACTACCCCGCTGGTTCTAACTAGAAAAGGATAGGCGCTCTGAGGGTCCACCCTGATGTATGGTTTTATCCACACCATCCATCCATTTTTCCATATTATTTTTAACCTACAAGCCCAAAAATGACGTAGATCCAAGGCTTAAGTAGATCACAAGGTGGGGATTAAACAGATTGTGAAAACTTTTTTGGAGCTGCGGAAGTTTTGGATCACGCTGATATTCGTGTTTTTCCCTTCATGCAGGTCTATTTTACTTTATGAATAAGGGACGATAGAGATTTAGGTTACAAGCCCAAAAATGAGATACATATAAGGTTGAAGTGGACGAGAAAGCATTTATTAAATAGCTGCCCTTCGAGGAAAAAATAAAAGGGCTGCAGACGTTTTTGTCTGCTTCATCAAGGTCTAGGTGACCTTATGAATAGGTTAGATGACAATCAAGGACCACGGGGTTCTAGGGTATAAGCCCGTAAATGAGATAGATCTAAGGCTCAAGTAAACCACAAAGTGGGGATTAAATAATTGAAAACTTTTTGGAGGCTACAAAAGCTTTCGATCAAGCTCTATTTGTGACTTCTTGAGCAAGTTGGATGTCGATTAACCGACATGGTGGGCCAACCGTGGGTGTCATTATCACCACTGCTACCTGTTGTGTGTTCTACTTGACCCTTAGATCTACCTATTTTTGGGCTTGCACCCTAAAATAATATAAAAAATCACAGTGGCCACTTAGAGCCCTTGTCCTTCCTAGCTAGGGACAGATGGGTAGGACCCAGTCCCGGTAGCCAATAAACCTTAAAACGAAGAAGGAAAAAAAAAAAAACAGGCCAACCCACTAGCAGCAGCATCGTGACATTATTTGACTCGCAAAATGAATAAGAAGATGCGACCGAATTGGCACGTCACATCATTCCATTGTTTGACTGCAATGCACTTTAAGCCCATGCACAGGAATCCAAGAGAGACGGTGGACCGAAGTCGCAGAACTAGGTTGCCAAAAAGAGATTGGTCCAGATTATTCAGCCGAGTTTACCAGGAAAAGCATCAGCCGTACATTCAATCCCATATCTAGGAGTAAGACAGAGAAGGATTATCAACTACTACAATTGACCTATGATTATATTTTAGAAAAAGTTACTGTAAATATTAATTATATCTTCAAATTTTTATGATATTTTCTTTATACACTTAGTTAAAGAGTTAAAAGAACAAATTTATGAAAATAATTACAATATTTTTTCTAATAAAACCTAACTTAGTTTTTTTTTTAACGACATAATTAAAATAGTCTACAACGCATGTTTTATGCAGCACATAGAAACCGAGCTCTTAGGGATTATACATGAAATCCACGCTACTCTGTGTGGTGATAACCATTATGCTTACTGTACGAACAAGAGATCATGGTCACATAAATTAAAAACTAAGATGAGGACAACAATGGGAACAATGTAAATTTGTGCTGAAAGGCTCTAAGTTAACTAGTAGTGGCCTATCTTAGATTTGGACTAGGCTGATTTTGTGTGAATTTCATTCCTCTTTATGAGTCTGAATTGATGAATGAGTTCGATAACAAAAAGACACCCGAGTGGGGGTTTTAAGTGTGGTGTGTCAGGCCACAAGGTAATGGGTCACACATCAGGTATGGGCTGTAACTCTTGGCCCATTATTTAGTAAACTAATAGAGTACAAAGTCAAAGTCGATCTCATGGATGATCAAGATTGAAAGAAATCAGGCTAGAATGTTCGATCTAAGGGTCTAGTGTAAGCTATAGGTTCTAACTGTCATAACTTTGCGACTAATTAAAGCATATAATATATCGTTCAAAAGCATTGATGGGTTCTAAATCTTGGCCAATGTCAAAGGCAATTGACCATTAAAAGATTTTGCAAAATTATGTCATTTTAGGGGGCCTAATCTTGAGTTTCCTTTAAATTACTTAACAGTTTTTGTTATTCTTGTGGTATTTAAGGATTTGAAGAAGTTTAGTTATGCTTAAAGTCCTTTTTAAGTCATGTAAAAGAGTTTGAGTCATTTACAAAGTCATTTACTATTTTAGAGAAACTTATTTTGAGAAAGTTACAAATTGAGCATTTAGGGTTTCTATAAGTGGTATGAAAGGGCTTTGAAAATAAACTTTAGTCATTACTCTCAATAATATTTTCTCTTCAAGATATTTTACTAGGTGGATTCAATATTCCTTGTCGATTTGAGGTTTAAGATAAAGGAAAAGGTTTGCTATCTCTTCCTCTCCCTTTTCGCCACATCCATTACTATATTAGTTGGTATTAGAGTGCGATCTTTCCTCAGCTGGGTGCCTTCCAGTAGAAGATTGAGCAGTAACAATCCTTCAACAATGATCTAGGAATCAAGTAATGACTAACGAAATGTTCCAAGCATTTCATTAAAAAAGCCTACGATAAATACTAGAGATGATATTATCTATTAACCAATTGCCGGAAGCTATGGATTGCAAATATATTCACCACAACAAATGACCCACGTCCGTTAAAGGTGCTCATGGTCAGTTAGTTTGTGATCAAAAGCTTTTTAGCCAATCAAGTATGAAGCGAGCTTATGTAAATAAAAAAGTTGCCTCTTCAGGGATCCATCGAAGAAAAATAAAAGTAGAGTACTTATGCAAAAGGAGTGCTTGTTGACGAATCCACCATTGAATTACTTGATGGATCCATGAATGGATCAAATCTGGGATTTATGGTTGGATTAGAAGAGGTTTCAATTGAATTGGGACATCACTGATGGATGATCAACAAAAGCGATCAATAAATAGATGGTTGAGAATGACTCAATGGCAAAGGAATATACACTTTCATGATCATCCCATCAAGCTCTATGAAAATCAACACCCGTATACTTTCTCAACAACAATAAAAGTGCGTAGATTAAAGGCTAATAGTGAAGTTGGCACTAATGTGGTCAATAGATGTGAAGCAGCAAATGAAGCTATGATCAATGCAGCCAATCCCGGAATGCAAGTCCATTGTTGCAAAAGTGGTGGAGATCAATGCACTAGACGTTGATGTATGAAAGGAAATGAAAAGTGAGGTTGCACACATTTAATAAAAAATTTTTATCTTGTGAATAAATTTTGGATTCCATGTTTAGAGTTCACCATCAGTTGCAACCAGAGAGAGCACACTACAAAGGTAGGTTATGGAAATGCATCACTATCATTTTAAACTCGAGGATGAGTTCGATTTTTTAAGTGGAAGGGTATAACATAGGACTAAGTCAAGGTCAATCTCATTAATAGTTAGAATTAAAAGAAATCAGGTTAATAAGTTCGATTCAATGATTTAGCGCACGCTATAATTTTCAATGGCCATAACTTTGCGATTTATTATCTATTTCATGCATATAATGTCATTTGGAAGTTATTGAAGAGCTTTACATCCTCGCTGATGCCAAAGGTAATAATAGGCCATTGAATAGTTTCATAAAATTGAGTTATTTTGGAAGTTAATTTTAAATTTTATAATATAATTTACTGTTTTTATTAAGTTATAGTTTTTGCTATTTTAGAATTTGAAAACTAACTCTCAACCCAGTCAAAAACTGGCCCATTGCCACTCCTGCTTACAACCATGTGTATCGTAGATCAAATACAAAGCTTTGTAGGTTGAGGTCAACATTCAACATGAGCTTAAGTGTGTCTAAGTGAATTTAAGTACTTTTGAGATGATCCCATCTCATCTAAGTTTGTAATCAAGCACCATCAACATGGCATACATGTACAAATTAATGTACGTGTAATTCATTTGGCCTATGGTGGAATGACATAAACAAAAAATCAAAATTATCTTATGATCCTAACTGTCACTTGGAGGTTTTGCTCATTGGATGGTATACAATAGCTGGACATTATTCTCACCAAAGAACTGTAAGGGCCTGGTTCCTCTTAGATCCTTGTAGAATAAGCTCATTCTTCAAAAGCTGGCATGCAGGACCCACCTGGGTTGTGTGTAGCATACCTGATCATTTACAAATCCTCGCAGAATAAGTTTATTCTCCAAATATTGCCCGCGGGCAGGACCCGCCTGCGGTCGCCCACCCTGAAAGTTGGACTCAGGTCCAAACCTAGTCTGGGCCATGATGTGAATTTGGAGGTTTTTAGATGGATTTTCATCTTTCTCTGCCATAGGGTTTATTGTGTTGTGCATATGTCACCCCAAGCCCCACCATGATGTTGGGATGCCCAAAAAATCAGGCCTATATATACGATATTTAGATGGGCCAAACTACTAAAATAGTGTACAACCATCCAAAACCTCGAAATTACCGTGGTGGCCTACATGATCCTTGCATCAGCCCAATTTTCGGGGCCTTCAACTTTAATGGTGGTGGATAGGTTGGATGCTGTAAACGCTTAGGTGGCCCCCATATGCACTCAGCTACGCCTGGAGTTGGCTTCAGCCCAAATTTTGAACAGTTCGGTCTGGGGCTGCTGGGCCAGGCCTGTTAATATTTTTATTCTTGGCCTGAACTCAGAGGGCAGCCCATTGATAACCCTACACGCAGCACTTGTAGAATAAGCTTATTATGCAAGGACTGAAAAAGGAAACGTCATCGAATTTTAATCCTTGAATTCTCTCTATACAAGCCAATGCTTGTACGTAAATTGAATGTATGTTGAAGAGATGGATTGAGGATTGGAATTGACTATCTTCTGACTGCTACATATTGAGGACGGAGCCATCCACGTCTCCCACCGAATGCTCCATTCTGACTACGATGAGTTGAGTATGAACAGCTGAAAAGAAGAAAATTTTCACTGTTCATATTCGACTACGAATCATCCGTACCATGGTCATTCTTTAAGTTTGGTAATTAGTAGATTGTGGCCCATAACTTGTGAACCCAAACAACCTTGCACATAATGATTTTTCATTAAAACCTAGTCATTTGGATTTAAGCAAAGTTGCATAATGATTGGTTGTGTCAGCTAAGGTTATCTAATCTATCTTGTTGAGACTACATGCACAAACGCTAAACGTGGGTTTATTTTTATTTGTGAAACACCGTGAGTATGAATTGTGGTATATATAAGAAGCTTAATATGGATGGTGGCATATATAGCATTTAAAACACTTATATATTAACAAACATGCCATATAATAATTGCTAAAAGATTGATGGTGGCACATGTGCATGTACAAACACCCTACCCAAGTTAGTCGTGTATATACCTATCTTACATTAGAAGTGATGACTTGTGAGCTTGAACTCCAAAAACCTATCTAACCAACTCCAAAGCGAAATCCATAATAAGATCCATGGGCCCTCGCTGAGTCATTAAGCTTCGTGAGCAAATTTGGTGAACAACCCCATTGCCATCTATGAGGATAATTACGCCTCACGGAATTGTAATAGTCGCACATGTGGCAGCAATGCCACCAGCCAAACCCATGTCAAAAAGCCCGTGTTGTTATTAGGGCCCACCAAAATTTTCTATACATACGTAAAGATCAGACCAGTAGAAAAAGTCAAGTGAGATACATTGCTACTAAAACCTCTAAATTCATGTGTGTGGCTTACATGAGTTTTGGATCGGGCTAATTGTGGTAAAATTATTTAACAGTTGACATTGATGCATGCCTTTGAAGTCCAATGTGATTTTTTAACCATGGCCATCCATAGATAGATGTAGCAATGGGTTGGGCTTAGGTGGGCCAGTTCCAGCCCTACACATAAGGTTCAAGGAACAAACCTGGCCGAAGCCCAACATTGGCCTGGTATAGCAAGCACAAGTGCAAGACTGGAAAATTTTGGCTAGCCCCGCAAGACTTGATCTCATGCTCAGGAATTGATAAAACTCTTGTACTATTCAATTGGGACAAAGTCAGAATTTATTTTTCAATTCCACCTTTTAATATAGGCTGAGTTAATATATATTTTATGAGATTAGTGGAAACAATTACATGGATAGTATTAAACATAAAATAATATTATAATTTTATAGCTGAAAAATATAATGACAGACATAACTTTTCAGTCGGCGAATATTGATATCATAATTTTATAGCCGAAAAATACAATGACAGATAACTTTTTAGTCGGCGAATATTACTTTTCGGCACTGTTAAACCTTCTACTTAAATAATAAATGACATGTTCTTTCTGATCATCATTCTCCTATGCCAGCAATGTTCCAATTGACTACTCAACTATTGATATGTAAAGCCTGAGGTATCTTTCGTTAAAATCTTTCTGGTAACATTTTTCCATATGAATTCCTCGCTTGATTTAAGTTTAATCAAATGATAACAAATTAGTTTTTTAATACATAGTTTGAAATAAACTGGCATAAATAATTAACTTTTCAGAGAAATATCCATAACTCTTTTATATTTTTTAGAAGCCGGCTATTGTTTTGTTATTGTCTATTTCAATCTCCCTTTGATGTACCAAGAACATTAGGAAGTTCCCTACTAATACCCCAAATACATATTTTAATGGACTCATTTTTAACTTGTACTGCTTCATACGCTCAAATGATCGTCATGAATGTGATAAATGATTGATTAAGTCGCATGACTTGACCACTACATCATCGATGTACACCTCTAATATTCAACTGATCATATCACAGAAAATAGCATTTATGGCCCTTTGATAAGTAGCCCCAACATTTTAAAGCCCAAACGACTTCATTTTCCAACAATATGTGGCGATAGCCCCTAGACATCTGAAGGCCTTTTCCTGACGTCACTTTCCATAATGTAAATTTGGTTATAGTTGGAATGATAGTCGATGAATGAAATTATCCTATGACCTACCGCTCTATCAATTAGCTAGTCAGAGACATGCATGAGATATTCATCTTTTAGAGTTACATGATTCAGATTTCTAAAATCAGTGTACACTTATTTTTTTATTCTTTTTCACTACTTGAATGATATTTGAAATCCATTCGGCTTACTTTATCGATTGAATGAATCTAGCCTTCAATAATCTTTCGACCTCTTCATTTATTTTGGTAATGACTTCCAAAGTTATTCTTCTCCGAGGTTGTTTAATGGTCGAAAACCTTTTTTTTATCGGCAACTTGTGATCGACCAACTTTCGATTTAGACTAGGCATCTTGTGATAATCTTAAATAAAACAACCTTTATATTCTTGTAAGAAATCCATTATCTCCTTATGCTCCTCAACCTGTAAGCAACCATTGATGTATGTTAACTGCAGAGCTGTACACGAGTTGAGTTAGCTCGGTTAGCTCTCTCGATTCGACTTGGAAAAGCTCGACTCGCATTGGCTTAAAATTGGATTCGGACCGAGTTGAGCTGGTTTTTGGAGCTCGAAAAAATTTTGAGCCGAGTTCGAGCTTGCCCGAGCTCGACTTGATTTGGATCGAACCTCAACTCGAACCAACTTGGATCAAATCGACTTGATGACTCGATTATTTTGATATGGAAGCTGCTCGCTGAGTATTTGATGAAATGACTCAACAAAGTATTGGCGAGGAAGGAATGGACAAGCATGGGTGTTCGATTTTGATGTTGCTCTCCAAGTGTTTAATGAAATACCTGTTAAAATATTGTTAGTGTCTTGTATTTTTTGAAAAATTGAAGATGCATTCTACATGTTTGAGAAAATGCCACACAGGCTTGAACTTGGCTCGAACTGGCTTGAGCTACTGACTGAACCAAGCCGAGCTGGCCAGACAGGCTCGAGGACTGAGCCGAGCCGAGTTCGAGCTGAGGTTAGCTACTGGCTAAGCCAAGCCAAGTTGTGCCAAGCTTGATTTGGTTCGACTCGTGTACAGCTTTAGTCGAATGCAAATTTTGTTCAGTTTTTTCATTCACTTTAATTAATGGATCTTGCATGTCAGCCTTTAAGTCATCTAACTTTGCTGGCGTAGCTTTCAATTCTTCAAATAATATGCTACCTTCAGAAATTTCATCATGTTTTAATAAACACTTGGCTATGTTGACAAAACAATTGTTCTGTAATTCTTTTCTATATTTAGCATGTTCTATTCTTCCGAATAAGGTCGTGATATCAGCCGCCCATTAGTCTTCGAGTAAGATTTTATTGATGACAATTCATCAATGATACATGATTGCTTGCGGCCGATATAACACAAGTGCTTTCAGCATAGCAAGCTCACTGTCATTTATAAGAGTACTTATATCTTTTATCTTAATCAATGGGTTCTTCAAAGCTGAAATTCTAATCAGTTGGCCAAAGCAGTCTTGACCTATGAAAACCAAAGGACCAACTTCATTCTCATAAAAGTAAGTTTCGAATAAATTGGATTCAACCCAGAACAGCTTGTTATCGGCTCAAGCTAAATGACTTTTCCTTTATTCTAAAAAATAAATAATTGATGTAAAGATGATAGGATACATAAATTAGAATGAACCCAATACCATCCAAGAAGGGCATTATAGCTAGAAGATGATTCTACGACAAAGATGTTTGTCAATGCTTTCTTATTTGTAACTGTTAACTCAATCGATAAAACTCTTTTTACATTTGTTACACTGCTCGTAAAATTACTGACCGTTACTTCGGTGCTAATTAAATCATTATATGTTTTTCCTAATTATTTTCAACATAGTTCTCGACAAGATATCAATTGTCGTCCCATTATCAACCATGATACAAATAATTGGTACACACACACACACACCCACCCACACATGCGCACATTGATGTAGAGTGGGTCGCGGACAGTTTCATGGCCAAGATGGACCAGAAAAGGCCCGGTTGACGACAGAAGTGATCTGGACCATCGGACCTTCGAATCCAGAATGAGTTATCGGGCATAAAATATATGATTTTGGGGTAGAACGAGTTACTTTAGCCAACCAACCCAGCTACACCGGGTTATGCAACCCGGAATTGCGAAATACCCCTGGATCGACGGTCGTTTTCTTGTTTTAATTTCATTTTTACTATAAATAGTAAGTTTTAGTTTGATTATAACTCTTCATCCGTTAGGCTTTAGGAGTTGCGCCCAATGTGAAAAGAGCTTAGAATAATTAGGAGAGAGGTTTGGTAAAGCCAAATAGGACACTTACTATTTTTGGTCGAAAACCTTGTGCACTAGTAGACATCATGACCATCTATAAATAGTAAGTTTACTATTTATAGTAAGTCGTGGATTCTAAGAGTTTTAGTTGTAGTTTGATTATGATTTCTTTCCCATTGCTTGGTACCCCTATTTAAAAGGTTGTGAATTTTTTTTATTAATTAATTAATTAATTTCAAATTTATTAGAATTTATTAGAATTTATTTTTATTTTCTGCTTTCTTTTCTCGTGGATTCGAGAAGTCTCTGTGAGGAGTCCAGAGAAGCTCCGTACATTCGGAGTAGTTATCCTCTTGAGGAAGACGGTGATCGACCTCATCATGTTCATCCCTGCGTCACACACGTTTGCACATGTGTCATGGTCTTTTAATTCGAACGGTCCATGTGATGCGGCATCCCATGAAACTCTAAGCGACCAATTTTTACCTTGATCTAAAACTTTAGTGGGTTATAGCAAAGAGAGATGCAAATCAAGGGAGGAAATTGTTTTCCTTTTTCATGGCCCACCAAAGTTTTGAATCAAAGTAAAAGTTGGGCCCAGAAGGTTTCATGGGGTGCTGCATCACGTGGACCGTTCAGATTTTAGACTTACATCACGTATGATGAGTTCTCAAAAAGTTAGCACAATTTCTTGCAAACTGGTGTGTTGGGATAGACTTTGTGATTTTCAACACAAACGTTGAGGCTATAGGTTTGAGTGTTTACGATTAAAAAAAAATAAAAATTTGCTGACCCAGTTGTAGATGGAATATGGTTAAAATTTATACTAATCTAACGATTCCCGGATTGGTAGGCTTGTTAGTACACCCTACTGGGTACACACTCCATTATTCTCCAGTGTTAGCCACCCCTACTAGGAAATCGATACCAAGACCTCACCGTTGAAACGAAGTATCTTAACTCAGCCTACCACTTTTTGTGTTTAGCTTGTTAGTACACAGCGCTGTCAGTTCACACTTCACTATTTGGCCACTACCCTAGGGAATCGTTGATACCAGGACCTCAGTGTTGAAACGAGGTATCTTTCACTCAGTCTACCACTCTATGGATCAGGGTATTTTTTTTAACTGTACACTTAATTAATACAAATATCTACGGGAGGGTTGATTGGAGAGAGATGATGCATCTCTCTAGTAAGCCAACAATTTGAAAACGGTAGTTAACCATTGAGAAGGATGGGTCACCACCATTTAAACCTTACATCTGATCGGTGTGCCTGTTAGCCTATGTTCCATCTACATTCAGTATTATGCGCACATGTGGCCCGCCTGCTATTAGGCACCGATTGATTAGGTGAGTATGGGGGTAACAGCGTAGGCGTGAGTCCTAACAATAGGGTTGCATATCCACTCTTTCAATTCTTCTAACTCAATTTTAGGGCATGACCACTAAAATGAAGCATATTGAAATCTCAAGTGGACTAACCATGAGAAATAGAAGTTATTGGCTAATAAAAACTTCTGGTGGGCCACAAAGGTTTTGGATCAAGCTAATGTTTGTGTTTTTCTTAATCCAAGTCCATGTGACCATATCAACAGGTTAGGTGGCAGATAAACATTACAGTGGGCCTTAGGAATTTTTAATGCTGGGCGTTCAATGACTGTCTGTGATATGGTCCACTAGAGATTTGGATCTCTTCAATTTTGGGACCATTCCTAAGGGCGTGTTTGGCCGGTCGCATTAGGTGGGATTAGAAAGGATGGAATTAAGTTTAAGGTAATGACGTATGTTGTCGGTGGATACGAAGGAGTTCCACCATATTGTAATATTCTGGAATGATTTGGGATATCTGTTTGGATGGGTTGCAATATCCTGGGACAATCCGGGAAATGTGTTTGGATGGGCATGAGATTTGGTAATCCAGCACATGTAACAGAGGGGAGTGTTTGGAACGGCAGAAGTTTATCCTGGGAGTCCTGCTTCAGGTAAAAAAAATCCACGCTGAGGGCACGTCGGACTCCGGTTTTCTTAGGAAAACGGTCTACTCCTCGACGGTGTGCTGAAAACGGTTCTTTCAAGTAGCGATGCTCGCTAGTGATGGTCACCAAACTGCGATAAAACACATCTTGAAAACGCAGTTGCTTGTTTCTTACATCTGCTCTCTTTAACACCCCTCATTTCTCAAACCCTTTCTATTTTAACATATCTCTTTCTCTCTCAATGACTACACCATCATTTGTCGTCAAATCCTTCACCGTTGAAACTGCCGATGAGGCCAAGCTCCACACCTGAGTCTTCAAGCCCAAGGACCGCAAGGACAATTTGGTAATTGTGCTTGTCCATCTATACTCCGTCTTGTGCGGCTGCTAGGGCCTGCTAAGAGGGATAGCTGTTGGTTTGGCGGAGAGAGGGTACATGACCGTTACCTTTGCTATGCGAGGTGCTGGTAGGTCTACAGGAAGAGCTTTTCTCACAAGCTCCGTTGAAATCCGTGATGTAATTGTTGTCTACAAATGAGTATTTATTTATATGCGGGATGGGATCGATGATGGCCGGTGACCAGACGATGAATCCAAGAAGGGATTTCGCAATCCCTGCCTCGTTCTCTGCAATCACTGACTCCATGATGCGCGGACTGATATCCACTAGGGGTGCACACAGTTTGGTTTGGTCTGGTTCTGGGGTGAAATCGGAACCGAACCGTTCCTTGCGTTTTAGGATTTTCGGAACCGGAACCGAACCGTTAGCACCCTAGAACTGAACCGGAACCGGACCATGAAAACCGGTTTGGTTCCGGATCGATTCCACGGTTCTGGACTTTTTATAATCCAGCCCAATTGCATGTTCTATTTTATAATTTAGCCCATGTCCATTCGCACTGTGATCCATTTGATGAATGATTTAGATATTGTATATGATGTGAAAAAATACATTTATGAAAACAATGAAAAGGTCCATTGTAAACCATAAATCATGAGTCAAATATACAATTAAAATATATTGTAAACCCACGGTTCCACAGTTCGGTTCCAAGTTCGGTTCCACAAATTAGATCCACGGTTCGGTTCGATTCTACATATCCCCAAATTGGAACGGGACCGAACTAAACGGCTCTTTAATTTTTGGAACCGAAACCGATGCACTCCAGAATCGGACCAAACCGGACCGTTTGGTCGGTTCCAGTTCGGTTCCACGGTTCTACCGGTTCGATGTGCACCCCTAATATCCACCGCCATCCGAGCACCCTATAAATATGATTAGGAGGGATTTTACAATACTAACCCTCCTAATCCACCTAAATTCCGCCGGCCAAACAAGCCCTAAAATGAGTGGAAAAACCGGACTACCTGGAGTGGATAGATATTACACGCATCAAGGTGGGGGCCATGGTCAGGGACTCATCCAAATCCGGTAAACTGTTACCCGGACTCGCCTAATCCACGTCCCTTGATATTGGTCGGCCGCCCCGAATAAATGGTCCCGATCTCATTAACGTGTTTCCGCGCTAGCGTATGCATGCGGTATTCTTCCCACGTCAGCCTTAGTGCCCGTAATGATACAGTCCGAACCCAGAACAACCATAATATGGCAGAGCCATTTCTCCACAGGACACGTGGATAGGTGATGTGAAAATCAGGTCCGTTCATATGCAGGGCCCTAACAGGCATGTTATATGCCTAAAAATTCACTCTTATTAGACAATTCTATTTATTATTACCTAGAACACCGATAACGAAAGTAATTGACGGTCAGATATGCACTGAGATAAGCTATGTAGAATTAACGGATGGTATCGTCTGGTGAATTTATCTTAAAACGAGTATATGGGTGGACCTGATCAATACATCATTTTGGCACGTGTCGTGTAGAGAGATGGCTATACTATGTGATGGTTCTTCCGGCTCTACCGTATCATCAGCCCTTTAATCCAATTGCGTCAGTGAGTTCAGCTATCTTCGCTGGCAAGTAATGAATTGAAAACCGGCGTACCTCGCGTAGGTACTAGCCAGGGATACTTTCTCTTACATGGAAAGGGAAAGAATGTTTACATGAAATCCACTCCGTTCATCAGGTACTACACTACCTTTTTGGTCTTGATACCAAAAATAACACTGATTAAAAATTCATGTGGGCCACCCCATAAAATCATACATTCATACTTAAAAGCCTATAAATTCACGTGGTCTGACGTACCTCTTTCTGAAAAACTGTATATTTTTTGGTAATTCTTTAATCCTAGAGAGTAAAATCGGATGATTGGATTGGATGGAATATAAACACCACAGTAAGCCCTACCCAAAATTAACGGTGAACATACCATCCTAACTGTTTCCTATGATGTGGCCCATTAATTTCGGGATAATCATGAATCTTTACTTAAATGATTAAAATGAGGCATAGTAACTGATAGACGGATTGGATCTTACTAAAATTTGACCTAAATGACTCTAGATCAGCGAAAGTAACCAGCGCAAGGTACGCTAGCACGTACCTATTCCCTTTGCCCAAAGGAATCAGCTGCGGACAAGAAAAGAACTCAGAAAAAGCATCCCTCTTGTATTCGCTCTTCCACTTCCATTCCAAAAGGGTCTCTCTTCCAAGCATTTTAAAATTCCTCTCTCTCTCTCTCTCTCTCTCTCTCAGAGATTTGAGTTTCAAAATCAACTGATTTTTCTGCAATGGAGAGGCCGCATCAGGACGCGATCGAGAGCTTCATGAGCATTACCGGCGCCTCCGAGCCCTTGGCCCTGCAGAAACTCGAGGCAAGTTTTCTAGAAATCTCCCATATTCGATTCCTTCTTTTTCATTTCTTCCTTTATTCGAATTCCCCAATTCGCGGAAAGTCGTCCCTTTACTGCTTCTATCAATATCTTCTGCTATGAGGGTTACGTTTCTTCCGATATATGCTAGTCGTTTTCAGATAATGCGCGTAATCTGATGAATTGAAAGATATGCTGATGGCTGATTGTGATGAATTGTGTATTTCTCTTCATACCTATGAATACACATACCCGTATGCTTCAGCATAATTATAATTTAGCTCTACGGCCGGGAAGAGGTCTGCCCGAGTCGGGCCCACAAAGTAAAACCTAGCCCGGAGCCCACCCCAGGCCGAGCCAGGTGCCCGCTTTTTTGCAAGATCTGGGCTGTTCATTAAGTATGAACCACCATGCAGGATTTATGACATAAATGGCCCTTGGAACACTAAACAGGGAGAGCTGAAGGCTCTTAGACATGGTACAAGTCTAGCACGATTAATAGATGGGCTGGGCCCAGTCCATGGCCCTAATATTTCAGTTCAAGCCCTTACAGAAGCAGTTCATGACTGAAACCCAATGGGCCAGCTCAGGCCATTGACAAACCTAGGTGGGATGCGGTTTAGTAGGGACCCCTCCAGTACCGACGTTGGTGCTGGTAAATCTCTGTGGGCCTCACCATGATGTATGTGTATTATCCATGCTGTCCATCTATTTTGCCAGCTCATTTTAGGGCATGAGGCCAAAAATGAGGCAGATCCTGATCTCAGGTGGACCACACCACAGGAAACTGTGGTGATTTAACACCTACTGTTAAAAACTTCTTAGGGCCCACTGTAGTGTTTATTTTCCATCCAACCTTTTGATTAGATCACATGGACCTGGATGAAGGGAAAAGACAAGTATCAGCCTGATCCAAAACTTCTTAGGCCCTCAAAAAGTTTTCAATGGTAGGCGTTCAATCCCCACTGTTTCCTATGGTGGGGTCCACTTGAGCTTTGGACCTGTTTCATTTTTGGGCTCATGCACTAAAGGAAGCGGGCAAAATGGATGGACGGTGTGTATAAAAAACATACATCATGGTGGGGCCCACAGAGCTTTTCCAGCAGCGGCCTTGGTACTAGAGGGGTCACTACTGGATCCCAGTCCCCTTAGCTGTACCGTTTGTCTCATATTTCATCAATATGTGTAAAAGTTGCACAATGGTCCATCAGTGATGGAGTCATTAAATGATCCTTGCCTTGAAGATGTTTGTAGTGTCCTCAGTCCTCTGGCTTTCATAAATGTGAGGCCCATAGTTCCACTCTAAATGGAGTATGCCCCAACTGTTTTCCAAATTGGTTGATCATATCCATCTGGTCTTTGGTCTTTATTCCATTAATTAATGGCTACTGCATTTTCTTAACCATATTTTACGAGGCCTCTAGTTGAGATAAGATTGTCCTGTTTAGAGATGCAGTCCATCCAGAGTGGGGCTTTTCCAGTTGATGGTCCAGATAATAAAATTAGGGTTGTACTTCTTCGTGCTAGGACCTAAAGTTGCTAAACATATATCATTGGTGTTGAGGATCATGTCACTCCTTTTTCCCTGTCATATCAGGTTTTTGTATCATCAATAATGTTTTCCTTTATATCAGACTATCATATGCATTACAAGTTAAATGCATTGAATTTTTGGTCGGCCAGGATACTGAACTTTGATATGATGGGATAAGGTGATGGACCATGGCTCGTAATTAGGTGGAGTTCTGCTTGTGCTAATGTGGATCTTCACCTTGAGCATGATTGGCCTTAAATGATGAGCTGATGGCCCTGATTATAGGTTGAAACTCCAAAAGACTTGCCTTTTGTGGGTGTTTATCTGGCAGGGTTCTTGAATGATTGGTGGGATAGGTTTTTGCCTATGCAACTACTTTAATGAGGTTGCTAGCATGTTTTTCAAATCCCAGGACTTGCAGTTAAAAACCATAGTTTTCAGACTAGTCCAGTCAACCTGGGACTTGGTTATGGACTAGCTATTGGATGGTTGGGGAAACTAGGACTGGATCTTGCCCAAGTCAAGTTAGCCAGGTCATGAGCCTGGTCATTCAGTTGGGAAAACCAGGCAGGCCCTTGTTCATGAGTGACTCGGCCTTGGTTTCCTAGGTTTACTCAGGACTCAACTCAATCTGATCTCAAAGAGTCGATTGAATTGATTGAGGAAGAGGAGGCGAGGAATTTTTTTTTTTAAATTATCATATAATAAAAATAATAAATAATTTTCTTGACCCATCTATGTAGTTGACACACCAAGATGGGTAACATTCAACATCTATTTTATTTTTCCTGATATTGTTTTAGGAGTGGTAAGATCAACTTACATGGTCTTATCGGCATCATGGACTTGAATGGGGTGGAAGCTCTTACCCTACTAAATGGATTCAATCATCACATACTTGCCTTATGGAGATTGGGATCAGAACCGGAAGCTTTGTGGAACCGTGTCATAAAAGGGAAATATGGGACCTCCTCGGGAGGTTGGTGGACTAGGGACTCATCGGCTTACAGAGCCTCGCGCATTTGGAAAGGAATCCTTCGATGCAAAAATCCGGTGATGGAAAACATTTCGCTCCATTTGGGAGATGGTGCGGCTATTCACTTTTCGGAAGATCATTGGATTGGGGATAGGTGTTTGAAAGAGCACTTCCCCTCTATTTATCGTCTAGTTGTTTCGAAGGACAAGCCCATCAAAAGTTTTTTCTCTCATTCTGCAAATGGCATAGTCTGGGACTTCAGTTGCCGCAGAAATCTTCATGACTGGGAGGTATCCCACTTTGCTGATCTTCTGGACTGTTTATCCAGGGCCTCCCCTTCCTACACTGATCCGGATCATATCGTCTGGACCAAGGATAAATCTTCCCAATTTACAGTGAAATCCCTATACTCTATTCTCCTCCGGTCCATTCCCCCTACTGCGTCGGTCTCCGCGTTTATCTGGAAATACCCCGTCCCTCCCAAATATATCTGTTTCACTTGGCTGGCTTATAGGAATCGTATTTTAACTGTCAACAATCTTATGATTAGGGGAATACAGCTCGCCAACATATGCCTATGTTGTATGGCTTGTGAAGAATCGGTCGACCATCTTCTAGTGCACTGTCCATTAGTTTCTCAGATCCGCTCGGACTTTTTCTCAAGATTCAGCATCAGTGGTTGTGTGCCTGCTTCTATGCCCTCTCTTCTTGCTTACTAGCACGGGTTAAAGTTGGGCAAAACTAAATCCAAGGTTTGGAAAATGGCAATCATGGCAATCTGGTGGGTGGTTTGGAAGGAGTGTAACGACATATGTTTCAACAATGTGCAGGCTTCGACTCAAACTGTTGGTTCGAGAGCTAAGCAGCTGCTTATCGAATGGGCCTCTGTTGTGCCCTCTATAAAAAAAATTTAATTTTCTCTTTTTAGGCTTCTAGTTTGCTTCTGTTCGTTTCTTCTGCTCCTGCTATCTCAGCAGCCCCTCTTGTTTTTTTTTTTTCTTCTCTTCTCGTTTTTTAATACAATCTCGTTGCCTTACAAAAAAAATCACATACTTGCCTTCCAAGCCCTTTAGTAGTGGAGAGAGATCTCTTGATATTATTAAGGAGGTATCCTTTCTGATTAGTGGGTGGAACAGTAGAGATTCCATATCTAGGGTGTCTTTGGAGGTTTCTTTCACCACATACATAAACTCATAGGTGATGATGTTAACAAATGATGAAGTTGGCTGTGTGTGCGTGCGCTCGTGCGTGTGTGTTTGTGTGGTTTTTTTTACACCAGAAGATGGGGAACTAGATTCTGCAATGAATAGACATCACTTCTTTTGATCTCTCTCTAAACATGGCCAAAGGATAGAATCATAGAACCCACATTTTCATGAATTGTCAACTCTGTGAAAGGTGGGTCGATGTTGATGGAGTTAGCTTCAAATATGGTTATTTCATTTCTTTTTTCTGCTCCATCTATTTAGGGGGATTCCATTGCCTATGGGTAACTATGTCCAACTATATTATACTTTGAAAGAAACAATCCAAACCATACTCCTGTAAGGGCAATACTTATATGAAATTTGCAGGCAGTTTGTGAACTAGACATGATTCTTTGGTAGTACAAACACACGAAAGCTTCATGAGCCTGCTTTGGCCCAGCTGAAGGCTGTAAAGATATGCTCAAGTGCATCCATAATAGTATGTGTAGGAATTTCAATTGCACTTATATTCGTCACTGTAGGAATTGGGTTCAAGCTTTCCCCAGCCCCTTCTCATCAATTGACTCCTGACGTATACAAAGGAGTGTGGTTCATTCAAAAAAATCCTACCTCTATATCTATCTATGAGATGTTTGGATTTTTAAAACTCCATGGCCTTGCAGAAGAGAAATACTATCTCCACTCGAAGAACCTTTGTATGCATCTTTAACATCTTCACATCACTTCCTGCATGGCTGCATCTGTCCTAGGATAATACCTTGCAGGATACCTCCTTGATGCTACTTTTGCATGCACAAAAATTTGGTGAAATGGATTAATAGCAATATGACCTAGCCTTCTTAAGGTGTGAATTTATGTGTAAGGCACAAATGGGCCAACCTATGATCACATTGGAGCATTTGGATGGGATGGTTCATTGTGGATTACACATGTCCTAATATATCACCCTGTTTTGTTGATCACTACCATTCAAACAAGGCCCGCAAGATGGATGGCAAGACCATTCACTCTTACTCTTCCATTATGCATGGCCTTGATTGTATGGCAATGTTCATCCAATCATGGTTGTCTTTTTTGGTTCACGGGGGGTGTGGCAGAGAGAGATCAACCATGATTGGATGAAATAGTGGAGAGAGATTACGAGGGAAAGGGTGCAACACATACAGAGAGTGAGAGAGAAGGTTTATGCTACACACAAAGAGAGGAATAGTGCCAGGTACTCGCAAGGAGCGAGAGGGTGCACTCTATACTCAGAGACTGGAGTAGAGAAATACACGTGCAGGATACATGTAATACGAGATACTTTGAGCGGGTACATGATCTTGATGGGGATTTGCAGGTAAATTGCAACTGTAGGTTGCTAAGCAGCCATTTGTGTCCAATTTACCTAAATACCCTAAACTTTTCTTAAATCCCATCCGATGTCCTTGTAAAACCAAAAGTTCTTGACTCCCTGAAGAGTGAAGACAAATAGTGTGGGTAAAATTGTCCACGGCCACTGGCGCATATATTTATCTTTGATCTTGTCGTGCTGTTGAATTCCATGTGACAACATTCCAAAATTTGTTGCTCCTTATTCTTCCTATAAATCGTGTAAGTTCTATAACCCCTCCACTGAAACATTTTTGAGTCTGTATTTGACATCTGACAAAAAATCAGGAACATGGTGGGGATATCAATCGAGCTGTGAATGCACATTTCAGTGGAGAAGAAAGAACCATGTACGTAAGATCTATTCCTTGTTTTAATGCTAGTTTCCCTTCTGATTACTTACCTCTAACAAGATGTGCTGACTTTTGTGTTTCCATTGTCCAGAACACATCCAGCATCTATTCCTGTACCTCAAAATGATTTCATGGTGATAGATGATCCGAATCAAGAAGAAACTCAGGGACCTCATCTACCCCGTTTATCATCTACAAGGAGTTCAAACCCGTTTGGACCTCCTGACCTGAATTTTGGTCAAAGTTCTTTTGATGGGAGTGGACCTGCTAAGTTTGACAGTGAGAACAGTCAGTCTAGTCACTCTGGGCCTCATCCTACCATTGAGGGTTTTTCTGGAAGTATCAATGCACATGGATCGGAGACACGCGAGAACGTCAGAATTGTTGATAAGGAAGACGAGGATCTAGCAATTGCTCCTGCTGCCCATGCTGTTGGCGAAAACGAAGGAAATGATGCTTATGATAGACGTCCTCGACATAGTGTTCCTCAATTAGACAATGTGCCTGACTATGGTAATGACATTGAAGAAGAAATGGTCCAAGCTGCCATTGAGGCTTCTAAACGGGAGGCTGAAGATGGATACCCAAGCCACCAACTCGGCATTAAAGATGTATGTTTTGATAATTCAAATTGTTTGCTCAATTTCTTGATGATGGTTTGGTCTATACTGGGGTTTTCATGCTGTATATGTTTGGATCCACTTTCACATTAATGTAGGACACACCTGGTCTCTGGTTTGAGCAGGGGCCGCCTCATGCAGAAGATGTTGAGCTTGCTGATGTTGTTTCATTGTCCTTGAAGGTTTCTTAATTTCACCATCTTGGTTTAGTTTTCTGCCTTTTGTCCTGCTGATATTCTTTTAATTTTCTGCCTTTTGGCCTTCTGCTCATATTCTCCTCGTCCCAATTTAACGTGTCTTGAGTATAGACTGCAGAGCTAGAGAAAACACTGCGTGAACAGAAGCAAGTAGTTGGAACAGCCGCACAGGGGGGTTTTAGTTCATCCGGTGTGGAAGATATAGGAAGACTCAAAGCAGCAAATGAAAGGTGTGTATCAGCTATTGCCTTGCATGTCAATCTCATGTGCACACTTTTTGCTTGTTCATACTTACATGCATATACTGGGGATGAACCTACGCTACTTATTCAATCCATATAACGGTGCAAAAGATCTGTACTGGACTTGCCAGTCCAATCATTGATCCAGACCATCCATCTGGTGGGAGTGGGGCCACTGCTGATGGATGGTTTTAAAAAAAATCAAGAATTGGTCAGGTTTATCTGATTGCAGTGACTTCTAAATTGGGGGCAACCAAAGGTGGGGCCCGTCCTGTGGATGCTCTGGATTGATGATTGAACTGTCCATGTACTGCGAGAATGAACTACATGGGATGATTACTGGTTATATGTCATTCTATGTGTGTCCATGTGCCTGCATGTAAGTCGGTATGTTCCTGATTTGTGAATTTTTTTTCCCTGGTGGAGGCAAGAAATTTGTTCATCAGACGCGGAAACTTCAAGTCAATTTAAATTGGAGGTGGGAAACACATCCATCCAAGATGATGCCGAAGATGTAGAGGAACAGCCATTGGTGAGGCACAGGTCAATACCCCATTCTTCTGAAACTGCAGAACCTGCCGCAGAAATTGGAGAAATGGTGGATAGCCTAGCATCGATTTCTCGCACACATGATGGCACAAGTCATCTCCAGAACAATGGAGATGCATTCCCTGATGAGGTATTTTCTATCATGGTTACGACAACTGTAGTTTGCAATACATCTCGTAAGGGGTCCCAAAACACACATGTAGATCCATCTCAAGAAGTTTGCCCCCAGTACCACTCCACTGTTATATTTGCAAACTTGGTGTGCTTGTGTGCTAACTGCTACCCAAGCTGCCATCAGGTGGATTCCAACATGTATTTGCCTTGTTCTGAGAGTCAGGCTGGTCTGTTTACCTAGCGGGCACAACATATAAACAAACGGATGGCTAAGCTTTATTTTAACTATCAGTTTTTCCATACACTGTAGCCCACCTGATGATTGGATCGGCCAGATTTTTCGGGCAGGGCATCTACATGGTGGGGTCCACCTGATGGACTGCTCGGATGTTATGCACATGTCAGCTTGGCACATGTAGCAGCATGTAGGGGGACTAGGATCCGCATGATGGGGAATTGGTAATTCTCCCAGCTTGGTGAGAGATTGTTGTTACACTAATTAGTTGGCCTCTGCGTTCTTTTTGTAAGCGAAGTGGGGTGGAATATCTTCTTTGGAACATGATGAAGCAGTTATGCTCGAGGCTGCACTTTTTGGTGGAATTCCTGAAGGAGCTGCCTATCGTTTTGCACACCCCCATCATCAAGTCCTAGAAACCAGTTCTGATGGAAATGCTTATTTCTACCCTCGGCAAGAGCCTCCTCCGCCATCACCCACTCTAGTGGCACAACGGTTACTACGGGAACAGCAGGTTTGTCCGTTTTGCATTATCACCATGGTCATGATGATAGTTAGCCTGCAAAGGAATGATGTCAAATTTATGCTTTCAGGATGGCGAATATCTTGCAGCTCTCGAAGCGGACAAAGAAAAAGAACTGAAGGCAATAGAGCAGGCTGAAATTTTCCGTTTAGAAGAAGCTGCCGCCAGAGAAGCTGCCCTTGAAGAAGAAAAACATCAAGAAGAAGAATCTCGCAGGAAATTGCTGGAGGAAGAGGTACTATCAGTTGAAGTTCTGGCATTGTCCATCAATTGAATTAGGATGAATGATGATAATTGGGTATTGTCCTTATTAACCCTCAATATGGTGGGTTTTTTACCTCAAAAAATTCCTCAGGAAGTTGAGTTTTACCACTCAAGGCCTCCAGGACTCGAATTCCCCGGTCAGTGCTTCTTGAGGGATGAAATTGTCAAAATGCTCTCGTTATTATTATTATTATTTTTCCCGTTAAAAAGTAATGTAGTTGACAATGGTGGGGTCCACGGGGTATGTGTTTGACATTCAACCTGTCATACATATGCACCTCATCATGTTGATCACCCGAACCAAAACTTGAATCATCAGATGAGCTACACGTGAATTTGGACGTTTCTGGGTGGTGTATATTGTTTTTATTTTTATTTTTATGGTGCAGCTCACCTTATGATTGGATCTGCCAGATTTTCATTCTTCTGATCTTCATGGTGTGATTCATCTGTTGGATGGGTTGGATGTTATACCCACAACGTGGGACCTACAATTCTGGACTTCACTATTTTTTAAAGAAAAATATGAGTGCATTTTGGTAATTTCATCCCTCAGAAAGCACCACTTGGGAAAGGATTTTTGCAGTAAAAATCCCTAATATATGTGGGGTATTATTGATTATACATATATCTACATGTCAATTGGTTTTGTGGTGCTGCCACTGTCTAACATACTAATATCCTGGTCAGATATTGGCATTGCCACCCATATCCATGTCCAACTTACATAGGTAGAGCTTGATCCTTGCATGGGTAAGGACTATACCAGTGGTTCTAGTCCAACTTAGCTAGTAGACAAGATTTTTTGGCCACAAGCAATAAAGGGCTTGGGTAATTGCAAACATGAGTGTTGTTTTTTTTTTTTTTTTTTTTTTTTTTTTGAAACAATGGTTAGTTTTCATTAAGAGAGGCGGAAGCCAGAATATACAAATAAACAAAAATACAGCTCCACCAAGATATAAAAAGAAGGAAACTACTCTTCTGCCCACGCCTTCACATTGCGAAGAGCTGAAGAGAAGATTTGAAATGATTTTTTTTTTTTTTGTCCCTGAAACACTGCTCATTTCTACCCTGCCATAAAGCCCAAAGAACTACTAGCATGCCTAATCTCCATAACCTTTTCCCTAACTTCCCTATCTCCCCACCGTGCCAAGCAAAAAGAAATTCCCCTATAGTGTTCCAAAACACCCATAGAATCCCAGAAATCTGTAGAAAAAGATCACACCACCTGTCTAGCAAAAGCACAATGTATAAACAAGTGGTCCACCAATTCTGCATCTTTAAGACACATCAAACATGCGTTTGGAAGGATCATCTTCTTCTTATAGAGATTATCAATAGTTAACTTAACACTTTATTCCTTCCTACCAACCATCCAAAAGCTGCCACCTTCGTAGGGGCTCCATAATGCCAAAGAAATGCCGTTGAAGCAATCCGTAAGTTTTCATCTTCTGCTCACAAAGACCGATAAAATGACTTGACTAAAAAAGAGCCTGACTTAGCCTTCAACCACATTATAGAGTCCTCTAACAACACTAGAGAGACCTTCATTAATATCTCAAACAAAAGAACGAGTTCTTCAATCTCCTCATCCGACCAATTTCTTCTAAAGACAGGAGCCCAAACCACCACTCCATCCCTCATTGAGTAGTAACTATTCACCTTCACCCCTTCTTCCTACACTAACCCTGCTAATGATGGGAATCTATCACCCAACTTCACTTCTCCCACCCACCTATCCTCCCAAAATCTAATTATCTTTCTATCCCCCAAATGAAGGCCTATATCCTCCCACTGTAAACTGTGAAGCCAAAAAGGTTTTCTGTATTTGAGACAACCCAATGAGGTTGAATATATAGAGATTACAACCATCTATACAAGGAAAACAATAAACTCAGAATCTTCTACTTGTGGAAATAAACTATACAAGGTAACTAGTTATACAAGGTATGTGAGCTATCTAACATCCCCCCTCAAACTAATGCTGGTCATCGACAAGTAATAGTTTGTCAACTAGAAAAGAGTGACGTGTAGAAGTGAGGGACTTGGTGAGAATGCCGGCAATTTGATCATGGGATGCAACATGTGGAAGAGAAATGAGCCCAGACTGAAATTTCTCGCGGATAAAGTGACAGTCAACTTCAATATGCTTCGTCCGTTCATGAAAAACCGAGTTAGATGCAATCTGAATGACACTGAGATTATCGACATGGAGTGGAGTGTGATTCTGTAGAGGAATGCCCAAGTCTGAAAGAAGTCCACGTAACCAGACGAGCTCACTACACGCAGCGGACATCACCTGATACTCGGCTTCTGTACTTGATTTGGAAACAGTGGTCTGTTTCTTACACTTTCAAGAGATGAGAGAAGTGCCGAGAAAGACACAATAGCCAGTAGTAGATCTTCGTATGAGAGCGCAACCGGCCCAATCAGCATTCGAATAAGCACGAAGGTCCAAAGTCGTCGTGGAGGAAAAGAGCAGGGATCGATCTAGAGTTCTACAAAGATACCGTAGAATGCGCAACACCGCAGTCATATGAAGAGTCCGAGGAGCAGAAACAAACTGACTGATGACTTGGACAGCGTAGGCAATATCAGAGCGAGTCATAGTTAAGTAAACTAGACTCCCAACCAAACGGCGGTATAAGTCGAGCTGTGCAAGTAGATCACCATCGTCACGGCTATAGTGAACGTTTAGTTCTAAGGGAGTCTGAACTGTCTTCTGATCCGTCAATGATGCCAAGGCGAGAAGATCCTTGGTATATTTACGCTGGCTGACCAGGATCCCACGGTTGGAACGTGAAAATTCAAGTCCTAGAAAGTATGTTAGATGGCCGAGGTCTTTCATCTTGAAGGATGATTGCAGAACTTCCTTTAAAGCCGAAATGTCAGTAGCATCGCTACCAGTCAGGAGGAGGTCGTCAACATAGACCAGAACAATGACAATTCCGTGAGCAGTGGTGCGCAAACATAAGGATGGGTCATGACCACTTTGAGTAAAGCCAACACCTGTAACAACATCGTGAAAGCGTTGGAACCATGCCCGAGGTGCCTGTTTGAGGCCATACAGGGCTTTCTTTAGGTGACATACCTTATTGTTAGGGATTAAAGAGCCAGGAGGAGGTTTCAAATATACGGTTTCTTGGAGGTCTCCATGAAGAAAGACATTTTTCACATCCATCTGAGCGAGTGGCCATGAGCGAACAGAAGATATAGCCAGAAGAGTACGAACAGTTTTCATCTTGGCCACGGGAGCGAAAGTCTCATCATAATCAATTCCGTATTCCTGTTTGTATCCCTGAACGACAAGTCGAGCCTTATATCGATCCAATGATCCATCAGACTTGAGCTTGAAATCCATTTGCTACCAATTAGCTGTTGGTCAGCAGGTCAAGTGACAATGTCCCACGTATGATTATCATCCAATGCCGTAAGTTCTTCTGCCATAGCCTTCTTCCAACAATCATGAGTGGCTGCCTGAGAGTATGAAGTAGGAATAGAAACAGTATCTAGAGTAACATTCACGGCAGACATACAATATATCAAGCGATCAAGCGCTCGATGTTCATGAGCGGAACGACGTATCGAGGTAGGTTCGGGATCTGCAACAGGTACAGTAGATTTGGGTTGAATAATAGGTGGTGGATCTGTACGTGGTCGACGTGAGTAAACCTGCAACGGACGAGAAAGAGTACTTGAGGCAAACAAAATTTCTGGAAAGACGGCTAGACCAAGAGAGTTTGGAGTGTGCGGAGGAGGAAGAGATGAATGAAAAACAATGTGTTCAAGAAAAACAACATGTCGTGAAATCCAAACACGACGAGAAACCGGATCATAACATCGAAAACCCTTCTAAGTTTCCTCAAATCCCAAGTACATACATTTGACCGATTTTGGAGATAGTTTGTTATATTCACGTGAAGCTAGGTGAACATAACAGATACAACAAAAAACACGAAATGTGGAATATGCAGGAGGTAAGCCGGTGAGAACAAAGTAGGGAGATTTACTGTTCAGAACCTTGGTTGGCATCCGGTTAATCAAGTAGATGGAATGTAACATTACTTCCGCCCAGAAAGAACGAGGAACACTCATAGCTGTCATCAGGGTGTTGGCAGTTTCAACAATATGACGATTTTTTCGTTCAGCCATCCCGTTCTATTGTGGAGTATCAGAACAGGTGGTCTGATGAATAATCTCATGACCTTGAAGAAATGTACGAAAATCGGTTGAGAGATATTCCCCCCTCTGAGTCAGAGTGGAGAGTTTGAACTAGAACCCGAAATTGAGTCTCCACCATAGAGTGAAATAACTTGAATTTTTCAAAAACCTGTGACTTCGATTGCAGAAAGTAAATCCAAGTATAACGTGTGAAATCATCAATGAATATAACATAGTATCGTAACCCAAAGAGAGACATAATTGGTGAAGGACCCCAGACATCCGTATGCACAAGTTCAAACATAGAAGATTTTGTAGTACTTAGGGAAAATGAAACACACTTACTTTTTGAAAGACAACAGGAAGAACAAGAATAATCCAAATCATTTTTATTGAGAGAAATATTCCCTAACATGCCAGACGAAATTAACTGAAGTAATCGATCGGAATGTGGATGACCCAGGCGAACGTGTCATAGTTTCCACAATTTATTTGCCAAATAAATATCTGATGAAGATGGAGAAAAGAAACAACGAGCCGGAGTGACAGATATATCAAAATCCAGCACGTACAGACGACCATGCTGCCTACCCCTCCCAAGTACCTTCTCCGTTGCCAGATCCTGCACAAAATAACAGTTGGGAAGAAATATGACTAAGCAGTTATTGGATGTGAGTTGACCAACTGAAATTAAATTGGAGGAGAGATTAGGGACATGAAACACATCACGAAAGATGAACTGGCGATGAGCAGAAGGAGAGAAAGTCAATGATCCAACAGACTGAATAGGTAGTCTAGTACCATCCGCAGTAGAAATAGCCTGATTGCCGGTGTAGGGACGAATGTCACGAAGATGAGATACAGCACCGGTCATATGATTGGAAGCACTTGAATCGAAGAACCATGTAGAAGATGGGGATATACCTGACATACCGGCCACAGAAAGGGCCTGAACGATTTGCTGGAGCATCGCAGAAGTTAACGGAGATGAAAGACCTTCAACAGAAACAGTAGATGTAGAATCACTAACAGACGGCTCGGAAGAAATAGTGGCAGCAGTAGCAGAAAGAGCATGACCACGGTTACGACCACGACCACCACATCCACGGCTGAAAGAAGATGCATAGGCACGTGTACGGTAGTCCTGAATACCATGACCAGTCCGTCGACAATAAGCGCACCATTCTTTGCATTAAGCGACAACATGACCCACCTTGTTGCAGCCGCGACAAATCAAAGGAGTGGAACCATGTGTTGGTGTAGTGGTGGACCTAACAAACACCATATCAGATGATCCTGGAGTTGAGGAAGGAAGAGAGAACTTTCAGTCGCTGTTCCTCAGCCAATAAATCATTAATAACCGAATTCAATGAAGGAGTAGGGCTACGGTTCAAGAGAGCAGTCCGACAATGCTCAAATTCTGGACGCAGCTTCATAAGAAACTGTCGAACTTGCGCACTCTCGCACATAGTTTGGAATATCTTAAAGTCATGAGGAAATGTTGGATCCATCATAGTCATCTCAGTCCAAATTGTGACAATTTTGGAGTAAAATGATTGAATACTGTCGTCACCCCGAGTAAGGTTAATGAGATCCTGTTCTAGGCGGTATAACCGGGCCGCATTACTCTGTTGATAAATTGTCTGGAGATGCTCCCACATTGCCTTAGCAGTGCGGTGAGGTGTGAGGCCAACAACAATGGACCAATCGACGGAATCGAGAATCCATGTAATAATCCGTCCATTGTTCATTTCCTAATTAGCTAATTTGTCGGCATCTGTGGAAGTGGGGATAGTAACAGATCCATCAATTAGTCCCCACAAACCACGACCCTTGAGGAAGTTCTGAAAATGGATGGCCCATAGAGAATAGTTGGTACCATCAAAATTACAACGTGGGGCCTCTGTACGTGATGAGTTCTTGTCCATTGATATGAAGTAATGTAAAGCACGCAAGGAGTTGCAGCAGAAGAAGGTTGTAGAAGTACCGTACAACAGGAGATACCCAAGGGATTGCAGTTTTCTGGATCTGGCGGAGGAGCTTTGGATCTGGAAAATAGAGATCGGAAACAATCAGCAACAGAGGCAACATGGGCGCTGGATCTTGATCTGGATCTGGAAAATCGAGCAGGGGCGCTGGATCTGGAGCAGGAAAATTGGAAAATCGAGTAGGGGCGCTGGATCTAGAGCAGGAAAATCGGGCAGGGGCGTCGGATCTGGATCTGGAGCAGGAAAATCGAGCAGGGGCACTAGATCTGGAGCAGGAAAAGCGAGCAGGGGCGTCAGATCTTGATCTGGAGCAGGAAAACCGAGCAGGGGCGATGGATCTGGAGCAGGAAAATAGAGCAGGAGCGTCGGATCTGGATTTGGAGCAGGAAAATTGAGCAGGGGCGCTGGATCTGGATCAGAAATATTCGAAAATCGAGCGGGGGGTGGCCGGACGACGCAGAATGGAGCACGGGGTGGCCGGACGCAGCAGGGATGGGGCCGGACGCAGCAGGGATGGTCGGATCTGACAGGTGGTGGTGTCAGTGACGATGGGGTGGCCGGATTTGGATCAGTAGGGCTTTGATACCATGTAAACTGTGAAGCCAAAAAGGTTTTCTGTATTTGAGACAACCCAATGAGGTTGAATATATAGAGATTACAACCATCTATACAAGGAAAACAATAAACTCAGAATTCTCTACTTATGGAAATAAACTATACAAGGTATACTAGTTATACAAGGTATGTGAGCTATCTAACACCCACACTATCTCTTCAAGGGTCGCTGCCGATTTCCACAAGAAAGAAGCTCGATACAAAGAAGATGCCTTAGTCCACCACCCCCTTTCCTCTTACCCCATATTTTTCTCCAAATGACCTCCCTCCATCTTGCCTCTCCCTTCGACCCAAACCTCCACATCCATTTCCCCAATAGGGCTAGATTCATCTCTTCTAATTTTGAAATACCCACTCCACCTAGAATCGTTGGCTTGCAAACTTCTTCCCATTTCAGAAGAAGGAATGTGTGCTTCTCTCCCGAACCTTCCCACAAAAACTTCTTCCCACGTTTCTCCAAAGCATTGATAATAGATTTAGGATAGGACACTTGAAGAGAGACATATAGTTGTGATAATTTTTTAATTTTTTTTTTGGTTCTTTTATGCACAACTTAAGTTGTCACTTGTGGAGTCAACTTTTTAAATGCTTGGATTGCTTTGACAATTCCTTTAGAATCCCTGATCTCTACCTTTGGAGCATTCTGGGTAACCGATACTAGTGTTACCATCTTTAGCACTAACTATTCCAGTATTTATCAACCTTCATTCCCAACAAAGGCAAATAACGGTGTTTTGGTTGGTAATTTGGACTTCCTAATCTCTTACCTAGGTGTTCTAGTTGCGACCAGTGTTTTAAATAGCGGTAGCGTGTGGCGTAGCATTCAGCCCTATATAGCATGTAGCATAAGCTACACGATACTTTTATTTTTTAATTTAAAATAGAAAAATATGATAAATAGTACGGAAAAATATAAAAAGGCATAATTTTTTTTTCAAGTATAAGCATGTTCAAACACGTTATTAATTATCATTTATCAAAAGCTAATCCACATATGTAAATCAAATCAAATAATTATCACATCAACAACTTTCTAAGCAAACCACTTGGGCCACACCATAGAAAACAATGCACATCCACTCATATGCACACCTAAGTGGGCCCCACGTGTGCCACACCATAGAAAACAATGCATATCCACACCCATACATAACCTACAGTGGGCCCCATGTGGGCTACACCATAGAAACAATGCCTACCACCACCAAAAAAAGAAAAGAAAATGAAAATTTTGCATACCAACCCTATCCTACAAATATTGCATGATAATCAACATTTTGAAAAGAAAAAAAATGAAAAAAAAATTCTCAAAATCACTAATGAATATTCATTCCAAATGAAAAGGAACTTGTTAAGGGGAAAGAACACATCTCTTGAGGTTGAAGAAGAGATTTAATGAATCAAAAATCCGAAATTTGCAACTTCATAGCCATACGGATGCGGAAAGGGGGAAGTCTGATTTCTCCTTCGTTTCAACTCCAATGTTCTTCAAAATACATCAAATAGACTATCTTGTAGGCTCCAAGGATCGGCAAAAAAATCCCCTTCAATGGCCTTTTGGATTGATAGATTTGAAGAAGCAAATGAGTGGTTGCATCCGAGGCTAGGGTTTGAAAGAGGGGTTTTCGAAAACCCTCTTTCGAACTCTTTTATTTTAAGTTTTAAAATAATCTTAATAAAGAAATCACCACTGTTTTAAGTTAAAAACAATAAAAGCAATTTTGGTTTCAATTTAACATCATAAGATTTTTTTTATTATATGAGTTTTACACCATTTTACATGCATAAAACTTTTTTAAAAAAAAGGAAAAAAAAAAAAAAAAAAAAAAAAAAAACTGTGCAACATAGCGTACACTACCTACGCTACACGCTACGTAGCTGTAACGTATGCTACACTACAGGGGATTTTCACTATTTGGGTATGCTACGTAGCGCTATGGCAACGCTACAGTACGTAGCATATGCTACCGCTATGCTACGGGCGCTATTTAATACTGGTTGCGACTTCTTAGGGTTTTTTATCCTAATGTTAACCTATCAAGGATTAAGAGGCTTATTCCCATCCCTCCATTTTGTTGACTTCCACTGGAAGCTTATCCTCCGGCGGCTAGTGTTAGACATGCAACTAACAAGCTTATCATTGTCATAGCTTTTAAATAGAGTCAAAGCTTACCTTCAGCATTGCTAGTGTTGGACATTGCAATTGACAGGAATTTCATAACTTAGAAATAAATTTGAAAGTACTAAGTGCTAAAAATGGCTATCATCCGCTCTATATGTGGCATGCATGTATGCTAATCCAGACCCTGTTCAAATCACGAGGCCTGTCGACGGATTGAATGATTCTAATTGTCCTGATGATCAAATGGATGGCCAAAAATAAACTAATCACTGGTCCAAATTCAGTAGACCAAACTATTTGTTATGATCATGTGATCAGTATGAATTTTTGCCTTTTTGGGTCATGCTCTGTATGCAATGATGCCAATGAGTTGTTGTGATTCCCATATATTTATGCCACGGGAATGGTGGATGAGTCATTGGTGTTTTGGGTTGCTTATGATTCCAAAGCGGCATTTTAGTCAGATGATGCTAACCATTCAATCTATGGGTTGTAAAAAAGGGGATGGTCATAATGATAATGGGCAATATTCGAAGGGTTATGACCAATGATTTGCCATCCCATGTGTTATTTAAAATCCCTGGGAATATTGGTAACATCCCCATGAAGGTGGGTGATGTTAGCATTTTTCACATATCAGATAAATTACACTTCAATTGATTTGTTATACTCGCGCTTCCAGAAATTCTCAGATGTATGTCCTTAATTATATTAATGACAGGAGTTTGAGAGACTACTTGGAGCAAAACAAGCTTCTCTTCCTCAGGAACCAAATGCAGATGATGCAAGTGCAGTAACACTTCTTGTTCGAATGCCTGATGGTAGCCGCCATGGTCGTCGTTTCCACAAGTCCGACAAGCTCCAAGTAATTCCCGCCTTTTCTTTTCTTTGATGGGCATCATTTACAAATAGTTGGATGTTACTCAATTTTCATTTTCCTGTGGCTATGTCTTACAGTTGCTTTGTTTTGCAGTCTCTTTTTGACTTTATAGACATTGGTAGAGCAGTTAAGCCGGGGGCCTACAGATTGGTAATTCTTCTGCCCGTCACTCACTCATCCTGAATTTTATCAGTTTACTGGTAAATATTTTTAATTACTGTCAGCTGGCATTAAAGCTACCACTGCGCCATGTTGAGCCATAGACCTGTCAGGATTGGCATGGACAGGTGCAGGCTTGGACTGCAGTTGGAGCCATTGGGCTGAGCCTGACCTGCCAGCCACTGGAGGAGTTACATAATCCTTGGTCGCATGACATGCACAGCATCCTCAGGCTCTAGATCTGTATAAGTGGGGACCATGGTTTGGTAATCCAATTCATTGATCTGTCAGGATTGGCATGAACAGGTGCCCGGCTTGGACTGCAGTTGGGGCTATTGGGCTGAGCCTGACCTGCCAGCCACTGGCAGAGTTACATGATCCTTGGTCACTTGACATGCACAGTATCTTCATGAACTAGGTCTGTATAAGTGGGGACCATGGTATGGTAAGTCCAATTCGTTGATCTGATGGGATGCACCACGGATAGATTTTTCTCACCATTTTATCTCCAAGGTTTTGAAGGACATCCACTGACTATTTTCCTCTGTTGAATGTGGACCATTGCTCCATTTCTTTGCCATCCATTTGCACACTGCCAATCAATGGTTAGGAATGTCTCATGGGGAGATATTTTCAGTGTGGTCCATCTGCAGTGGAGCCCCATAGGTCCATGGTCGGGAGCACCAAAAAGATGCAACTTGCACAACTCAAGGCCTGAGGATATAGTACATCTTTTTGGGGTCAAGGATCAAATAATTCCTCTGTTGGAAATTATCAGAGCCATGAATTTAGCTAAAATAAAGTGTGGAATTACTCATGTTGTTTCATCGTTTCTGCATGGGACAGGTTCGACCATATCCTCGCCGCGTTTTTGGTGATGGTGAAAGCGGACTCTCTCTGGGTGAACTGGGCCTGACCAGCAAGCAAGAAGCACTATTCCTAGAACCAATTTAAGGGTAGCCCTCTTAGAGAAACTGTGACAAAGAAGATTTCCCTTAAAAGTTCAATTGATACAAATCACACCAGGTCTGGGTATTTCTGATTACCCATGTCCAAAATCAAGGAAAGAAAACTTTTCAACTCAAGCTGAGGGAAGTTGATTGAATTTCACCCTCTCTAGCCATCTTTCATCATCCCCATGCAATCATTGGCACGATGACAGGTTATTTCTGTCGTTGATCTGATTGTTGATTGACCAGCTTATATAAATTTGTACATACTTCGATTATAGTTAATTTATCTCATAAAACTTCACAGGTAAACTGATACCAGCAATGCCATTTCAATTCTGACAACTGGGGCCATGGCTGGGTGATCAAAACATTGATCAGATGTGTTCCACCATGGAGACTATTCCCAAAAAATAAAAATAAAAAACCATCCTAATGACATCCCAGCCTTTTGATTTTGTGGGCAATAGATGGACGGTTGAAAGGAGAAACCTATAAATATTTAACTGATTCTGGATCTCCCAATCTGAAATATTCTTTGGGAATGGTCCACCCACTGTGGAACAAATCAGAGCCATTGTCTTAATTATTCTAATTACCCATTTTCATGAGTTGTACTATTTGATAAAACAGATGAGGGGTAATATTTCAAGTTCCATGCAATTGAATTGAATGCCCTGTGGGCCAGAGTCCTGTGATAAGTATGCACCATTTAAAAAATTGTTGGGACTCTTTAAACATGCAAAAGGCATAGATGTACGATAGCACTGACTGTCACCGAGCCCTAGATGGAATCTGACCCGGAATTTCAACTTAGGAGATGCTGGTGGTTGCTACCAGCTTATTTTACCCTTGGAATTTGGACTATTAAATATTTTATTTTTAACCAACCTTTCGCTAGCCATGACTTGGATGGTTAGGATTGCTTCATTAGTGTGATTCTAGATATATGCTGCATCCGCGATGGGACCCACAATTGGATTTGGATGGTTGAATGTCAGCCCAACATGTGAAATACTGCAAGTCACCACCATTTTCAAAGAACCTTACAGAGCTTTTTGTGAGCCCACCATGATATGCACATGGCATCTAAAATTCAAGCTTATCCAATCTGTGGGCAACACCACAGGATACAATATAAAATCATGTCTAAAATCTCAAAATTCAAGTGGCGTGGCCTACCTGAGTTATCTCTATGGTAGCGTTTTCCCTCATTCTTCCCTCGTTGTGGAACACCCGAGTTCTGATTTGGCCCACTTTATAGGATCATGGCCAAAAATGTTAGGTGGACTACGACGGATGGATGGGAATAGCTGTTATCAGTGCGTGCGAAAACGGTTGGTAAAGTCACTAAAAGCCAATATAGATGGGTCCGGTTGTGTGGAGTGAAAGTCTTCTCTAGTAACTCCCAGAAATGTATTCATTTTTTATTTTTTTAATGTTTTATTATTCATATGAAATGTGGAGTGGGCCCCACCATTTGCATCCTGGACCTGTGTATTATTTTTCTACGAAAGGTGGAGCCCACTCCGTCATTTCATAAGGTGATCATGAATGATAAGACATTAAAAAAATGAATATATTTCTGGGAGTGATTACGGGGTTAAACTGGGTCCCACATACTAAGGTGATGTATCCTCACCGTTGGTATGTCTTTTGATTTTTTTGATTTAAAAATAAAATAAAATAAAAATTCATCGCCTCCTTTTCTCATTAACGAACAATCGGCCGATGCGTCCACTATTGTTTCGACTTTCTAAGCAATGCAGCAGAAAACCAGCTATGGACGAGGCATCAGAATCTCACAAGGAATGGCAAGTGCCCAGCCTAGACTGCACTTTGAAAATGCATTTGTCACTCACCTGGAAACAAGGATCACGTGCACAAGCTTGGAACCACTCGTTGGACAATCCATCCACCGGGCAAATGGCATTTCTCAAAATCTGGTTAGTATGATCATTTGGTGGGCCACACTAGTACAAAATAAATGAATGGTTAAGATAAATTGAAAAATGATCCAAATTCTACGTAAATGTATGGCCCACCTGAAGATTAGATCGACTTGGTTTTCTAACACATTTCATCTAGATTCTAGACAGTTAGACAGTGGGGATCACCTGACGATCGGTTCCGGTCTTCCATGCGTTTTCCTTGTTTCAAAGTGTGAGGGCGTACGTTTAAAGTACACTTAGAATTCATCAGTTGGGCCACATCAATAGTCCTAGATTTGATTGGAGCAATCATAATCAGTCTGATTTTCCTGATAAAACAATAAATTTTTCCATGATTTGTTTTTAGACTTTATCTGAAAGCTGTTAATTAGTTGAAAAGATGGTCCAACCAATGTCAAGCTTCCCGTAACTCTTCGGCTGATTAAATGGATGGTCAAGATCATACGAACACAATTCAAGTGGGCCCAATCAAGAAATGGCCAAACAAAAGGAGAGAATTATATGATAGTAAACACTTA
The DNA here is from genome assembly GCA_021015155.1 of Magnolia officinalis. Taxonomy (NCBI): domain Eukaryota; kingdom Viridiplantae; phylum Streptophyta; class Magnoliopsida; order Magnoliales; family Magnoliaceae; genus Magnolia; species Magnolia officinalis. The sequence continues at coordinate 118,262,603 of JAJHSJ010000001.1, forward strand.
AAGTGTAACTATTCTTTTATTTAAACATCAAAAACTTCCATCTAATCTGATTTGCATGGCATTGCTCATTTACAAATCAGATGGGAACACGAAAGAAAAACAGAGGAAATGTGGGAATTTTATTCGGTCTTCCGCCCACAGCCTGCTCATGGTTCTGGCACTGAAAAATAAAAATAAAAATATAAGTTAGTCAACTAATGTATTTTAAGGTGAAAATGATGAGCAGCTATCATATTATATCCATTGCATCTTATTATAAATCCAGGTGAGACTCACTTTCCATATTGGTGTTTTTCTGTAGGTTTTTGGCACTAGTTCTTTTCTCTCTTTGAATTGAAATAAAAGCTAATTGCTTAATTCCAATCTCACCATACGTTCCAACGTTTGTCCAAAATCCAGGTCATGCATTTAGTGGATCGTAAAAAAATCAGCCCCATCCAGTCATCCCATGTGGCGCATTTTCAGGAAAAGAAATGGCCCATTAGAAACATCTACCAAGGGTTCAGATTCGATGTACATGTGATGTACTGATTACTGGACATACAGTCTTAATTCTCAGACCACACTGGATGCACTGTGTGGCCCACGTGATGAATGGTCTGGATCTCAATGGGGGTGCAGGAGAGAGAGAGAGAGAGAGAGAGAGAGAGAGAGAGAGAGAGAGAGAGAGAGAGAGAGAGACCGCAGGTAATAGGTGGAAGATTGCACTGGGTAGGGATTTGGGAGACGATCCTCATGGTGTTGCAGAGGCAATCATGATTGACTTCTCGGACAGCAGAGCAGCACTGACTGTTGGGGGACGCAGTTGCACCAGGCACCACATATGGCGCGCACGAGTTGAGGTCGATGAGCTCGGCCGTGCAGTTCTGGGACTGGACCACTTGGGTGTGGGCCATTAAAGCCAGCAGGAAAAGCACGACCACAGCCTGAGACATTGAGCAATGAGAGAGGATTGATTTTGTAGCTGCCATTCCTCCCAACCACATCTACACCTCCACAAGCTCTACACCTATATATAGTTCAATGACCGAAGGCCTACTTTGCATGGTTTACCTAACTCAGGCTCTATTCAACCAATGAATGAGCGTTCATCACATTCTCATGAATCCTAACCGCTCGATATGTAGTTAGAATAGGAAACTCCATGTTTTGAAATGACCAAGTGCCCTTTCTAGAGTTTCTAGAAGGTTCTGAAAATTATCATGCGAATTACATGAATTTGCTTCAATGAGTGGTGACACAAAGGAAGTGAGATCTCCAAGTCGATAATAAGCTGCCATTGCTGTTGCTCCTTTTTCAGTTAATACTAGATCAATGGTCTATGGCACTAGACACAAGTGCCTTTTAAATTCAAAGGCAATACTGATTTTAATGCGCTAGCGATGAAGAAGTGGGACGATGATCTGAATATTTTCATTCTCGTTTTCTTATTAGACCAGAAACAGATGTTACACAAATCACATTTTGAAAGAATTGCATTTTAAGAATGAAAAAACAAACAAAATAACATGGGTGGAGCTCCCTAAGTCACTATCACTGTGGTGTCTGGCTGTTGTTGGATTCTTCTTGATGTTGGTCAGGTGCTGTCCAATACTGCTTAGTGGCTATCAGAAGCTTCTCCCTCTTCTTGGGTCCATCTTCATGGTCCACTACCCAACTGTCCCATCTCATTCCATTCATTATGCTCTTGATCTTCACTAATATATCTACATCATCTCTAAAGATCACAGCTCCTGCTGGCCTCAGAATTCTATCCATCTCCAGCAGAATATCTTCCATTTCACATCTGAAAAGGACCCAAATGCAGCATTTGATAACATAATATAGTTTTTTTTTTTTAATGGAAAAAAGGGCATGTGTGTGCCGGATTGAATCCGCTCATCAGGTGGGGCCCACCATTTAGATGCCCCGGAAAAATATCGGGCCATTTTGCTTGCACAGTGGGCCACACGTATGATGAGTGTGAACCATTGGTCGACATTTTCATCTATCCATTTTAGTTGTACTATGTTCTCCTGATGAGTAAATCAGCATGACATTATGGCCAGCACATCTACATGATCGGTCCCACCTGATTAGCGGCACTGGCGCATGTATACCACATTGACACATGTGGGCTGCAAGTGCACTAGCATGAGTCCCCTTTAGTTGGGCTCCTGTCTAATTAATCACCTGTCTTGGTAGAGGCTAAACACCGAGTCAGCATGAAGAAGATCATACGTCCTCGGATAAGTCGACATGGCCTCACACCTGCAACAAAACAAACTTATATGGCTCTGTTAGAGAATATCCAAAATGTAGAAATGGAAAAACCGTCATGTAATCCATGGGAAATAGGAAAATGAAAAACGGCAGTAATTCTGTTTGGCTGTGAGTGTTGTTTTTTTATGAAAATGTTAAAAGGTCAACGGTAAGATGATGAAATATGTCTCTCCTAATTCATGAATTGTTTTTACTCATTTTCTTTGAGGGAAAGCCATGGAAAGGAAATCAATTTTCCTTTTTTATATGTGAACAAACACAAATCTTTGAATTATATGTGATCCTTATCATGGAATTGCCAAGCCTTACCAATTTTGGTATGTCCCAATCAAACCACGTTCATAGACTACTCCCAACGTGTTGATTTCCGACTCGATAGGGACGACATTCATGACCCACACTGGATCATCAGTAAGTGCAGCTGCAAACCCTCCAAAATGAGAATTCATGTCGAGCAATTCCGGTACCGGCCCCTCTGCCCCAACTGATTGACAAGAGACTTGTAGCGTACTAATCTCCTCTTCCAGAGCTCTGAATCTTTTAAGAACATTTCTGGTGTGACTCCCTCCAGGCTTCCACTGCTTATCCTCGGCGGCACTGCTATCAATCTCTCAGGCCATCTTTTCAAATCCCCGCCCACAATTTCTTGTATTGTGGTAACCGCAGGCAGGGGAGTTATGCAGCCTTCCATTTTAGTGTACCTGCAGCAGCATTCCAAACTGTTCTAACTCATTGTGATGAGAAACGACAATTCCAATGAGAGATTGAAGATGTGATTAGAAACACATGTGCCAGAAGTACTTAGCCATTCATCAAGTGGGGCACACTGCAAATGTGTCCTGTCCCATAAATCAGGCAAATCCACTCATCAGGCTCCAAACATTGTGGATGAGATCAACAAGCAGTCAGAGTAAAAACTAATTGTCTATATTCAATGTACATGTGTTGCCTACCCGACGAATGGATGAGCCCAGGGACACACCTGATGAATGGCTGAAACCATACGAGTATACCATGTTGGCACATAGGCCATGAATCACCTCTTCAATATCATAAAGTGAAATTTTCTATCAGATAGAACTTACCATGCAGAATCAGGATCTTCAGCAGAGCAGAACTTCGGAATCTTGAAGACCTTTCTATTGAGCTTGCAATGTATATGATTAGTGGGTTTCTGCCAAACAGCAATATCGCCCTTCTCCTTCAATTCTTCCAGCAAAGGCTCCTCGCTATCGCCTCGATCGCAGACTGCTCATTACTCAAGTCCTCCTCTGTTCTATCCCAGCCTTTCCAGTGGTTCTTCCAGTTAATCGGCGGGCCTGAAAGGATCCAGTACCCGCCCGGGCGTAAAATCCGATCGACTTCAATTAGGTAAAGCCCATCTATTTCACAATCCAACACATAAATCAGTGTTAGTAGAAATCCCATGAGCTCCATCTTCGGAAAATTCAAAGATAGTTTTTCATTTCTTGAACTGAATTACCATAGAGGTGCCATGGAATGAGGCAACGTGAGCAATGCGCCATGTCGAAGGCCCTCGACGGGTATGGAAGCCTGTTGGAAGCGAGTACTCCGATCATGGCCGGGACACCTCGTTCCAGTGCGAATTGCACCTGAGCTTCATGTGTGTCTCTCGGTGCAATCGACATCGGCCGTGATGTTTCGGGAGAGAAGGTAAGCTCCCCAGCTCGCTACCTACGAAACAAAACGGCTCGATATTTTCATAACCATAGGATCGTCGTTATTCAAAAAATGGCGGGAAAATTGTAGAAGGTTGGGAGATCAATGAATAATGGATTTTTAGTGTAAGAGATCTTGATATCATAGTTATCGGTGTGGGGGCCACCATAATCAAGGTTTTATTTGGTGGGCCACACGATTGTTCAATTGGAACGTTTGCTAGTAATGTGTTGCAGTACAAACTTTCAGACCCGATAATTTGAGTTTGCCGACTGTTAGACCCGACGTTTGAATATTTCAAACGAGGCCGCGTTACCTGCGGATTGGTTGGTTGGTGACCCCAACACCACCCAGCTAGGTGGTGTTGGGCGCTGGGGGGCCACCATGATGTATGGGTTTTATCCACGCCGTCCATCTGTTGTGTGAGCTTATTTTAGGATACGAGCCAAAAACAAATGAAGCAAATCAAAAGCTCAATTGGGCTACACCACAGGTAACAGTGGTGATTGAAAGCTCACCATTAAAAACTTCTTAAGGGCCATGAAAGTTTTGTATCAAGCTGATGTTTGTGTTTTCCCTTTCATCCGGGTCTTTTTGACCTTATCAACAGTCTGGATGGCAAATAAACATTAAGGTGAGTCCTAGGAAGGTTTCAATGGTGGATGTCATTATCATCGCTATTTCCCGTAGTGTGGTCCACTTGAGCTTCTAATGTGATTCATTTATGGGCTCCTGGCCTAAAATGAGCTGGAAAAACGGATGGACGGCGTGGATATAAAATACATAAATCATGGTGGGCCGAGAGTGGCCAACACCACCCAGCTGGGTGGTGCTGTGTCACCGACCAATCCATCTCCGTATGACGAGTTTCTAAAGGGGGGTTGGCTTATGCAAGCCATTAATCTGATGGGTCCCATCACGGACAGACCATGTTCCTGATACGAACTGGAAGATCGTAGCCCTGAATCTTTTGTCTTTCCTCCATTGACTGTGGTCTGTTGGTGCATTCTGTATTTGCATGCTAACAATGGAAAGGATGAGTTGACTGAGAAGATTTTAGCATATTGACCATCCATCATCGGGTCCATCAGCTTAATGGTTTGGATGAACCAAATACGACTCCACATGTAATGATGGAAAGACGAGGAACTTCCCTGTTCATCCAAACAAACGTGAATAGGGTCTGATGCACCCGGTCGGGTACAAGTGGGGCCCATGTTCTATGGATCCAGACTGTTAATCGTGGGAGGACCACCCCAGATGTGGGATGATCCAAGAATCTACCATATTAGCAGATCTTCTCAATCGAATTAGTGGACCTTTTCTTAACCGTTGGCATATTTTAACTAACCATCTATTTTTTATCCACTGATTGATAAGTCATATACCTCTAATATAGATTTTTGTTCTAGTGTACCCATCTAAGACAGTTACAATTCGATCAACGGTCTAGATCTCCAAATCATGAGACGTGTCGATGCAGAAAGGTGTATCAAGAGTTCAGGAAACTATTCAATTTCACACTTCACAAGCGACTAGCTGTATTGTCAGACGAGTCTGACCGGAGGAAGGTACATCTAGCGGGACTTGCGCTTCCGAAGGTGCACGGCCAGCTTGCAAGTACATTCAATATTGGAATAAAGTCGGTCAATTGACCATTGACGATGAGGGAGCGGGTTAGGTGTAACCCTGACCGTATGGGGCCCGCTTTGACACTTTCATGAATCTATTTTATATCCACGCCGTCCATCCGTTTTTACATCTCATTTTAGGACCTGATCCCAAAATATAAGAAGATCCAAATCTCAGGTGGACCACACCACTGGAAATAGTGGTGAATGACCAATAAAAACTTCGTGGGCCACAAAAGTTTTGGATCAAGATGATCCGTGGATTTTAACTTCATCCAGGTCTTTTTGACCTTACCAACAGGTTGAATGGAAAAAAAACATTAAATTTAGAAAGTTTTTAATGGTGGGTGTTCAATCACCACTGTTTCCTGTGGTGTGGTCCACCTGAAATTTGGATCTGCTTAATTTCTTGGACCACGTACTAAAAATGGGATGGAAAAATGGATGGACAACGTGGATATACAAAAAACCATCAAGGTGGACCCCAGTAAGGGTAACACCCACCAAGGTGTTACCCCCTGACACCTTATCCGCTCCCTGACGAAATTTAGGTTTCTGACAATGGAACATAAATCAAGACCGTTGATCTGATGGAACCCATTCTGGATGGTAGATGCCCTTAAGAAGATTCAGGATCGGGCTATTCTAACCCTTTAAACAGTGGCCTGTAAATCTAACATTGATCTACGGTTGACGATCCTCCATATTCAAATTCGGGGCATTTTCCGTGCATTACCATTCGTTGCGAGGCCCATATAATCAATGGTCAGGATCAACGAAAGCATAGGCTCCAAATGTCAATCCCTGAGCCAACTACGTATTTGCTAGGGCACCGGACGTAGGCATGGTTTCTCAGTTTCTTAGAAGTGGAGCCCATGGTTTAGCGATCTAAACCGTTGATATTTGGACCCCATCTTAGATGATCCATGGCCAAAATATCCCAGACAGGAAGATCCTATCCTTTGAAGGATGTCCAGAAAATAAATGATAACAAAGAAAACACAGCAACGGTCTACATTCACCGAAAAAATTACAATCTAATTTGGCGCATGGGTATCCACGGTGACTCCATCTAATCAACGGTTTGGATTAAAAAAAAAAAAACAGTGATCTATCCATTCAACTGCCCAGATTAAATTAAACGGTTCACATAGTTAGACCTAAAAAAATTGTTTGTATCAAACAAAAAGACTTTATACCAACCATCTGATTTTCGACAGTGATGATTCATCAGCCATTTTTTAGATGGTGATGATTCATCCACCGTGAGTGGGACATTTGTGTAATTGAATCAAAACCATCGAAATAGTTAGCCCATGCTGTATGGATCATAACTCAAAAATCACAATAACCTGGGGTTCTTCGTCATCACATTTTGCCCGTTGAATTAGGACCTCTTATCAATTAATTCTACCCATTCATTTGATGTCCATCAGTTAGACTGTAGTTAAACCGTCCATCAATGCAATTTTAAAGACATGCTTCCCCACAATGCGGCAGCACAACTTGACTCCGTCTGTACACGTACGCCACGTGCAATAGGGAAGCGGATTGCCTGTGACCTCAGGCACAGAGATATCTCTGTGCCCTGGGCTGTGTGGGGTCCACAGATATGTCCATGACAAATCCACTCCGTCCATCCGTTTTCAAAGACTTACAATAAACAGGATTCTAAAAATAAGGCATTTGAAAAACTCAGGTGGGCCACGCTAACAAAACAGTGGAAACAACAATGTCCACCGTTGAAACTTCCTGGAGCTGAACATGATGTTTATGAATCCGGATCCTCTGTTTGAGGAACAGGGATTTTCTGTTTGCCTGATTGGGCCACATCATCACTGCTGGTGATTGTGCCACCTCATCACTAACTGATGCATTAAATGCCAACAGTGGTGATGTGGCCGAATCCGGGCAAACAGAAAATCTCTGTTTGCCACGAACTCAATGTTTATATGGTATCCAAACCGGTCACAGAATTATTAACGCTAGATAAACTGCGGGAACAAATATCATCTTTATACAAAACTTCCATCACAGCCAGACGTTTAATCCTCCCACTGTTTCGTGTGGTATGGTCCACATGAGTTTTGAATCTGCCTGATTTTTAGAATTCTATTCTATTGTTATCTTTCAAAACAGATGGACGGAGTAGATTTGTCACGGAAACAGCCCTTATATGGGCACCAAACAGCCCCGGGCACAAGGGTCACACGCAATCCGCTCCCGTGCCGTGCAATAGCCAATAGATGACTTCCTCCCACGCACTCGAAGACGAGACTGATTACCTACATGCAACGCGCCATTTTCCCGCCGAAGATGATGCTTATGAAGGACATCCGAACCATTAAAACGGTAGGCCCCACCATGAAGATCACCCTTATCGAAAACAAGGCCGATCTATTCACTAGGTGGGCCTGCACATGTATGCTGAATCAGACTGCCGGATTTCCATTGATTTGAAAGTTGTGGCCCATCTGATGAGCGGACCAACATCTTCTTTGTTCCATGATGGGGCCTACAATTCATGGTACTGATGTCTTACACGAGTCGCATGTCGGCTGGACCACAAGTTGCGTACGCTGCATGCAGGCGATCACTTTCCGGTTCGAGCTCCGAACCAACCGCTTCCGGTCCACGCCGAGGAAACGAAAATGAAAGAAGAGGAGTTATACGATACTCTGGTTGCGTATGACTTGTGATACGCAGGCATTCAGAAGTTGTATAAGTGAAATACATCAACTCAAAAAGAAAACCTTCTAAATTGTGTGGCACTCTGGTTAGAACTTACAACCCAAAAATGTTAATGGTTGAACAATCCTAACATCTGATTTGTGGATATATATACTTCCTTGTGGAAATCGGACCGTTGGAAAAATATTCATCTTCAACCGTCCAATAGACGTCCACCAATCCGATAATCGGATAACCATATAAGCTTAAATTCGACTGCTTATGCCCCACGTATGCAATTTCTAAGTAATTCTTACCGCCTGCGTATCATCCATCACATTGCGCCAGAGTATGGAAGTTTTTCTCATGGAAGAAAATAACTCACCCCACAGCCGGTATCGATGGCGGTCCTGATCGAGCCGTCCGTCAAAGGAACAAGCCTCTCGATATCGTTGATGTAAGCGTCGGCCCCACGCGGAACATGGTCCCACCACCCGGAAACCGGAACCGGTCCCCCTCGACCCTTATCCAGTTTTGGACCGCCTTCTCGACCGTCAGCTCCTTGTGGGGCACGTTCGCGAGCCACGCGATTTCTCTACTCGCGGGCCATGGGAACGGGCTCTTGTATCCGTACGGCGCTGGCACCAGGCACTTGAGCAGCTCGTCCTTCATAGGACAGTGCCTCTCCCTGTACACCAGCCTCTCCCTCGCGTACTTTAGCGACCGGTGCGTGTCCTCGCACGGTGTGTACTCGCTGTAGCTGACTTGGCAGGTCGGGTACTCGCGCGCCTGCGCGGGCGCGGACGACGCTTCGTCAGCAGAGTGGTGGGTGGAGAAGTCAAGGTCAGTGGTGGTGGGATTTTGAGGTTTTAATGGGGGGCAAGGGAGGAGAATGGAGGAGGATGTGGTGGGGCCCACTGAGGTGTGGGTCCAGGAGCCGATGATGTAGGAAAGGGAACAGAGGGCTGTGATTAGAGCTATGGTGAGGAGGTTTCTTCTCTTGAAGTAGAGCTGTAATACACCGGAGTAGGGTGTATAAGCCCCTGCCATTGTGTTCTTTTCTTTCTTTTTTTTTTTTTTTTCTGCTTTTCTTCTCTGCTTTGGTTGGTTTCAAAGAGAAGAAGAGATGAGTTTTCAGCTATCAGTGCATGTGCCATATCAGCTAAAATAGATGGATGGAAAGGACGGGCAAAGATGGAGATATTTTAAGATGACCGTGGCCGCTGATGAGGAGTGACGCCGTAGGTGTGATTTGGACAGTGACGTTTTGGATAAATGATCTGGTGCTCTCGGAGTACTACAAGTTTTAGTGCTCCTAATTTCATTAGGGTATTCGAACCGTCCAGTTGTTGTCTTGAGCTATTCATTTGGTTGTGATACCTATTTACTTGGTTTCCATGAAAAATTTTACCAATCGGAAGATTTTGACTCTTCGATCAAGAGACTATAAAATGGATGGTCTAGATTGCTTAAATTAAAAAAATGCGCACTTCACAAGATCTCGTTTGTGGAAAGTGTATGGCCAACTACTGAACGAAGTGGGTCCCGTTTCCCCATCAAAAGGAGCGAAGATGTACGTGAATTGGTAGTCCGGTTAACTACCAAGCAGAAATTTTTGTTGAATATAACAACGAGAATCGCTATTCAACGCGCGTGTAGATCCGTACACATCCACCGTATGAAATACATGTATCAGATCTAATAGTTTCATAATGTTAGAAATAGTGCTTAGATCTACTTCATTACAAAATTAAACAACTTCACTCTTCAAGTGGGCCACAACATCCAAATCAAATGGAGGGCTTGCAACTTTTTTAGTCGTTCATTTGTTTTGATATGATTGTGACCCACCAGAGATGTTAAATAGACTGGCTTTTAGGACAGAAGATCTAAACAGTGTATATCACCTGATTGAGAGCTCAGATCCCACACGTGTCACGTAGGGGCACATACACCCGCTTGTGATGCGTACAGGTCTCGCACGCGTGTGGATTTAGCAAACGTACATGTGGTGCCCCGGCAAATGGGAAATTTACGACTGTACGACCCATTTATGGCCCATTTACGAGACGAAGCCACCTCATTTTACCTTGCAAGAATAAGCCCCAGCTGTACGGACGACTTGCCAAAGGTCGAAAATGCCCCTTGCTTTTACCTTCAGCGGGATCGGCCGGTGCTCGAAGACGAGCGCTGACGCTCCTCGAACTCCGAGTTGTACGAACGGTTCAGAGAGATCAACGTTACGTGGGCCCCACAGTTATGTATTTATTATATCCACAATGTTCATCCATATTTCGAGATCATTTCGGAGCATTATCAAAAGAGAAAAAAAAAATTCATATTCAAAGAAGATCAACTGGACCACACCACAAAGAGCAGCAGAAAATTGATTTTCACCGTTGAAACTTTTGTAGGGCCCACCATAACATTTATTTTCCATCCAATCTATTCATAAGGACACAAAGACCTGGATGAAGAGGAAAAACAAATTTCGTAATGATCCAAGACTTCCGTGACTCCTAAAAGGGTTTCAATGGTAGACGTCCAATTCTACACTACCTTTTTCAGTGTGGTCCACTTGATAGCTAGATCTATCTTCTTTTTCGTCCCAAGACTTAATACAAGTTCGCCAAATAGATGGACGGTTTGGATATAACACATACCTCGTAATGTGACCCACAAAAAGCAGTGGGAACTACAACAGGAAAGAGAGAAAAAAAAAAATACCCCGGGTCGACGGGTCGGGAGCCAGTCGACCGGTTCAATACCTACGGCTTATAACCGTAGCTATAACTGCAGTGACTCCACACTATTCACTTTCTTCTTCTTTTTTATTTTATTTTATTTTATTTATTTACATAGAGAACTTTATTTTACCTACATTTTTCTCTAATACATATTTATATAACTATATATATATAAGTAGGGGTGCACACGAGTCAGTCCAGTTTTAGGGTGAAACTGGAACCGAACCGTTCCTAACAGTTTTAGGATATTCGGAACCGGAATCGGACCGTTAGCACCCTAGAACCGAACCAGAACCGAAACGTTAAAACTAGTTCGGTTCCGGATCGGTTCCACGATTCTGGGCTTTTTATAATTCAGCCCAATTGCATATTTTATTCGATTATCTTGCCTATGTCAATTCATGTTGTGATCCATTTGATGAATGGTTTAGATATTGTATAAGGTGTGCAAAAATACATTTATAGAAATAATCAAATGGTGCATTATAAACCATAAATCATGAGTCAAATATGGAAACAATTAAAGGGTTCCTAATTCGGTTCCAGGTTCGGTTCCACAGTTCGGTTCTACGGATCGGATCCACGGTTCGGTTCTACATACTCCCAAACCGAGAACTGAACCGATGTAATCAGTTCTTTGATTTTTGAAACCGGAATCGGAACCGGTGCACTCTAGAACTAGACCAAATCGGACCGTTTGGTCGGTTCCGGTCCAGTTCCACGGTTCTACTAGTTCGATGTGCACCCTTATATATAAGCACATAAAAAAAAATTCTCGCTTTATATCATTTCTTTCTTTATTCAGTTATTAAGAATATCTTCTAAACTAAAATTAGTTACTTGACGTACCATATATGATTTTGGGTCATTTCCCTACACTTCACGGTCATTTCCATGCATTTCACGGTCAATCCCGGCGATTCCGTTTTGATTCACGGTCATTTCCATGCATTTCACGGTCAATTCCCTTCACTTCACGGTCATTTCCACGCATTTTACGGTCAATTCGCTTCACTTCACGGTCATTTCATGCATTTCACGGTCATTCCCGGCGATTCCGTGTTGATTCACGGTTATTTCCATGCATTTCACTGTCAATTCCCTTCACTTCACGGTCATTTTCACGCATTTCACGGTCAATTTGCTTCACTTCACGGGCATTTCCATGCATTTCATGATCATATCTGGCAATTCCGTTTACATTCACGGTCATTTCGACGTACTTCATGGCCAATTCACTTCACTTCACGGCCATTTCCAAGTATTTCACGATCAATTCTCTTCACTTCACGGCCATTTTCATGCATTTCATGGTCATATCCGGCAATTCTGTTTACGTTCACGGTCATTTCGACGCACTTCACGGTCAATTCACTTCACTTCACAGCCATTTCCAAACATTTCACGATCAATTCTCTTCACTTCACGGCCATTTCCATGCATTTCACGGTCATATCCGATAATTTCGTTTACGTTCACGGTCATTTCGACGCACTTCACGGCCATTTCCAAGCATTTCGCGATCAATTCTCTTCACTTCACGCCCATTTTCATGCATTTCATAGTCATATCCGGCAATTCCATTTACGTTCACGGTCATTTCGACGTACTTCACAGTCAATTCACTTCACTTCACGGCCATTTCCAAGCATTTTACGATCAATTCTCTTCACTTCATGGCCATTTCCATGCATTTCATGGTCATATCCGACAATTTCGTTTACGTTCACGGCCATTTCGACGCACTTCACGGTCAATTCACTTCACTTCACGGCCATTTTCAAGCATTTCATGATCAATTCTCTTCACTTCACGGCCATTTCCATGCATTTCACGGTCATATCCAGCAATTCCGTTTATGTTCACGGTCATTTTAACGCACTTCACGGTCAATTCACTTCACTTCATGGCCATTTCCAAGGACTTCACGATCAATTCTCTTCACTTCATCGCCATTTTCATGCATTTCACGATCATATCTGGCAATTTCCGTTTATGTTCACGATCAATTCACTTCACTTCACGGCCATTTCCAAGCATTTCATGATCAATTCTCTTCACTTCACAGCCATTTTCGTGCATTTCACGGTCATATCCGACAATTCCGTTTACGTTCACGATCATTTAGACACACTTCACGGTCAATTCACTTCACTTCACGGCCATTTCCAAGCATTTCACGGTCAATTCTCTTCACTGCACGGCCATTTCCATGCATTTCACGGTCATATCCGACAATTCTGTTTACGTTCACGGTCATTTCGACGCACTTCACGGTCATTTCACTTCACTTCACGGCCATTTCCAAGGACTTCACGGTCAATTCTCTTTACTTCACGGCCCTCCATTATCCTTTACCATATAGTGAAGGCCGTGAGGACAAGAAGAGGTAATCTCTGCCTCCCATTTGGCTGCCTAACTTGCAAGCTAGCCCGACATAATGGGTTCAGGGCATCCAACGACCCCTCACATCCAGAAAGAGGGATAACCGAAGACACCTTAAATCGCATGCAATATGGCCTTAGACAACAAGCAAGGCAGTTGGAAGATGTTGGAGATGAGGTAGTTGAGGAAGAAGGCGACGAAGAGGATGAAGCTGAAGAAGAAGAAGAAGAAGATGAGGGTGATAATGCAGGTGAGGTGCCCAATGCACGTCTGGCTGTAGATGAGCGTTTAGGGGCGATCGAGGTTAGTATAACTGAGCTTAAGAAGGACCAAGACTATCTAAAGTGTAAGATGAAGAGTATGCATCGAATGATAAAGACCGGAATTGACCGTGAAATGCATGGAATTGACCGTGAAATGAAATTAATGAAATTGACCACGAACTGATTGAAATTGGCCATGAAGTTAATGAAATGAATTTTCGACCATCGACCTGATGGAATCTTGGAAATAAGTAGGTTGGTTAGCTAAAGTAGCATCTCCTACCCCCAAATCCTATATGGTACGTCAAGTAACTCATTCTGGTTTAAGAGATATGTTTATTAAATGAATAAAGAATGAAATGAATAAAAAGAGAGAAAAAAAAATTTATATGCTTATATATACATATTTATATAAATATGTATTAGAGAAAAATGTAGGAGAGAAAAAGTTCTCCTTGTAAAAAAAAAAAAATTTATTTTTTATTTTTTAAAGTACAAAGGTGGAACAGCGAGTTGGAGTCGACCGGGTTTGGACCCAGTCGACCAGGTCAGTGGGACAGTGACTCGGGGTCAACCGGGTCCAAACCCGGTCGACCCCAACTCGTTGTCCACCCTTTTGCAATCGGCGGGTTATGGGTATGGCTATAGCTACGGTTATAATCCGTAGCCAAAGGTAGCCCCAACTTTCCAAACCAAAAAGCTGAAAAAGCAAGGGCATTTTCGACCTGAGAAATGGGGCCGTACAGCTGGGGCTTATTCTTGGGAGGTAAAAAGCGAGTGGGCTTCAAAAGCGAGGGGCATTTCCACGCACTTCACGGTCATTTCCATGCATTTCACGGTCGATTCGCTTCACTTTAGTGTCATTTCCGTGCATTTCACGGTCATTCGCCTCACTTCACGGTCATTTCCATGCATATCACGGTCATTCCCGCCTATTCCGTGTTGATTCACGGTCATTTCAACGCATTTCACCGTCATGCCCCTTCACTTCACAGTCATTTTCGCGCATTTCACGGTCTAATCGCTACACTTCACGGTCATTTCCATGCGTATCACGGTCATTCCTCCCTATTCCGTGTTGATTCACGGTCATTTCAACGCATTTCACGGTGAAGTGTAGCGATTGGACCGTGAAATGCGAGGAAATGATCGTGAAGTGAAGGGGCATGACCATGAAATGAGTTGAAATGACCGTGAATCAACACAGAATAGGCGGGAATGACCATGATATGCATGGAAATGATCGTGAAGTGATGCGATTGGACCGTGAAATGAGCGAAAATGACCGTGAAGTGAAGGGGCAGGACCGTGAAATGCGCCGAAATGACCGTGAATCAACACGGAATAGGCGGGAATGACCGTGATTTTCATGCATATCATGGTCATTCCCGCCTATTTCGTGTTGATTTACGGTCATTTCGATGCATTTCATGGTCATGTCCCTTCACTTCACGGTCATTTCCGTGCATTTCACTGTCCAATCGCTACACTTCACGGTCATTTCCATGCATATCACGGTCATTCCCGCCTATTCCGTGTTGATTTACGGTTATTTTAGCGCATTGCACGGTCATACCCCTTCACTTCACGGTCATTTTCGCGCATTTCACGGTCCAATCGCCTCACTTCAAGGTCATTTCCATACATATCACGGTCATTCCCGCCTATTCCACGTTGATTCACGATCATTTCGGCGCATTTCACAGTCATGCCCCTTCACTTCACGGTCATTTCCGCGCATTTCACGGTCCAATCGGTACACTTCACCGTGAAAATGTGTCGAAATGACCGTGAATCAATACGGAATAGGCGGGAATGACCATAATATGCATGGAAATGACTGTGAAGTGTAGCAATTGGACCGTGAAATGGCGGAAATGACCGTTAAGTGAAGGGGCATGACCGTGAAATGTGCCGAAATGACTGTGAATCAACACGGAATAGGCGGGAATGACCGTGATATGCATGAAAATCACGGTCATTCCCGCCTATTCCGTGTTGATTCACAGTCATTTCGGCGCATTTCACGGTCATGCCCCTTCACTTTACGATCATTTCCGCGCATTTCACGGTCCAATCGCCTTCACTTCGGTCCAATCGCCTACTTCACGGTCATTTTCATGCATATCACGGTTATTCCCGCCTATTCCATGTTGATTCACAGTCATTTCAGCACATTTCACGGTCATGCCCCTTCACTTCACGATCATTTCTGCGTATTTCACGGTCCAATCGCTACACTTCACCGTGAAATGCGTCGAAATGACCGTTGATCAATACGGAATAAGTGGGAATGACTGTGAAATGCATGAAATGACTGTGAAGTGAAGGGAAATGACCGTGAACTATGTGGAAATGACCGTAAATCAACACGGAATCGCCGGGAATGACCGTGAAATGCATGGAAATGTCCATGAAGTGAAGCAAATTGACCGTGAAGTTAAGGGAATTGACTGTGAAATGCATGGAATTGACCATGAAGTGAAGCGAATTGACTGTGAAATGAATAAATTGATCGTGAAGTGAAGCGAATTGACCGTAAAAGTGAAGGACATTGAATGTGAAATGCATGGAATTAAACGTGAAATGAAATGAATGAAATTAACCACGAACTAATTGAAATTGGCCACGAAGTAAATGAAATGAATTTTCCACCATCCACCTGATAGAATCTTCGAAAATAAGTAGGTTGGTTAGCTAAAGTAGTATCTCCTATCCCCAAATCCTATGGGTAGCTAAAGTAGCATCTCCTACCCCCAAATCTTATATGGCAAGTAAAGAACTCGCTCTGGCCTAAGAGATATGTTTATCAAAATGAATAAAGAACAAGATGAATAAAATGGGAGAATTTTTTTTTTTTCTTTTATAAAATATAGGAGAGAAAATGTTGTCCTTAAAAGCAAAAAATTAAAATTAAAATTATGTACAAAGGTGGAACAGCGAGTTGGGGTATCGGGCTGGTTTTTTTTTTCTTCCCTGTTGTAATCTTATCGCTGTTTATGGGTCCCATTATGATGTATAGAACTCGTATTAAGGCTTGAGACGAAAAATAAGTTAAATCTAGCTATCAAATGGACCACACCGTAAAAGCAGTGGAGGATTGAACGTCTACCATTGAAATCCTTTCATGGGTCACAGAAGTTTTGGATCATTATGAAATTTGTTTTTCCTCTTCATCCAGTTATTTGTGACCTTATGAATAGATTGGATGGAAAATATATGTTTTGGTGGGCCCTACAAAATTTTTAACGGTGAAAATCAATTTTCCCGCTGCTCGTTGTGGTGTGGTCCATTTGATCTTTGGGTATGATTTGGGTTTTTTTGATAATGCTCCGAAATGATCTCAAAATATGGATGAACGTTGTGGATATAATAAATACATAACTGTGGGGCCCATATAACTTTGATATCTTTTGAACCGTTCGTACAACTCGGAGTTCGAGGAGCGTCAACGCTCGTCTAATCGCTTGAAGGAAAAAGCAGGGGCATTTTCGACCTTTCGGAGGGCGTCCGTACAGCTGGGGCTTATTCTCGCAAAATGAGGTGGGCTTAGTCTCGTAAATGGGCATAAATGGATCGTACAGTCGTAAATTTCTCCCGGCAAATCATGATGGTTCATCCACCTAATCAGAAATTACACGTGCCATGCATGTAAGTTAAAATAAACTGTGCATGTGGTAGTACGCACGGAAAGTGGGCCAAAACCATACAATTAGATTGATTGGCTGATCTTAATCTCTAATTAATAGACATTTGTTTGTTGACCGTCGACTTTTAAATTTGGCCACCCATTAGATGTCCACTAGGGCATCAGCTCAGATTAATCGTTGGCCTATAACTAATCCATAAAGGGGTCCACTATTTAGATTTTGGACAGTTTGATCTTTGCTACTGGTATGCCAGGTGTATAATATCTGAGTGCATGCGTATGAACCATCAGACTCCGTCAGTGTATCCAAGTTTCTCTCCGTATAATAGATTATATTCTCTAGACGTACCTGGACGCGGATTGGGTACTACCCTCACCAGTACCTAGCTCTAGAGACGGACGGTCTTGACAGGTGCTCTGTGGGGCTCACTTAGATGTATTTGTCATATCCATAGCGTCCATCCGTTTTGAAAGATCATTTTAGGACATGAGGAAAGAAATTAGGCAAGTTGAATGCTCAAGTGGACCACACTACATGAAGCAGTGGATATTGAACGGCTACCGTTGATAACTTCTTAGGGGCCACAGAAGTTTTGGATCAAGCTAATATTTATGTTTTCCTTTCATCCACGCCTATGTGACGTTATGAACAGGTTGGATGGCGAATAAACATCACGGTGGACTGTACGAAGGTTTCAACGGTGAGTCTCATTGTCACCGTTAGTACTTAGTTCCTATGGTGTGGTCCACTTGTGCCTTCCATTTGCTTTTTTTTTGGGATCTTGCCCTTAATCTGTACAAATGGATGGACCTCGTAAAATAAAACAGATACATCATGGTGGGGGCCACGAAGCTCTGTCAGGACCGTCCGTCTCTAGTTTGGTCCTGGTGGGGATAGTACCCAATCCACGCCCTACCGATCTACTCTCTCTTTTTGTAATTTATAACAGAGTACGGGGTCCAGGCTAATTGACTGTATGATCAGCAATTACTGAGAAGCCTCTCCTCTCTCTCTCTCTCTCTCTCTCTTTCTCTCGGGTAAACTCCCATGTCAGTTCCACACCATTTAAAAAATGGTAAGATCGTCTTCATGGCACAGCTATCCAGACCATCCAAATCATGGGTTCTTATTGTCCATCGAGTATATATCTAAAATCAGACTGGTGAAGACATTGAAACTATCCAATTGAAGGCTATCCAATGGACGGTTTAAAGTTAAAATAATGAGCGGTTCAAAGGGAAAAATCACATGGTTAAAATTATCTCCTACGTCCGAATTTTAGGTTATGACTCATGCACAGCTGGATGATCGATTTTAACGGTCTGGATTCCCTTGAAACTGTACCGTGTGCATTTCTTAAGAGTCATCATCATTTTTTTTTAATAGTGGAAAACTAGGGTAGGAATCTAGCCTCTTGATAGTCAATGGTTTGTACTCCTTTGGTCATTTTATTGATTTGCTTGGGCGAATGTGGAAATATATGACGCTGTACGTTTCTTTTGATTCACCAAATAAAGCAATATGATCTTTTTGGACAATACAACCGTGATCCTTCACCACTGAAATGCAGGCCGTTCAAATTGTGAATTCGTTGCAGATGGATCATATCTCGAAAATCACATAGATCAACGGTCCTGATCATCCAATGATTGGCTGTCAAATGAACAGTTTAAAATAAGGAGAAAAACTTTAATACTCTGATGGAAGGTGATGGACAATGTACAGGCACTTGGAAATTATATAGAGAATCCGTACCTAGTGTGCAAGTAATTCAAATTACATCTCCTAGTTTATATGAATTATGAACCCAAAAATTCTGATTATTTAATCGTCTGAATACCAGACACACACACATTTATTCGGAGGCTAAAAATGAAAATATCCAATGCGCCTGTTTCAACAAACAAGTGATCACGAATCAGCGGTTAGGATTGCTCAACAAATCTGATTTTGGAACGGTGACTTGCTACTGCGGAATCTACAATTTAATGGTTTTAATTAATGCATGTCACATGTATAATATATCACTGCCCGCATATCAAGTATCGTAGTTGACATATTCTGCCAGAGTATTAAATAACTCCCCTCCAGATAATACAGAGAAATCAGTGTACTTTAGCTCTCTTTCTCACACCTGTTTTTCATCTCAACCATCTGATTAATGTTCATCAATCAGCTATGCAAACAATCCAATAAATATATATTTTGAAATTTATTGCAAGTGAGAGTCAGCATTTGGACAGTTTAACACTTTAAGCTAAATGTATGGTTTTTTAGTGCATGCATGTCGACCATCGCACTTCCCGCGAAAGTATACAGACCTCTTTCACACACAACATCCCTTACAGAAAGGGATGGACCATGAAGATCACCTCTAGTAAAATTGATTTTTATTTTTATTTTTATTTTTTAAATACACTCATTAGGTGGGCCACATACATACATTGAGTCTAGCCACCGGTTCTATATTATTGATTTCCACATTGTACACTGCTGATGAATGAACTATCCTTTCGTGCTAGGAGATCTTTATAATGCAGCCCAACCTTTTGCACCAATTGCGTGTTACATATAGGTGACATGTGAGCTGAAATTAAATAAAAATAAAAGCATTGCATCTTAAGTTAACATGAAGTCTTTGATCTTGGATCCACTGCTATGGTATCAAAAATTCAACACCATTACACACGAGTACCATAACTAGAATTTTCATCTTGTCCGACCCCACTTTGGATAGGATATGCGTGGCAATTCTCGCTTGGTTCGGGTGACCGTAGCCTCTGATCCGACTACTCATACTAATCGTTGGTATCACCATGGTTTATGGCCCACTTATATTAAATGCACATACCAATCTTATGGGATCATGCCACCCATATAGATGTTAATTGGGTGGTGGATCATAGATTAGATATATATTAATCTTTAGCTTGGATAATTTAGAGCTTGGATTGGTATTATCCAAGTAAATAGTAAGTGAAATTTAATTAAATGGTAGGCCGTTGTTTGAGACGAACTTACTCAAATACATACCTAAACAAAGTTTCAAACATGATTTCCATAGATTATTTTTTAGGACGAACTCACTCAAATGCATACGCAACTAAACAAGTTTCAAATATGATTTGCATGGATGATCTTTGATAATAACCTACATTTAATCAAATTTCATCGTATCATGCCTATGCCAAGTTTTATACTGCGGGTACCCAATCCCACTCGGATAATGTCCTTGAGGATTGAAGTATGTGAACCAGTATTTCCTTGAATAGGGAGACCATAGTGTTGGTTCACTACCACTTTTAAAGTAGTATACGGGTAAGAAAATCCGAACCATCTAATGGATGCATAGGTGGAGGGATCAATTAATGTGGGTTGTGGAAATTCATCAGACGATCTAAATCATTGACCCTAATAGATTGGTATGGCCTGTCCATGCTGTGGGCCAATGTTTGATGAGATTTTCGTGAGTCACGAGCTCACATTCTATAAAGAAGGAAGCGTGAGCATGACAATTTAACTGACCATTACTTTCTCAAGCATGATTTCTTTAGCAAAGTTAAAGGATTTTTCTTTTTCTTTTCTAAAGGAGCCAATTCTCTTATAAGTTGCCTGACTTAGAACTCAAAAACATGGAAATATTCGAAGTTTTACTGTAGAATATTTCTTTCACTGGCTTGCCTAGATGTACTTTTGTTTTCTCCCTTGTACCCATCTTGATGCAAGCAAAGTTGTATGCGACACAAGCTGTTCAGGCAGACAAGCTGTCATGGTGATGTACCACAACCACAAAATACTTTATGGAAGGCCAGGATCATAAGAAATCAAACCATAGAGGACAACGTCAGGTACCTGTTTGGGTAGATAAGTTATATCCTGTGATTTAGCTGTAGACACCCTACACCTCAGGTCGAAAAGCTGATTGAGATTGAACAAACCCTTATCCATACCCTCAAATCCAATCCAAACCCTAATTTATACCCTCAAACCCAATCTGAACCCTTATCCATACCCTCAAACCCAATCCGAACCCTTATCTAAACCCTTAAACCCAATCCAAACCCTTATCTATATCCTTAAACCCTTATCCATAATCCATACCCAAAAATCCAAATCCAAATCCAAATCTCAAATCCTAAAAATCCTAAAACCCAATGAATCAACCTTAAACCCAATTAACTTAGTCATATAAATTCGATGAAAACCTAATCCTAAACCTAAAATCTGGAAAAACCTAACCTATTGAGTGTACCCATAAGTCAACCCGCTAAGTCAACTCACACGGTCAACCCACATAGCTTACCCAATTAACTCACCTTATCAAAATAGGTCCATAAATCCATTTTGGCTCAATCGATGTACAAGAGGATACGGCAAAGTTCCTTCGGATGACCAAAGCTATCCGCGTGCATAGAGGAGCATCCCTCCAAAGCTGAAACAAAACTGAGGGGCAAGTAGCACCGAAGGCACCGCTCACCACTTGGCATTAGCCGTACTTTGTCCAGTTGCTAACTCGTGTGCAGCTTGGCTCTTTTCCAATCACATGCATGGGTAAAGTGTTGAAGTTACTCCGCCGCTCCTCGTTGAGCTAAAATTACACTTCATGCCATCAATTCAAAGCATGAGATCTTGCCACGTGAAAATCTCAAATCCTAGCCATTCAAATCCTTTATAGGCTCAAGCTTTGTAAGATTAATTTACCAGAAAATCAAGTTTGGAGATATAAATACCCCCATTTCCTTCACATTTTAAAGCATCTACTCTCATTTCAAGCCTTTTCACTCACCCCTTAAGCCCTTACTCTAACCACTTCATCCCTCTACCAAGAAGAGGAAAAAAACAACTATAGGAAAGAGTCCAACCAGGTACAACCAAGTCTCTCCAAATCTCGATCCAAGTGTCTCAGTTCAACCTTTGCAACACTATCGTCTATCCAATCGCTCAATATTCAATTAAGCCCCATCTAATCCAAGCGTTTGCATTACGCAACACTCATCTCATCCATACAATACTCCAATTTTCACCAAATCGGCTTGAAAGTATGCTTTGCGGCTTGTCGATATGACCGAATTCTATCCATAAAAAACCTTATTGATTTAGTCACAAGAATTGCATATTCCATACAATATTGGCATCCTCCATTTGCATTTGCATTAGTACATCATCTTAATTTAGTCATTAACCTAACTCCATTTCATGGCCATCGTCCATTTGCATTAATACATCATCTTAATTTAAAATTAAATAATTGTGAAAGCCAATCTATTGGAGAATAACTTTGTTACATTAGATTAGATTAATTATTTGCCAATACATTAGAATTTTATCAGTATTGCGTATCCACCACAAATAGCTTGGCAAATAAGGTCATTTTAGAAGTTAAATTTCAGTCAAAAGCCAAAATTTACTAATTCCATTAAGTTACGATTATTCTATTTTTAGGTTTTTAATAATTTAGTTCCAATCTAAAGTCTTTATTTGAGCTATGTAAGAATACTTTACCAAGTTTGAATAGATTTTAATATCATCTTCATCTAAGCCGTATCATAACTAATTGTGGAGGTTTTAACATGTTTACTATTTTTAATAAGTTTTGCTATAACATCTAGGTTATACACTACATTAGGCATGTTGTAAATAGCAATTCTTCGCTATTAATTCTACCATCATTTTCACAGTTTTTTTTTTTTTTTTTTTTTTTTTTTTTTTTTTTTAAAAAAAATTATTTGATTTATTTATTTATTTTTACTTTTTAGATTAAAGTTGACATTGGAAGAAGATGCCAAACCTAAGAAAAATAAAAATGGGCATATTGGCCCACCATAGCATGTGTACCACAACTAATCCATCCAAAAGAGTCGCCTGCTAGCTGTGAAAATATGCTACCAAAGAAATCAGTTCGATCCCATTATTGTGTGAGCCATAACCTTAGAAGACAAACGTACAACCACCCAAAAACCAATAAATTCACCTGGTGAGCGATGATTAATTCGCCGGATTTTTGAGGTGTCCTATTTCATGCATGGTGGGGTGAGGCAACCCCACCAGAGACAAGTTGGCTGTCATGCTCATGCACGCTAGATAATGGTCCACAAGAGCAGCCAGTTGTATGAAATTCTTCTTTACAACTGTCTTTATATACCATTGTAATTTACCACTATTTTATGATCATTTGAGCATGATAAGGTCATTTATACAAAACATTCATATAGCCTTTCTTGTAAACAGTAACGATTTTATTTATGGAATACAGGAAAGAGCTGCCTTGCATGAAATTCGTGCAAGATTTGAGATTTACAGCAGGGTGGGCTACTGTTTGGTTCTTCTCACCTAAAAGTCAAAAGTCATTTTCAAACCTCCCGAAGACCCAAAAATAAAGTACCAACGGGCAACCAATAAAAATTGTTAACCTTCAGTTTACTAAATATTGTGGCCCACCTGAGGAGTGAAACGTTCTCATTTTTGTGGCAGATAATCAAAGCATTAATTGCTCCCAACCTGATGGAAGGTTCAGATCTTTCATGCGTTTTCCATGTCTGCACGTATCCTATCTGTGCATTTTCAAGGCTCCACATGCATAATCCGCAAAAAAGAAACATCTCTCAAAAGCCCATGCTGACAAGAAAATCAATATTAGCATGTCTTTAAATCATCTGTACCTTTTATACAATGGCATCCCACTTAATTATTGGACCGGGCAAACAGCCCAGACTGGACCATTCATCATTGACCTGCCTGAGAAAAAGGCCTGAATTTCAATCTCCCCTGGTTTAGGTTGGGGCCTTGACCTTGGTCTTATGGGGCCAGGATGCCATGCCCTTCCCTAGTTCTATGACCAGTTAGATTTATTTATTTTTCCTAAATATTGATTTTTAAAAAGTATAATCAGGCTTGGGATAAACGTGGGATCTAAAGTTGACATCCATCTACCACAAATAGTTTGGCTCAAAAGTCCAACGGGCCAGTCCCCACAATGATAGACAACAGAACAGGAAACAGATTATTCAAATAAATGCATTTGATAGCAATCTAAACCACTGATTTGGGGACGAGCTCTAGCGGATGTTTTCTCTCTAGCGTTAGGCCGAACTTCTCATCCATGTTCAGATCATCAGGCTGCATTCCATGTGGAATCGACCATTCGAATGCGTGGATGAAAGAAGTGAGAATAAGCTGAACCATACGGGTAGCCAACGGTAAACCACGGCAGATTCTCCTTCCAGCACCAAATGGCGTGAACTCAAGATGGTTCCCTTTGAAATCCACACTAGTCTCCAGAAACCTCTCTGGCAAAAATGTCAGTGGATCTTTCCAAATTCCAGGGTCTCTTCCAATGGCCCATACGTTCACCATCACTCTACAGTCCTTTGGGATGGTGTAATTCATCACCTCACATGTGTCGAGGGCTTGGCGCGGGAGTAGAAGCGGGGCTGGCGGGTGCAGTCGAAGGGATTCCTTAATGCATGCATCAAGATAGTTGAGGTGATTGAGATGGGACTCTTTCACCGCTTTCTGGGCACCGACGACCATTTGCAATTCATCGCGGACTCTTCTCATCACTGTGGGATTTCTAATCAGCTCCAACATGGTCCACTCAGTCAGTGTGGTGGTCGTATCGGTCCCTGCAATAAACATGTCCTGCAAACCACATAACACTCTCCTTAAATAGTACTTTAAACCAGCTGGGGTTGCAACCGGGCCAGGCAGACAAGGTATGGGCTTGTCCAATTACGTTTCTAGATTAGATTTGGGCAAGCTTGAAAACCCGTTTAATGATTCCAATAGTTGTATTTAACATCCAAATCTGTTTCGTCCCGATGGCCATTTGAGTTGGCCCACCTTGGCCTGGCTCGTTTAAGACGGTATGAAACTAGCACTAGGGCCGTCAACCAGTCTGATTCATGTGGGGTCCTAAGAGTACCTGTACCTGGGCTAATCGGGCTCAGGTCTTACTTGCTCCGGGTTCTCTCAGGTCCCAGTCTTGATTTTTTGAGACCCAAACCTGGAAACTTTCCAGTAGGATACACATCATGTCTTTGGATGACGCATGCACACCTTAGAACAGAAGTTATTTGCTGGGTGAACTATAAATTTCAGTCCACCCGGTTGGACTTGAGACCTACACTTTATTATAACTACTAATAAAATTAATTAGATCTAACCCTCAACTTGATTTTAACCAGGTCCAAGATGGATGGACCAGCCATTAACCCTACCTGACCTGATTTTTAATGAGGTACAAAATGGGCTCAAACCCAATCGACCTGACTAGCAGGTCTGGTACTCATTGACGGGTGACGGCTAGGGCTGCAACTATGGGTTCAGGTAACTCAACCCAAGCTCAGATCAGGTTGGGTCGGGATGTCAAGGTCCTCCGGTTAGGTTCAGGTTTGAAAACACCAACCCGATCTGAAATTGAGTTGGGTTTGGGTTGAACAAACGTGGGTTTGATTAGATAAGGTTGGAAATAATCACGTCTTTGTGTCCCGTTGGATCATGTTACATCAGGTTGGATTTGAGTATAGAGGAATCCGTTCTTTTCCGGCAAGTGCTCCAGAAAAAAGCATCAATCCCCTCTACCTGTATTGTGACTAAAAGACTACAACTACAAGCTAAGCCTCGGGTTGGAATTCAGGTTGGGTTAGGTTGCGGGCAGGTCCTTTAGAGTTCATGTTCATCCTCAACCTGACCAAAACCACCGAGTTGCATCCCTATTGATAGCTCAAACCTTAGCCAAAGGATTTTTAGGGTGCGGTTTTCAAACAAAGACTTGGTAGCCCAATCTAGGGGTGCACACGGTTCGGTTCGGTCCGGTTCTAGGGTGAAACCGGAACTAAACCATTCATAACAGTTCCAGGAAAATCGGAACCGGAACCGGACTGTTTGAACCCTAGAAACAAATTGGAACTGGACCCAGACCGTAAAAACCATTTTGGTTCCAGTTCGGTTATAAGGTTCTGTGATCCATTTGATGAATAGTATTGATATTGTGTAAGGTGTGCAAAAAAACATTTACGAAGACAATCAAGGAGTGCATTGTAAGCCATAAATTATGAGTTAAATAGACAACTAAAATACATTGTAAACTCATAAAATATCTTTAAAATAAGTCCAATTAAGCATGATAATAGCATGATAATCATGGTCTGGTTCCAAGTTCGGTTCTACAGTCCCATTCATAGTCCAGCTCGGTTCTACATAACCTCAAACTGAGAACCGACCTAACCGGTTCTTTGATTTTCGGAACCGGAACGGTGCACTTCAGAACCGGACCAAACCGTGTGGTTTGGTCGGTTCCTGTTTGGTTTGCTACCGGTTCCATGTGCACCGCTAACCCAATCGGTTTCAATACCGAGTCAACCCCAACTCAGGCGAAACCCGGCTCGACTCAGTCTGAGTTGCCAAGTCATTTAACCATGTTTTGGGGTGGTCAGAGCCAGAGTCAGCCGCCCTGGTGCGAGGTCCGGACTAGCATCAGCTCACCTGGTTGCAACGAATAAGTATAAGAAGCATAAGGAATTACAAACCGAAATCAAGGCCTTAATCGGGACATCTTCGTATCCAGCACAGAGCAAAACATCCAAGAAGTCACTCTTCACATCACCATGCCATCATCATAGCTTGCTGCTCGCCTTTCTTGAATGAACTCATCCCATATATCAAATATCCTTTTGGTGAACACCGTTGCCTCCTGTTTCAGTCGCTGAATATCCATGGACCTGAGCACCGGATAGAAATCTGCCAGATTCGGTGCCATGCCCAGTTGGAGAAGTCTCGAAAAATCATGCTTCAGCCCAGAAGCAGCATTCTTACTATTACCCCCCAGCTGTAGAACATCTCTTGAGAAAATAACATTGCCGATGGTGTTGAAAACTGCAGCGAATGCCATTTCGCCAATCTTCACCTCCTCTCCTTCTTTACTGAATATAAACCCAATCACCTCCGACACCTTCTTCTCCCTCAAATGGGTCTGAACATCCAACATCCTCGTCGTGAAGAGCTAGGTCTTGCAGATGGTCCGCAGCGCCTTCCACCGCTCGTTACACTCGTATTCGAACGCCAGGGAGAATGAGATGTAATCCTTGACACGATACGTGTTTGGGATGTCACGGGCAGAGAGAAGGCGATCTTGGGTCTTGAGAACGTCTGCAGCAGCCGACGGGGAGGATGCCACAATGACGAGCTTGGCTCCGAGCCTGACTGAGATTAGTGGACCGTAGATTCGGGCCAAGTGGGCCAATGTAACATGTGGATTGTTTCCAAGCTGTAGAAGGTTGCCTACCATACCACTAGAAAGAGTAATGAAGGACAGAATTATTGGGATGTCGATTCCCATAGGTACACGTACTTGCCGATGATAAGAGCTCACGTAACAGGCCGATTTTTTCTCTCCCAACTACACATTACAACTTTTAACGTTTGAAACCTTTCCGGGCCAGATAAATTCTAGAGCAGTTCTGCAGAGCCTCTGGAGCAGCAATTCATGATTTATATATTTGATCCACACCGTCAAACAATTTATTCATATCGTTGTAGAGCAGGAGTCCAAAATTAAGGCAGATCCAATGCTCAATTGCACCAAATAATTGAAAGCAGTAAAGATCCATCGAAATACCATTGAAACTTTACTGGGCCAATCATAATGGTTATTTTCCATCTAACCTTTTCATGAGGTCACACAAAGTTGGAAGAAGGGAAAACACAAATATCAACTTGATCAGACCATGGAGCCTCCCGTGGCTTCAAGAAGTTGTCAATGGTGGGCATCCAACTTCTATTGTTTCCTGTGGTGTGGTTCATTTGAATCATGGATGGATGGTGTTGACCTAGGAAATAGGTTTGGATGGTGTTGACCTAGGAAATAGGTTAAGGTGGGGTCACTTAAATTTCACAGGGCAATAAATTCTGATGCTGCTATGTGGTGCAGGGCATTAAGCGAAGAAAAGTGGATGTGTTAGCACACCGAACTCTCCATGGGTGCCATCATGATGTATGTGTCAGATCCACGCCCTCTATCTATTTTTCCATATCATTTTAGGCATGCATGACACCAAAAATGAGACAGCTCACGGTCTTAAGTGGACTACATTATTGGAAATAATTGGAAGTGGATGCCTACCCTTGAAAACTTTTTGTGGCCATAGAAGGCTAAGATCAAGCTGATTTTTATTTTTGTTCTTACTTTAATTAAGTCTGTGTGATCTTATGAAGATGTTCGATGGAAAATGGACCCTAGGAAACAATAGTCATCCATCTTCTAAATATTGATTTTTATTTATTTATTTATTTTTTCATTTTAAGGTATTACGTACGACGCTTGGGCATAAACAATATGGGATCTAAAGATGACGTAAGTCTAGCCCAAATGGTTATGCCCAACAGCGCAATGGACCAGTCCCCGCAATGATAGCTAACAGAATAGGAAACTAAAAAGGAGGTTGCACATGTTATTGTTGCTGCACGATTTCCAGTTCTAATCATTTGATAAGTACGGATATGTTAGAATTGAATTTGCGGCACAATTCCAATCCAACAATTAAAACTCCAGTATAAGCAGATATATAACACATGATTAAAATTGAATGAGGTTAGTCACCAATTCATCCACTGGCCAAGTGTGTAAATTGGTTCAGACGATATTCAAAAGGTAAGATTCATTGTGTAATAATGAGTTACACATTTGACTTTCATGAAAAAACGACTTTTTAATATAGATTATAAAAAAAAAAAAAAAAAAAAAAACATAAAAGGATTCCTTGTTGTCGTTCAAAAGAGCAGTTGCACTGCACTTTTTTGTATAAAGACTTGAATATTATATATGGGTGAGACCAAAAAAATATCATGGTGGGCCCAAGGAATGTTTCAACTGTGGGCTCCCTACTACTACTTTATGTGGTGTGGTCCACTTGAGCTTTGGATCTGTCTCATTTTTGCGTCCATGACCTAAAATGTGTTGGGGGCTTTGCACAAAACCTTAGGATCTATTCCTCTAGAATAAACCAAAATTATGGATAATAAAGCAATGAAAACAATCAATGCATAAACCACACACCACGCAAGAGATTTTTACGTGGAAAACCCTCGAAGAGGTAAAAACCACGGGATCTCGTCCAAATCAACAATCCACTATGAAGTAGAATGTTACAACCTTCTTCACTCACGCAGGAGTGGATAAACAATAAGAGAAATAGAGAAAACGGAGAGATCTAACCGATTACGAGGAGATAGAAGCGCTGAGATATAAATTGCACAATAGATAACCTCTACGAGCAGAACCTCCCTTCTATAAGCTTTCTCTCTTTCTCTCTCTCTCTCTCTCTCTCTCTCTCTCTCTCTCTGATAGCTCTAAACCCTTTAGCAAATCCCTTGTAAAGCTTTAGGAAACCCACTTGTTGTACCTAGAAAAACCTAGGAATCCCTATTTAAAGTTTTAGGAAACTCCTTTCCGCATCCCAGTTGCGAAAGGACTTGCGACACGAAATCTGCGCAAAATCACGGAACGAATCTGCGTAACCTCGACTGGTCGAACCGAGTCCACGACCGGTCGAGAGCCACCTTCGATCGGTCGAGCACCTCCTTCGACTGGTCGAGCACTCCGGAGAAAAATAGTCCACAGTCATTGGACTTTGAGTTGTGCCACGACTGGTCGACCACAGCCTTCGACCGGTCGAGCGAGGCTCACAACCGGTCGAGACGGGTAAAAAAATCCATCAAATCTCCCCCTTTTTAACTCAGGAGGGATCCACCTTCTTCAAGTCAGGCAGGTTTCTATAAACCTCAAACTTGCCCTTGAGCAAAGCCTTGGTCATCATGTCTGACCCATTATCGTCCGTGTGGACCTTCTCAAGCTGTAACACCTTCTGTTCCAAAGTATCCTTAATCCAATGATACTGAATCTCTATGTGTTTTGATTTGGAATGCTGACTTGGATTCTTGCTCAAGTGTATAACACTCTAACTATCGCAATAAACCACGTGCTCCTCCTGCTTTAGGCTAAATTCTTGTAGGAACCTCTTCATCCAAAGCATCTCTTTACATGCCTCTGTGACTGCAATGTATTCGGCCTCTGTCGTCGACAACGCTACGACCTTCTGTAACTTGCTCTGCAAGGAAACCGCTCCCCCTGCAAACGTGAACATGAACCCCGATGTAGACTTTCTGGATTCTATGTCACCTGCCATATCTGCATCTGTGTAGCCCTCTAACACAGGTTTACCGTCATCATAGCATAGGCTCAACCTGGATGAGCCTCTTAGATACCGCAGTATCCACTTCACCGCTACCCAATGCTTTTTGCCAGGATTGGCAAGATACCGGCTGACAACACCAACTGCATATGCTATGTCTGGGCGTGTACACACCATAGCATACATCAAACTTCCTACCGCTGACGCGTAGGGTATCTTCTGCATCTCTTCCACCTCTGCCTTCGTCTTGAGACACTGCCTGTCGCTCAATCTGAAGTGACCATTTAGTGGAGTACTGACCGGCTTCGCTGCATTCATATTGAACCACTCTAGGACTTTCTCAATATACTGCTCTTGTGACAGCCAAAGCTTCCTACTGCTCCTGTCACGGGTTATCTCCATTCCTAGGATCTGTCTAGCCGAGCTCAAGTCTTTTATCGCAAAAGACTTGCCCAATTCCTGTTTCAGCCTGTCGATCTTCTTGATGTCTTTTCCCATGATGAGCATGTCATCAACGTATAATAGCAAAACTAAGAAATCACCATCTGAGAACTTGCGCGTGAATACACAGTGGTCCGACTCCGTTCTGTCATACCCATGTTTCAACATAAACGAGTCGAACTTCTTGTACCATTGCCGTGGAGCTTGTTTCAGCCCATATAAGTTCTTCCTCAGCCTACACACCATATGCTCTTTGCCCTTGACTTCGAACCCCTCTGGTTGGTGCATGTAGATCTCTTTTTCCAGGTCACCATGTAGAAAGACAGTTTTAACATCTAACTACTCTATTTCCAGATCCATGCTAGCAGCCAACCCAAACAACACCCATATAGATGTCATCTTCACCACTGGTGAGAATATCTCTTCGAAGTCTATGCCTTTCCTCTGACCAAACCCTTTCACCATAAGTCTGGCCTTGAACCTCGTCTGTGAATTCTTCTGCTCGATCTTCTTTCTGAACACCCACTTGTTGCTTAAAGCTTTCTTGCCCTTAGGCAATTTCACCATGCCATAGGTGTGGTTCTTATGCAAGGATTTCATCTCCTCTTGCATAGCTTTCAACCACTCCCCCTTATGCTCGTCAGCTAGGACCTCAGAATAATATTCTGGCTCTCCCCCATCAGTCAGCATAATGTACTCATGTGGCGAGTACCTCTTGGACGGCTGTCTGTCCCTAGATGACCTCCTCACCTGTGGCTCAACAGGTAGATCAAGTGGGGGCTATTCCACTGGTCCATATTCTGAAGGAACTCCCTTGTCCTCTGCACCTTGCTGTACTCCCCCGTCATCAGGCACCATGGGAGAAGTAACCAAATCATGTCATCTAGCTCACCTGAACTAAGCTGGTTCTTCTCTGGCTTACCAATGTCTTCTATACACTGATCTTCAAAGAAAACCAAATTTCTACTCCTGACGAGCTTCCTCTCGGTCGGATCCCACAATCTGTAATCGAACTTTTCATCACCATACCCTAAGAACACACACTACCTGATCTTCATATCGAGCTTGGACCTCTCGTCCTTTAGTACGTGAATGGATGCCCTGCATCCAAACACCGTAAGATGACTGTATGATGGATCATGTCCAGTCCACACCTTCTCAGATATTTCTCCATTCAATGAGGCTGATGGAGACCTGTTTATCAAATACACTGCCGTGTGCATTGCTTCTCCCCAGAACATCTTGGGCAATTTCGCATGGGATAACATGTATCTGATTCTCTCAACAATGGTGCGATTCATTCGCTCAGCTACACCATTATGTTGGGGGGTCTTGGGAACCGTCTGTTCATGCCGTATACCCAAGGACTTACAATACTCATGAAAGTCGCCAATGTATTCACCACCATTGTCAGTGCGGATGCACTTCAATGATCTACCTGTCTCTCTATCGACCATAGCATGAAACAATTTAAACACACCAAAAACCTCGTCCTTGGATTTCAGAGTATAAACCCAAACCCTTCTAGATGCATCATCTATAAAAGTGACAAAATACAATGCCCCACCCAAGGTTTTTGTCCTTATAAGACCACAAACATCAGAATAAACTAAATCTAATGCATGCACTTTATTAACATGAGAAACAATTTTAATGAATGAAACTCTATGTAGTTTCCCTGACAAACAATCAAGACAGGTTTTGAGAGGTGTACCTGTCACATCTGGAAGGAGTTGCTTCCTCGCTAGTAGCTGAAGCCCTTTTTTCACTCATGTGGCCTAGACGCCTGTGCCACATGTCAATAGCTGAATCTTTCCCTGCGTTCAACCCACCCTTGCACATACTGACACTTGCCTTATAAAGGGTGCAACACTTATTTCCTCTGACCACGATCAATGAACCCTTGATGAGCTTCCATCTCCCACCAGCAAACCGGCTTTCATAGCCATCATCATCCAACCTTCCTGTCGACATCAAGTTGAGGCAAAGGTCTGGGATATGCCTTACATCCCTGAGAACCAATGTGTAGTCAACATCGGTCTTCACACAGATATCACCGACTCCCATGATTTTTGATACGCCAGAATTTTCCATCTTCACAGTCCCATAGTCACCTGACTTGTAGCTTGTGAAGAAGTCCCTACGTAGAGTCACATGAAAAGAAGCTCCAGAGTCTATCACCCAGTTGGTGTCCTGACTCGTAGTCGTGAGACATACATCATGATCTGCAGAAAGAATAACTACAACGTTGCCATCTGAAGCGACCGTAGTGGAATCTGATTTATCTTCCTTCCCTTTTCCTTTCTTGTCGTTCTTCTTACCACGACATTCATGCTTGTAGTGGCCCTTCTTGTCACAATTCCAGCAATCAACATCTTTCCTGTTACTCGACTTGCCTCTTGATTTATCTCGGGCCTTTCCACCCTTCCTGTTCTTTCCTCTTCCCCGTTCTTGTGTTACAAGGGCCTCTTGCTGAGTAGACCCCTGAGACTTTCTTCTGGTCTCCTCATTGAAGAGACAACTAGTTGCCTGTTCCATGGATATCTTTCCGTCTGGCGCAGATTTACTTAGAGACACCACCAATGTCTCCCAACTGTTAGGCAATGAACTAAGCAATAGTAAAGCCTGCAATTCATCATCTAGGACCATCTTCATAGAGGTGAGTTGGTTCACTATATTGCTGACCTCATTCATGTGCTCGGTCACAGAACCACCATCCTTGAACTTGAGATTCACAAGTCGCCTTATCTGAAAAATTTTATTATCGGCTGTCTTCCTCTCATACAGCCCTTGTAATTTCAGCCATAGGCTAGCGGCTGAGGTTTCCGTAGACACATGGTGGAATACTGAATCATCCAACCATTGTCTAACAAACCCCACCGCCTTCTGGTCCATCTTCTTCTAATCATCATCAGTCATATCCTTAGATTTTGTTGATATGCCTAAAATTGGAGAATATAGGTCTTTGCAGTAAAGCAAGTTCCCCATCTTAGCCTTCCATATGGTCAAATTAGAACCATTGAGGCTGATCATCCTTGATGATCCACCTTCCATAATTTAAAACCGATCCTACCTGTTTAATGAACTTAGCTTTGATACCACTTTGTTGGGGGCCTTGCACAAAACCTTAGGATCTAGCCCTCCAGAACAAACCAAAATTATGGATAATAAAGCAATGAAAACAATCAATGCATAAACCACACACCACACAAGAGATTTGACGTGGAAAACCCTCAAAGAGGTAAAAACCACGGGACCTTGTCCAGATCAACAATCCACTATGAAGTAGAACATTACAACCTTCTTCACTCACGCAGGAGTGGATAAACAATAAGAGAAATAGAGAAAACGGAGAGATCTAACCGATTACGAGGAGATAGAAGCGCTGAGATATAGATTGCACAGTAGATAACCTCCATGAGCAGAACCTCCCTTCTATAAGCTTCCTCTCTCTCTCTCTCTCTCTCTCTCTCTCACCTTTGA
The DNA here is from genome assembly GCA_021015155.1 of Magnolia officinalis. Classification (NCBI taxonomy): domain Eukaryota; kingdom Viridiplantae; phylum Streptophyta; class Magnoliopsida; order Magnoliales; family Magnoliaceae; genus Magnolia; species Magnolia officinalis. The sequence continues at coordinate 118,297,002 of JAJHSJ010000001.1, forward strand.
TAGCCCTAAACCCTTTAGCAAATCCCCTGTAAAGCTTTAGGAAACCCTCTTTTCGTACCTAGAAAAACCTAGGAATCCCTATTTAAAGTTTTAGGAAACTCCTTTCCGCATCCCAGTTGCGAAAGGACTTGCGACACGAAATCCGTGCAAAATCACGGAACGAATCTGCGTAACCTTGACTGGTCAAACCGAGTCCACGACCGGTTGAGAGCCACCTTCGACCGGTCGAGCACCTCCTTCGACTGGTCGAGCACCACGGAGAAAAATAGTCCACAATCGTTGGACTTTGAGTCTCGCTCACGACCGGTCGACGACGGCTTAAAAAACCCATCAAAATGATCTCGTAAAATGTATCAACACCGTGCATACAACACATACATGATGGTGGCCCCACATAACTTGTTGACGTCAACACACACAACCGAGGTTGGTGGTGTGTGGCACACCATGCAGTCTACTTCCCATTTTCTTGGCTTACGTCCTAAATGATGGATGGCATGGGTTTCGCACTGACATGATAGTTTGCACTGCGGAAACGGATTGGCTACTCCCCCTTACACTAGCCAATGGCTGGTGGTCGGTGCTTTGTGGGCCCCACCATGATGTATGTGTTTCATCCATGCCGTCCATCTATTTTTAAAGATTATTTTACAATATGAGACAAAAAATGAGCATATCCCAATCTCAAGTGGACCACGTTACAGAAACAGTGTTGAACGAGCATCGACGATTAAAAACATTTTGGGGGCCATAAAAGTTTAAGCTGATTTTTGTTTTTTACCTTCATCTGGGCTGTATGACCTAATCAACATATTGGATGTCAAGTAAACAGTACAGTGGGCCTTTGGAGGATTTTAATGGTGGATATCCAATCGCTATTGTTTTCATGTAATGTGGTGCGCCTGAGATTTATATCCCTCTTATTTTTGGCATAAAGCCCTAAAATGATCTTTAAAAATGGATGAACGGAATGGATGAAACACATACATCATGGTGGAGCCCACATAGCACCAACCACCAGCCATGGGCCGGTGGCAGGGGGAGTAGCCAATCCGTTTTCCTTGCACTACACGACAGTGGTTTTTGCACCACGCTCCCTACATTGAAATTCCCAATCTAACGGGCATACAACTATCGCGTACAATAATCAAGGCCACAGGCCCCTCGCCCAATGAGACCATAGATCGCGTGGACAACTGTAGAGACGTCATTATCCAAATGAAATTGAACGATTCTGCTCTCTGTAGATATATAAATTTTAAATCTGGACCGTTGACACTGGAGAGATTGACTGTCCATGGGCAAATCATCCCAAACGATTTCATTGATAGAATAATCCTGACCTTTCATTCGGTAGCCTGAATATATTTGAAGGAAGAGAAATACAACAATGGTCCACATAGAGGTGGAAGGATACCCAAGATGGGCAACTAGAATCTTCCACTCCGTGAGACATTCTCGATATGACCCATCCATAGTTACCATAGGAGAACCGTCTGATCGCTGAATCATGGTCCCACTTAGGCAGGACGCGTGGAACCCAAGTTGTATGTACAACTGAGAGAAGGTTTGAAATAGGTGGTTAGGATCTTCCAATCGGTGATATTTACTAAACATGATCTATCTACTGTGGACTGAATAGGAACAACCATCTGGATGGTTGGATCGAGGGTCGTACTTGTACAAGCCGGAAAAGAGAGAGAGAGAGACCAAGAATATTGGGCATGTAGGAGGCTTGCTTGGGAAGCGGATTGGCTGGTGTACCACACACCAGCTATATAGCTGGTGCATTAACGTTAGTAAATTCCGTAGGTCTACTCATGAGGTATGTGTTATATTCAAACCGTCCATCTATTTTTCGAGCTACTCTTAAGGCTTGAGTCGAAAAATAAGACATATAACTATCAAGTGGACCACACTGCAAAATGCAGTAGGGGATTGAACGTCTACCATTGAAAACCTTTTAGGGGTCATAGAAGTTTTGGATTGGTATGAAATTTGTTTTTCCTCTTCATCCAGGTCTTTGTAACCTTATGAACAGATTTGATGGAAAATAAACGTTATGGTGGCCCTATGAATTTTTTCATGGTGAAAATCATTATCCCCGCTGCTATTTGTGGTGTGGTCAAGTTGATCTTTGGATATGATTCATGTTTTGGATAATGCTCTAAAATGATCTTGAAAAATAGATGAACGGTGTGGATATAATAAATACATCACTGTGGGGCCATGTAACTTTGATCTCCTTTGAACCGTCCGTACAACTCGAAGCTCGAGGAGTGTCAGCTCTCGTCTTCTCACGACACGTAACTACACTAGCTATATAGCTGGTGTGGGGTACCCTAGCCAATCCGCTTCCGCTTGCTAGGCCAACAGATTATTACTCAAGGTGCCAATGTCAAATTGGCAGGGATACATATGAACCAGTCATGCTGCGGAAGCGGACTGGCCGGTGTACCTCACACCAGTTATATAGCTGTTGTATTGACGTCACCAAGTTCTGTGGGTCTGATCATGAGGTATATGTTATATCCAAACGGTTTATCCATTTGACAAGCTTGTCTTAAGGCTTGAAACGAAAAATAAGATAGATCTAACAATTAAGTGGACCACACTGCAAAAAGCAGTGGGGGATTGAATGTTCTACCATTGAAACCCTTTTCGAGGTCACAGAAATTTTGGATCAATATGAAAATTATTTTTCCTCTTAATTCAGGTCTTTGTGAACTTATGAGCAGATTGGATGGAAAATCAACGTTATGGTGGGCTCTACGAATTTTTTAATGGTGAAAATCATCATATCGCTGCTATTTGTGGTGTGGTCCAGATGATCTTTGGATGTGATTCGTTTTTTGGATAATGCTTTAAAATGATATCTAAAAATAGATGAACAGTGTGGATATAATAAATACATCACTACGGGCCATGTAACTTTAATCTCCTTTAAACCATTCGTGTATAACAAGGAGCTCGAGGAGCATCAGTGCTCGTCTTGGCACGACATGTACCTGTAGCAGCTATATAGCTTGTGTGAGGTACACTAGCCAATCCACTTCCTCATGCTGCAAATTTACCTTAATTCCTTAAGGGCCTATTTGGGAGGGAGGATTAAGAGGGAATTGAAGGGATGGGATGGCGTGAATCCGCTCGACCATCCCATGCGCGCGTTTGGAGGTGCGGTCTTAGGCGGAACCATAGTATCTCGCGGTCTTTAGACGACATCGGGTACAGGATATAGCAGATAACCATCATTCATCAGCCGACTATCTCGAGCCATCCACCAAATCCCATGCGGGATTTCTCTGCTTGCTTGGTAATGGCGTCTCTGCAGTGGAGGTCGTCGCAGCGACCGTACACAAGGGTCATACCATGGAACGGTCCCGTCTTCTACAATCCCTCCGATATCATCTATATAGAGATGACTTCCGGTAATGGTGCAACAGTATGTATTTTCGAAGATAATCGCTCGCTCCTTGTGTGTGGGTTCGCATCGACCAGGTATGTAGCCAAGACGTTTTTTCGAATTCTATTGTCTCCCTCAAATGCTCTCATAGATGTTGGGTATAGAGGAAGATGATATAGTAATTTTGTTCTCCAAAAAGGGTACCCAAAACAGGGGTTTCTATCTCCTGATGGTTGTTTTTTAAAATGCTACCATGGGTTTGAAATGGGTCAGATGCCTTAATGCATGTTGGAGAGATGAATGTTTGCATGTATATTTTTTATTTTTGTATTTCTTAATTCGCTGCAGACGGCGATAGCAGAGTGTATGAATTAAGGATTGAAAATTCATTTTCTAGTAGGTTGATCTTGTTTGTTCATTGTGAAATTAGGACTATGCTAAATCAATATCTGTCATATGTGCGTGGGATGGACAACAATTTTTGGTAGCTTCTATTTGAGTCGTTGCTGCCAACTACTTCTCCTTTGTTGCACTTTGATCATTTTCAGTATTTATGTGGTACTTCAAGTTGGGTTGATATTATATATTTTGATCGAAGAAGGAGAAACAGTTAATCGTTGGCTCGTTGTGAGTGTGTTGGCAACGAGCAGGTATGTACCACTAGTAGTTTTTATCATTTCTATTTTCTTCTCCCCAATATAACTACCATGAATGTTCGGTATGTTGGTAGATGATAAAGGGGTTTCATTAGCTAAAAAGGGTACTCTAAACATTAGGTTAATTTCTTTTGTTTGAGTCATTGCTGTCAACTGCTTCATTGTTTGTTGCACTGTGATCATTTTCACACTTTTTCCTGTAATTGAACCTGGGTCGACATTAATAAATTTGGGGAAGAAACTGCAAATATTTCTTCATTTTCCTTTCCAAGGCATGGTTTGTCGGACGATGTAAACGGGATTTGAAGGTAAGGATATCCCAAAATGGTACCCAAAACAGAGGTTTCCTTCTACTGATACAAATTTTAAAGCTGCATAAGAGGGAATGAAATGGGTCGGATGATCTTTTTGGCAAGTCCATATCTTCAAATTTTCCATGGTAAATTGCTGGCTTGCAGGCTTTGAAACACGACCAACTTTCTGTTAATCGCTTTTGGTACATCATCATTTTATTACTAAGTTGTATATGATTAGATTTTCTCTCTAAACACTGTTAAAATACTTTTCCTGTGATTTCCTAATGCTCTCTGCCATCTCATTCCATGTAACATTTACTTTATCCTTGGCATTACGCTTTCTTCCTTCCATCAATATACGTGTAAATAATATTGTTATATTTCTGTAAATGTCGTCACCTCTCTTTTGGACCTTTGTTAATTTCATTGAGTCTCATCCATCTGTTAACGTAAACATCCCTAATCATTAACTGTTGTTGCATGCTCAGACTATATGATCCACGTTTGAAAGTAATAACAAATGTTCATATCTCTTTTTCCTATCTCATTCCATTGCAACCGATAACTTTATAGATCATTTAGTTCATGGAACAACTGATACCTTATATCTGATCGTCGTGAAGACTGAAATATTTGGAAGTTGGTGAGCAACTAATTTATGTAGTTGCAAGTACTTAGCAAGGAATCAAAATAACATTAAATTTTAGAATGTCCAACAACAATGCTGCTTCTATTTTTCATTTTTAATTGGTTTTCAAAAGGACAGGAAATTAATAACAACATTCATGTTGTTGGATATGCAATCCTTACATATTGATATTTGTTGTTATCTGCAGTAGAGATATATCTGTTTGGTTTTTATATGAGCCACGGTTGAAAGTTACTACAAATGTTCATATCTCTTATTCCTATCTCCTTCCATAACAACCGGTCATTTTATATGTGAATAGTTCATGGAACTGCTAATACCTTATATTTGATTGTCGTGAAGACTGAAATATTTGAAAATTGGTGAGCAACTTATTTATATAGTTGCAGGTAGAGCTGTACACGAGCAAACTAAGGCTCGAGTACTCGCTCGACTCGACTCGGAATACTCGACTCGTACTCGACTCGTCAGGTGTTAGAGCCGAGTACGAGTAGTTTTTTCCTACTCGTTTTGAATTCGAGTAGAGTACGAGCAAAGTAGTACTCGACTCGGTACTCGACTCGGTGCTCGAACTCGGTACTCGACCAGGGCCATATATACAACTAAAGACTTATTTCTCGGTCGCTTTCAACTTTCGCTCGCCCCGCCCAAATCGAAAAACCAAACCCTCCCTTTCCTTCCCTCCCGCCCATCGTCCAGCGCTCGTCCCTTCTACCCTACCCATTCGGCCATTCCCCTCTCTCTCTCTCTCTCTCTCTCTCATTCGTCCATCGTCCAAACTCCAACGCTCGTCCCTCTTCTTCCCTCTCTCTCTCTCTCTCTCTCTCACTCCCTGCCGCTCACGGCTCGTCCCTACGGCCTGTCCAGTGCTGCTCGCCTGCTCGTCCCTACCCTGCCCAGTGCCCTTGTCCCTGGCTTGCCCGTCGCCCCTGTGCGCAGCTCGTCCCACCTCTGCCCGATGCCCCTGTCCATCCATCAGGTAAGAATTTCGTTTTGAATTTGTTGCTTTCTAATGTTGATTTTGATGGATTACAGAATCTATGTGTTGGGCCCACCATTTTGTGTCCGGTGCCCCTGTCCGTCCGCAGATTTTCTTGTGTTGGGCCCACCATTTTGTGTGTATGTTGTCCAAGCTGGACGGCGGATGATTCTGAACAATGTATTTGAACTTTAACATACAATGGTTTTTTTTAGCCATTTTATTGCTCGTGTGCTCGTACTCGGAGTCGACTCGAAAACTCAGACTCGACTCTACTCGTTTATTACTCGTACTCGGCTCGTACTCGGGCGAGTAGAGTACGAGCAGGGGGTCCCTACTCATTGGCCGAGTAGAGTTGAGTACGAGCAGCCCTCGGGCGTTAAGAGCCGAGTACGAGTAGGGCAATACTCGACTCGACTCGACTCGTGTACAGCTCTAGTTGCAGGTACTTAACATGGAATCAAAATAAAATAAACAGGGGATAAAGGAATGTACAGATATTCTTGGCTTTGTAGTATGGCCACTGAAGAATTTCAAGCTTCATATGCTTGGAATCTGCTTCTATTTTATTTGGGATTTGTGAATCAAACTACTTATATAACATCAAATTTTGATTTGTCCAACAACAATATTGCTTTTATTTTTCATTAATAATTGGTTTTCCTAAGGACGTTGAAAATTAATAACAATAGTCATGTCAATAAAATGAATACAAATTAGAATTATGGTTGAACCTACATCAGAAGTATGGTTGTTGCATGAATACAAATCTCGGGTGGTAGAAAAGGTATGTTGGCCCATTCATATAGTAGTTCCTTCAATCATCCAACAACCTTACACATGTGCTCCATGTATGTAAAGGGCCACGCTTTATGCAGCTTGACTGATGTGTTACTGATATAGTGACATTTCTATTTCTATGTTTCCTTCCTGCCTCCTATCTTATAATTTGTGATTATGGGTCATTTGCTTCTTCATTCTGCAGATTTTGCGTAGACATTCGCCTCCTGCATTTAGAGTGTTCATATAACTGTTACACCAAGTCTCAGGTATGTTCTAAACATGTCATTCTTGTACTTCTATTAGTTGTATATGATTCATGTTTTTTCATTGTACTGTTAGTTAAGAAATCGCATGAATAAATTTCTGGATGCATATATAATGTACAGAGACTTAATTATGAGTTAAGTTTATGAGCTTAGGTGAACTTGTTGTGAATAGAGAAACAAAACGACAGGAAGAAAAGAATTGTAAGTAGATGCATCGGATCACTTAAAATTTCTTTAACCTTAAGCACGAAGCTTAATGATTTGCAAAGCACTGAGGGTGAGGGAAGAAGGCTGATAAATAATAACGAATTCTTATTCAGACACATATTGATACGCCATGGAACCCTGCGACATGATGTTGGTGTACTTGTTTTCTTGGATATTGAGTTTTGAAGTTGTTATTATATAAGAGAGTGGACGGAAGGGATAATGAAACTGCAGACTTTCATTTTATAATGTGCTTCCCTAAACAGGAAAAAGACTTGTGCAATAGAAGAACTGGATTAGATACAGAACAATTTCAATGCAATACTCAACTTAATATAGCATCTGGTTGTCATAGTGTTGGCTTTTTTAAGTCCGTTCTTCCATTAATGTTAAAGTCTTGTGCTTCCACTTGTATACATAGGTGTAACATAGACGATAGAAGATGAATATGAGGAAGATGTGGCCGATTCCATTGTTGTTCTTGCAATGGTTGCATGCGTTGCAGCTATTGGGGAATACTGTCGACACTACATGTTTAGAGAGCCAGCTCGAATGGGGGATGATGCGCGGGCCAGCTTTATCAATTCTATTATTCGCACAGGTGATAGGGACTGTATTGCTTAACTTAGGATGAAACAGGATGCATTTTTTCATTTCTGTGAAGTAGTGTCTGAGAAGACGACCCTACACGATACACGTAATGTTTGTTTGGAGGAATAACTAATCGTGTTCCTGCATACAATCGGACACAATGTGCGTAATCGCGTGGCTGGACACAGATTTTATCATTCAGGTGAAACTATAAGCCATCACTTTCATCGAGTTCTAGATGCCGTTGTCTCCCTATACCCTGATTACGTTAAGCAAGCCGACATAAAAACCCCGACTGAGATTCAATCAAATATACATTGGGCCAGCTATTTCTAGGTACGATTCACGACCAACGGTTCATTCGTGAATATAACCGACGATAATATTTACATCATTCTTACTAATCTCATGGGCTCAAAATCTCCTCCAATAAAGGATTGTGTAGGCGCAATTGATGGGACACATATTCTTACATATATACCAACATCAGAACATGTAAGCTTCCGCAACCGAAAGAGTATCTTATCTCAGAATGTACTTGTTGCTTGTTCATTTGATATGTCAATATTATATGTGTTAGCTGCATGAAAAGGTTCAACGTCGGATGCAAGGGTCCTACATAACGCCCTAACGGGAAATGATGATCCACTGATTGTGCCACATGGTAAATAACCTTCACCATCATTCGCTCATCATTTGCTGCGTATTATCGTGTTGCGACAAGACTGAATCAACCCTTCCTGCAATTATGTAGGCAAATACTTCGTCGTCGATGCACGCTCATTCACCAGGATTCATAGTCCCTTATCGTGGAGTTCGATATCATCTATAAGAGTATTGTACTGGGAGAGCTCCCATGAATATGAAAGAACTATTTAACTATTGACATACGCAATTGCGAAACGCAATTGAGCGATGTTTCGGTGTGATGAAGGGGAGATTTCCAATATTAAAGACGGTTGTGCAATATCCTTTTGAAACGCAACTTAAAATTGTTGTTGCTTGTTGTGTGCTACATAATTCATACAAAATGAAGATGCATCGGACCAAGATTTACGTGATATTGTGTTACCCGTGGGTGACGTTGAGGCTAATCCTATCCCAAATGAGGTATCATCAGCTAATGAAAGGCAATGGCTTGTCCAAGCCACTCGACGAGAGAAAGATGAGTGGATCATAACTCGGGACAGGATTGCGGAGCGCATGTGGGCAGACGCCCAAATCATTAGTAGGATTCGATAGGCCTACAACATGTTTCTTAAGTACTTTGACACTTAACATATACATAATGGACAATGATAATTATGTATAACTTATATATGTTATTATTCAGTATTTATATTCTGGTTTGATAAATTTTCATGTGGGGACAGTAGTTACTATTCCACTAACTCTTATTGATATATACTTTGATTGAGTGATACATACCTTGAATGATTTTGCTTTTGTAATTGCCTTCGCATGTATACATAGGTGAGATGTCGGACGTTTGGGGAGGTTCTACATCGACTCCGATACAGTCATCGGTGAGAACGCCGGTCCTACCAACGAGTTGTTTACCCCGTGAGAAGCCGTCAAATCCCTCGCAGAGCCATCCTCTCACGCCGCAAAAGTCAAGTGGTCCAGAAGTATGGATCAAGTATTGTTTGACACCTTGATTGAGCAGATTGCGTTAGGTCAAAAGGCCGATAATGGATTCAAAAGAGAAGCCTATCAAGCAGCCACCGACGAGGTGCATAAACGTACTCAAATCCTTGTTAATTGGCAAAATGTCCAGAACAAATTGAGGTATCACAAGAGGGAGTACAACGATGTAAGGGACATGCTAGCTGCGAGCGGCTTTGATTGGGACAGTGAGCGCATGGTCGTGACCCACAACTCAGGCGAAACCCGGTTCGATTCAGTCTGAGTTGTGGACTCATTTAACCATGTTTTGGGATGGTCAGAGCCAGAGTCCTCCGCCCTTGTGCGAGATCCGGACTAGCATCAGCTCGGCTGGTTGCAACGAATAAGTATAAGAAGCATAAGGAATTACAAACCGAAATCAAGGCCTTAATAGGAAGATCTTCGTATCCAGCAGAGAGCAAAACATCCAAGAAGTCACTCTTGGCATCACCATCATCATAGCCTGCCGCTCGCCTTTCTTGAATGAACTCATCCCATATATCAAATATCCTTTTGTTTAACACCGTGGCCTCCTATTCAGTCCCTGAATATCCATGGACCTGAGCACCGGATAGAAATCTGCCAGATTCGGTACCATGCCCAGTTGGAGAAGTCTCGAAAAATCATCCTTCAGCCCAGAAGCAGCATTCTTACTATCATCCCCCAGCTGTAGAACATCTCTTGAGAAAATAACATTGCCGATGGTGTTGAAAACTGCAGCGAATGCCATTTCGCCGATCTTCACCGCCTCTCCTCACTACAAGAAAGTAGGCCTTTAGCCTCATTTTTTTAGCCTCAGTTCAAAAAAGGAGGCTAAATATGGTTTTTAGCCTTGGTTGTAAATGAACTGAGGTTAAAAATTCACTTTTTGCCTCGGTTGATGAGAAACTAAGGCCAAAACTCTGCCCTATTGCCTCGGTTGGGGAGAAACTGAGGTCAAAAGTCTGCCATTTTGTCTCTGTTGGTGAACAACTAAGGCCAAAAGTCTGCCCTTTTGCCTCGGTTGGTGAGCAACTGAGGCGAAAAGTCTGCCCTTTTGCCTCGGTTGTTGAGAACTGAAGCCAAAAGTCTGCCCTTTTGCCTTGGTTGGTGAGCAACTGAGGCCAAAAGTCTACCCTTTTACCTCGGTTGGTGAGCAACTGAGGCCAAAAGTCTGCCCTTTTGCCTCGGTTGTTGAGAACTGAGGCCAAAAGTCTGCCTTTTTGCCTCGGTTGGTGAGCAACTGAGGCCAAAAGTCTGCCCTTTTACCTCGGTTGGTGAGCAACTGAGGTCAAAAGTCTGCCCTTTTGCCTCGGTTAGTGAGCAACTGAGATTAAAATTTTGTTCTTTTGTCTCGGTTGGTGAGAAACTGAGGCCAAAAGTCTGCCCTTTTGCCTCGATTGGTGAGCAACTGAAGCTAAAAGTCTGCCCTTTTGCCTTGGTTATTGAAAACTGAGGCCAAAAGCCTGCCTTTTTGCCTTGGTTATTGAAAACTGAGGTCAAAAGTCTATCCTTTTGTTTCGGTTGGTGAGCAACTGAGGCCAAAAGTCTACCCTTTTGCCTCGGTTATTGAAAACTGAGGCCAAAAGTTTACCCTTTTGCCTCGGTTATTGAAAACTGAGGCAAAAAGTCTGTCATTTTGCCTCAGTTGGTGAGAAACTGAGGCCAAAAGTTTACCCTTTTGCCTCGTTGGTGAGCAACCGAGGCTAAAAGTCTGCCCTTTTGCCTCGGTTGGTGAATAACTGAGGCCAAATGTCTACCCTTTTGCTTCAGTTGGTGAGTAACTGAGGCCAAAAGTCTGTCATTTTGCCTCGGTTGATTAGTAACCAAGGCTAAAAGTCTGTCCATCATTTTTGGAAACTCATTTATGGAAGTGAGTCGAAAAATTATTTCTTGAAGACTTCTATCATTAAAGCCTTCTTGAGGCTACCGAACTCATCACGGTGGGCCACGGTAAGATTTCAAAAGTAAATGGTCTCATTATCACTGATCCATGCATTATGGCCCATTAGAGTGTTGAATCAGCCTACTATTTTGGTCCCATTCTAAAATAATATGTCATAAGAGATGGATGGAGCCGATGCCATGTCATGGTGGGCCGAATCTAAGCCACGTCAGGCCTTTTTGCCTCGGTTATTGAAAACTGAGGCCAATATCGCAAAGTAGCAAGGGTACTTTCGACCTTCTAAAGTTGTAGTGGCGTTTTCGTTATTTCCAGTAAAGGCTAGCTACAAAAGCAAGCCACCATTCCTCTCAAACAACGGCTTTTCGGGCAAAGGGTCTCTCAGCGAGTCCAAGCAAGTCTCCCAAAACCCTCATTTCTCTCGATTTCTGCTCGGAAATCGCTATTTCTTTCTTCAGTTCCAACCATTTCGTCGATTGATGGCGAAAGGAGCTTCGGAGTTCTCATTTCTCAGACGTGTAGGTCGGTATTGCTCTTATTCCCGCATTTTCTCGTTAAATCTCGTCGAAGATCAGATGTTCTAGCTCTTAATTTCGTTTTTCTTGATTTGTTTGGAATTTCTTTTTTGTTTTTCTGTTTTTTCTCGATCGAGAACCCTAGATCGTCTGGTTTAGAGAGGAATGCAGAGAATTTTTTTATTTTTTTATTTTTTGTTCTTGTTTTTTTTCATTTTCGGGTTGAGGTTCGAAGAATCAGTAGATTTTGAGATAAACAGTGGAGATTTGAAGGTTTTGAGGTTTTCTACGGAGAAATTCGGAGGTTTCTATAGGTTTTTATTATATTCTGTTGAGAGATTTGCGGATTTCTGTAGATTTGGGGCATTTTTGAGGAAGTATTTGGAGATTTATGTAGATCTCTAGCTTTTTTGGAGGAAAGTACGTTTGAAATTTCTGGAGATCTTGATCTTATCGGAGGAGTGATTTGGCGGATTCTGTTGTCAGTTTGTCTAGTGTTTGAATCAGTGGTGGAATGGTGGTTAAGATGATGAGATGGCGGCCATGGCTGACTCTTATTTCAAAGAAATTCGAGGTCAAGCTTGTTCTTCTCAGGCTCGAAGGATTTCCTCATTTGGAGGAGGAAGCAGAGGGCGAAAAGAGGCTGCAGTCGGACATGGCGAGGTTGATGGTGGAGGTCCAATGGAAAGGGCCAAAGCTCACCTTGACGTCTTTAAGGCGGATGGTGAAGAGGAACTTATTAGTTTTAATTTATATTTTAATGTAATGTAACTAATTTATTATACCATGTCATGTCTGGATCTGTTGTGTCAATTGGCACATGTAAGCTATTGGGTGATGATGGAGGTGAGGTGGGATTGCTTTATACTGCATTGCCCTGATTAATCAGCAATCTTGTTTAGGCCAACATTTTGTAAATGTGTGCCCCACTTTCCATTGATCTGGACCATTCATTGTTGTGGATGGGCAACAGACGTGATGTCTTCTCCATGGAACAATCTCAGTAATTTCATGGGTTAACCTTTTTTTCCTGTTGCATACATACCATTGGTTCTATGTTTTAACCATCACTTTGCAGATTAAAAATCAGATGGATGGGGTTGTTGGAGGTTATATGCGCATCGTCCATCTACAGTGGGGCCACTGGATGAATGATCTGGATCACTGAATGTGGGCCCCACTTGTAAGAAGTACTGGTGTGAAGGAAAACAGAGCTATATACGCTGTAGTTAGCCTCCCTTGCTTTACAATTTGATTTTATGTTTGGATGTCTGTATCTGATATTGTCTTCTTTTTTCTTCTTCCCAGGAAAGGGAAGCTTATCTCAACCTGATCCATGTTGAATCACAGAGATTGCTACGAGGTATGTAATTTATAGCCATTTATATTTAAATGTAATGTAACTAATTTATTATACCAGCCTAGTGACTTGAACCTGGGGGTGCAACTCAGGTCCAACCTTAGAGAGGACCAAACCTTGCAATCCAACCCGACCTGAATTTCAAACCACGGTTCCTAACCAAAAGCAAACCCAGATTCATCTATGCTCAACCCAAAACTGACCCAACCTGACCCAAATACTTGTGATTATTCCCAACCTGATCTAACCCAAACCCAAGTTGATTTCAAATCGGGTTGGAGTTTTCCATTCATTACCAAACCTGAGAACGCTGACATCCCAACCCTGCCTGACCAGTCATGTTCGAGTTGACCCAAACCCAAGTTGCAGCCCTACTTGAGTCTTAGAACTTATTCCATCAAGGTGATGGTCTGCATGAGTAGATTTGTATTTGTTCTTTCCTGAATATTAGAGTTCATCTTGTTATACTTATTGCATTTGTCACTGTGGTTTCTTTTTGGGCAGAAACTAGAGATGCATCCTTTAAACCTGTACCAATTGTCTAGAAGCCCATGCTCTCGGCTTTGCTAATCAGGTCTTTTTCTAGTTTCACTTTCGATTCCTGGGGCATGACCATTTTTATCCCCTTTTGTAACCACGACATATGTAGATTCCCATTAAAATGGCATTCACCTTATTTTACTAGCAGTGTCATTACTAAGATCAAGATTCATGGATGTTTGGTGCAACATAATATCTATAAGTCTGATAATTTATTGTTGAAAACATGCCGATATTTCATTGGCAGTTTCAAGTTATTTTTTAAAAATCTTTTTCTTTTCTTTTGTTTTTGTTGATTGGCTGGTAAGCAAGGTTCAAATCTGAGACCTCAATGTTGAAATGCACCCTGTCTACCATTGATCTACTGGCTCAAATTCTTGCAGTTTTGCTGCCATCTATTTTTTATTTTCCTTTTTTATTTTCTTGCTAGTAAGATCTTTTTTCTGATTGTTGTGGATGCTTATATTCCTTCTTGTGGCAGGTTGGTGCACAGTATCCGTTCCTTGGTAGTTCAGCTAATTTGAATCTGCAACAAGAAGTTGCTGGAAATAGCAACTATGTTGATGTTGAATTCATCGATCCTGTGATTATGACCGTTAGCAAAGGAAAGCTTCCACTGCCGATGACGCACCAGATCTCTCCCAACTACAGCTCCAACATGTTGGCTGATTTCTCTGAGATGGACCAGAGGCTTCAGTTGTTGCAGTCAAGATCTAGCAATCTGAATTAGAATCCAATGATGACGGTTGATCAAAGCTTCAGTTGTTGAATTCTTTTTTTTTTTTTTTTTTTTTCCAGATTTCTATTCCAAATAGAAACTAAAAATTCAATTTGAAAAGTGGGTGTGATTCTCATGTTTTTCTCCATGAGTTGTTACCTTATGAGAACAAAAATGCAAGCCATTTGATCAATGACCACTGAATATGCATAGGTTTATGAATGGGTTAAAATAAATGATTTAGCCTCGATTATTGATAAATGATGTTAGAAGTTGATTTTAGCCTCAATTGATGTCAACAAAGGCTAAATTTATCTTTAGTCTCAGTTTTTCCTTAGTTACCTAAACTGAGACTACAACTCCCGTGGCTAAAGGCTTTAGCCTCGGTTGTTGAGAACCGAGGTTAAAAATAGATTTAGCTTCGGTTGGAGGCAATTGAGGCTAAAATTTGGATTTAGTCTCTGTTGAAAACAATGGAAGCTAAAATTTTGATTTAGCCTCATTTCGAGTAAATTGAAGCTAAAAAGGTTTTTAGCCTCACTTGAAGAACCGAGGCTATAAAAGTCATTTAGCTTCGGTTGCTAAAATTGAGGCTAAAGCCTTTAGCCACAGGGGTTTCAACCTCGGTTTGGATAACCGAGGCAAAACTGAGGCTAAAGGCTTTAGCCTCAGTTTTTAACCTTTTTAGCCACAGTTTTGAACCGAGGCTAAAGCCTCCTTTTCTTGTAGTGCCTTGTTTACTGAGTATAAACCCAATCACCTCCGACACTTTCTTCTCCCTCAAATGGGTCTGAACATACAACATCCTCGTCGTGAAGAGCTCGGTCTTGCAGGTGGTCCGCAGCGCCTTCCACCTCTCGTTGCACTCGGATGCGAATCCCAGGGAGAATGAGATGTAATCCTTGACACGAGACGTGTTTGGGATGTCACGGGCAGAGAGAAAGCGATCTTGGGTCTTGAGAACGTCTGCAGCAGCCGACGGGGAGGATGCCACAATGACGAGCTTGGCTCCGAGCCAGACTGAGATTAGTGGACCGTAGATTCGGGCCAAGTGGGCCAATGTAAGATGTGGATTGTTTCCAAGCTGTAGAAGGTTGCCTATGATGGGCCATGGCTGGGGCCCAGGTGAGAGGTTTTTGTGTCGTTTGGATGTTGGCCTGAGGATTGCAAGAAGGAAGATGACAAGGAGCAACGGAAGAAACCCAGTGGAGATCATCTTTCTATCCACAGATTTCTCCCACCTTATCTTTATGAACTATTTTAATAGCGAGTACGGATCTTACTGAAGGGGAAACGGATTGGCAGTTACCCCAGTAACATCTACCAGGGTGTTACCGCGGTAACATCTACTGTGTGGGCTTGTTATTTTCTCCGAAGGAGGGAGCGGATTCGCAGTTACCCCGGTAAGATCTAACGTGTGGGGCCCACATTGATGTACTTTTTGTATATACACGCCGCTCATCTGTTGTTTTTTCCTGTCATTTTATGATGTGATCCCAAACCTTAAGAAGACGCAAATCTCGTAGATCACACTACTAGAAACAGTAATGAAGTACATAGAATTGCAATGCTGCTATGTGGTGCAGCCCCATTACGAGAAGAGAGAAGAAAACCGAAGTGTTGACACATGAAACTTTCCAGGCCCATCATTATGTATGTGTCAGATCCAAACCCTTTATCCGTTTTTCCGTATCATTTTAGGTATGGCACCAAAAATGAGGCAGCTCCCGGTCTTAAGTGGGTTACATTATTAGAAATAATGGGAATTGGATGCCTACTCTTAAAAACTTTTTGTGACCACATCAGGCTTTAATTAAGCCGATTTTTGTTTTTTTACTCTCATCCAAGTTCACGTGACCTTATGAAAAGGTTAAATGGAAAATAAACATGACTGTAGACTCTAGGAAGATTTCAACAGTAGTAATTCATTCCCCACTTTTTTTTGTTGGGTGATCCATTTTCTAAATATTGATTAAAAAAAGGTATAATCAGGCTTGGGCCAAAACATGGGATCTAAAGTTCACGTCCATCTGGCCCAAATGGTTAGGGCCCAAAAGCGCAATGGACCAGTCCCCACAATGACAGCCAACAGAACAGGAAACTGTAAAGGTTGCACCTGTTATCATACAAAATGCAATAGGAATATTCAAATAAATGCATTTGATAGCAATCTAAACTACTGATTTGGGGACGAGCAGTAGCGGATGTTTTCTCTCCAGCGTTAGGCCGAACTTCTCATCCATGTTCAGATCATCAGGCTGCATTCCATGTGGAAGAGACCAGTCGAATGTGTGGATAAAAGAAGCAAGAATCAGCTGAACGATACGGGTAGCACTACAAGAAAACTGGCCTTTACCGGCGGTCAAAACCGCCGGCAAAAGATGATAAAACCGCCGCTAAATCCTTTACCCGCGGTTACCCAACAGCCGGTGAAGCCTCGGTCGGTAAAGGCTTTACTGGCGGTCGGGACTTTACTGACGATTGTGCTGGACGCCGCTAAATCTCCAGTTTACACTGACAGAAAATTGGACCAAAGCTACGGATAAAATCCGTAGCGAAATATCTAGCCCCACAGTGCAACCGTAGCTATAGAACAAATATTTCTCATTTAAAAAAAAAAAAAAAAAAGGTGAAATTAAAGACACAGAAAAGAGTGGAATTAAAGACAAAGAAAAGAGTGAAATTGAAGACAAAAATCTGGCAGAAATATACAGGAAACACAGATTGCAAAACAAAAATAATGGATTCACTTACCGAAAGAGTAAAGCCATTAAATGGATTTTTTCCCTGCTTTTGAATCTGCTAATAGATTCCTAGCATTTGGAATATATGATGGAGAGTCTCTTGGCCTGTGCATACGATCCGATGCTCTTCTTTGGTTGCTGATGAAAAGATCTGAAAGCATAATTCCATCTACAAATACCTTGATCTTTCAGTGCTTCAACCACTCCAATGCTAACAGCGACGATCCATGCTCTGCTAGTCGAACTCATCTCTGTCCTGTGCTGCTGCTTCTTGGGTTTGCAAAGAAGCAAATTTTGGCAGTGAAAGATTATATAAACAGACGAGGAAAGATAGGAGGTTACAAAAACTAGAGGTGGATTTTTGGCAGCAAGGTCCGCCTAAAATTTGAATTTGGTTCAGTTTTACAACTATGGGCTAAAGTAAGTTGTAAAAACACATAAGCAGCGCGGAATATAATGCATACATCAGCTGAGTTGGAAATCATAATAATGAAGGATAAATTTCAAAATAATCATAATAATAACAAAAATAAATGTTTGAGCGAGGAAAATGGAAGGTTAAAAGTTGAAACCGATGTTAAACTTTTGCTGCTTGGACTTGGAAATCGACAGAGACCATTTAATATTTCCAGGATACAGCAGCTGAGTTGTAAAAATATACTGAGAATGCATGGAACACAAGGTTCTTGTACTCATAAGAACCAAAATAATAATAACAAAAAAAAAAAAAAAAAAAAAAAAAAAAAAAAAAAAAAAAACATGCCATGAAAATGAAGCTGATCGAAGAAACTTTTCTTTTCTTCATCATCAACACCTTGTTCAGGCCAATGTACAAAAAGATGACTTTGTCCCTCTGCCAACAACATTTTTGCAAGCTCAATCTGGCAATCAACAATCAAGATAATGAAGGCAATGAGAATGATATCAAAGTAGAACTTTTGAGAATGGTGCCTGAATCTTGATGATGGTTTAATGGAAAGCCAACATTGAGGGTTAATCTAATTAGCAAATCTCTGTCATTTGAGAGGATTTCTGCATAGTGTTGATGTTCTCAATGAAGTGGTGTTTGGTTCTGTTGTGACATGGTGTTTGGTTTAAAACTAACTGCCTGCCTTTATCTCTACATATAAGACTGTTGATTTAGAGAGACTATGGGACCATTGAAACTCCATTAGTTTAAAGGTTTTTGTCTTTCCCTATGTTGTTGAAGATCTACTAGGTTCAGCATATATTTCATAGGCCAAAGGAAGAAAGAAAGAAAAGAAAGGAAATGGATTACTGCCATCCGAAATAACACTACCATGAACATCAACATTAAGAGTCTAGAGAATATATAAAGAAAGAAAAGAAAGGAAATGGATTACTATTTTTCTCAAGTTTTAACCAAGGTAAGCTTCCACGTCAAATTAATGAGTATGATAACCATCAATCATTTTCAGCCATGATCCACGTCAAATGTCTACTTTACACACACAACACAATTAGATAATGATATTCAGACAATCACTGTAAGAGTATCTCCAATTACAGCTACAAGAACATTTGTGTCTAGGTCCCATAAAGTGAGAACATCTTCTGCAGCACATGTCAGTGAACCTTGTTATGAAAGAGAGATTGATGCATAGATATGCCAAATTATATAATGTATATATCGAAATGCTTGTAAAAGGACCTAGGACCACCTTGACCATCATCCTCATCAACAAGAGTAATTAGAAAAATTATTACTGATTAATATACTAGACTAAAAAACAATAATAGAAATAATGGAAGAACAGATACTTAACATCATACTGATGAAGGTCCATTTGAGTTCCTAATCATGATGATGTCTAGCTGATGGAGCAGATACAAAACGCAAGTAAGCCACATAACAGGAAAAAACAAAAATGGAGAATGAACACCCACCATTGAAACATTCATGAGGACATATAAATTTTGAACCAGGCTAGTATTTGTGTTTTCAGTTTAGAAAAGAGGCCATCTCCCTCTTCTCATAATAGCTTGCACTTCTTTGTCCATTTCCCTTCTCCTCAGGTTATCTTTTGTGGGCAAAAACCTGCAGTTTGATATTGCACACAAGATGGGGTCAGATAGAATGTTCTGAATTTCTGGATCCTACATTGCCTTTTACCACAGTTTGATATTGCACAAAAGATGGGGTCAGTCTAAAATCATCCGACAGAAGCTGGGTGCAAAAGGCTCTTATAAAAGATGGAATCATATATTGGACCATAGATATCACAAGAAGGAAGCAAAAAGTGGGATGGTACAAGCACCAATGGCATGGCAGTTGGAAAGTTATTTTAGCCTAATGCTGATTGTCTACAACCAGTCATAGGTAGTCAGCCTTTAACAGTGTCAAAGGTAGTCAGCCTGATGCTGAAAAAGAATTTGGTCAGCTCCCAGCTGAGCATGACAGAGAAAATACTCATCAATGTACTAACGGTAAGGTTCTAAAAGGCGATTATACGAGTGAAGCACTCAGCTGCTGCAAGGGAATGGAAACGAACCTGTTATTTGGGAGATTCTTCAAGGGAAGCACTCAGCCTACCATTTTTTCAAAGCAATGGAAAGAATCACTTAATCAAGAAGGATGTTCCTTGTGAGCACATCATGATCATTTAAATGAATGCTTGATACACACAAAATTTTTAGAGGAAATGCTGCAAACCTGAAATAAATTTGAGTCCTTTATATCTGGCCACAGCTCCTTCAAGAAAACAATCATCATGCATACTGGGTCTTGATACCTGTCCAAAGATAAAATAAGTAGGATAAGAAGAAGAAGCGAATGATTTGAGTCCTAGCTCATCTATTTTAGAGTGAAGCATTCCTTTATAAATGAATAGGAAAGCTGAACAAGGAAAATCATGGAGCATGCAAGAGGTAAAGACAAAAGCTGTAAAAGGCTCGTGGATATTTCCCTAAGCCAACATTCAAGTTAAAGTATTCAGAGAAGAAATTCAAAGGTTTTATAACAATGTTTTGACAGAACACAAACAATGAGTGCAATGATGGAAATGTAGGCGTAGATATTGGTGCTGTCCATGTCAGTCTGCAACAAAAAAAGGGTCAATCTTCATTTGACAGATAGATAAATTTTAGAATCCAGATATAAAGAATAGAGAGAGATATTGTCAGACCATGACTTTCTTTGAATAGATGCTCCTGTAAGTGAAGGAGATGTTGGAAATCATGGCACTAATGAAGCCTGTCCAGTTGAATGAAAGCTCAGTTAGAGATCTCTCATGATTAACTCTCACATGTCTGTAGGAAAACTTCTGCTCGCATCCTGAGACTCGACACTTAAATGGTCTGAGCTCAAGGTGGACAGCCTTTACATGCTGCTTGAGGTTTGATCTCTGCAAAAGAACATAAAACAATAGCGGAGGGCCAATTAGCAAACAAGAATTGCATATATGGTAATATCCTATTTCATCACTGTGGAATTGTCATTATTATTATTACCGTGGAATTGATCAGGCAGTTTTCTTGCCTTGTCAAATGCCTTTTGGCCTTTCAATGGGTTTGTCAACATACTGGGCAGTGTTGGATTTCCAAGTGGTAACTGAGTTAAGGTCTAGTTGTCCACAATAATATGGGTTGAGGCTTTAAAGCCATGATTTTGCTTCCAGAGAATTACAGACCAACTACCATTCTACCAAATAAACCTCCTTTTTCCTTTCATCAACACATCATATCATTGACCCCTGAGAATGATATTCTTTTTTCTTTAAAAAAATAAAAATAAAAAATCAAGACAGGAATAATGTTACAAGGATGTTAGCAGAATCATACATTTGAAAATTTGTGGAGGCAGCCTTCATAACTGCACTTGATCCTCTCAACTTCTTCTTCATCATGGGTGCGTAGATGGCGCTTGATATTTTTCTTCAGTTGTTTAGTCCCACAGACCTCACAAGGAATATATTGGTGGCAGGAGAGGAGGTGAGTCTTGAGACATTTGGCATTCAAGAAAGTTTTCATGCAGCCTGGTTCAAGGCAGACAGCTTCCACAGAATCCACAAACAAGGCAGACAGCTTCCACAGAAAATTTCCAAGGTTCTAATGCTCAGGAATACATAAGATATTGAACTGAAACAGATACCAGTTCTGGTAATGTTGCTCAGGAAAATGGCAATGACAATTTTCCTTAGCATGTTAAAATACAAATAATGAAGATCTAAACCGCGAGTTGAAAACTTTCGGTTATGCAATTTAAAATGAAATGGCACCATGGCAGAAAAAGAAGATAGGATAATGCAAGATGACCAATGATAATACATACCACATCTCGACTGGCAAGAGTAACATGCATTGCAATGAACCTGTAAGCAACAAAATGAAATTGAAAATTACAATGGACATACATTTTGCATAACCAATCCACAGAGAGAGAGAGAGAGAGAGAGAGAGAGAGAGAGAGAGAGAGAGAGAGAGAGAGAGAGAGAGAGAGAGAGAGAGAGATTCCACCAACAGAATGCATAAACCTCTGGTAATGCAATATTACAGAATGAATCAGATAATGAAGCAGCAGGAGAAAAAAAAAATCACAACCATTACAAGAAAACTGCTCTTACCACATAAATACATCCTCATATTATCATTGAAGCAAGCAGAAAAAATTTAAAACTAAAAAGACAAACACATGAAAAAAGTTGCATCATGTGGTAAATGGCTGAAAGACAAGGCAAAATCAGTTGCCTTCACAACAAGCAAGGGATAAGTCACAGCAGTCGCCCCAAGTTTAGCAATAGCTCCAAGAAGAAATACCTGACCAAAGAAGCGCCATATAACGTGAAAACACCAAAATGAATGTAAAAGCGTTGCAACGACAACAACAGGAGACGCAAAACACAAGGTCTACCTCCAATGCAGTCACTCCTCTTATGACTTTCTTACTCGAGGTGTGTCTTTCCTTCAACTGCTTCAGCATGGTCTCATATAGCATGAATTGTATGGAAGGGTTGCTCACCTGCGAACAACCAAAAATCCTCCGCTTGAACATCAGTATAACATTATACAAGGGCCTATAATCCTCCACTTGAGCATCAGCATAACATTTTGCAAAACATGAGAATGACCATGTGATTGGTGCCCATGGATTGACTTACATTTCTCATTTATTTTTGGAAAGCATTACATGCTGCACATCTGGTGTAAATTTAGTCATATGCAATTACAAACAAAAGAGAAGTGCAATTAGAAAAACCTCTAGCTGCAATTCTACACAATCAACAAAATCAGCATCTGCAACCAACTCCTCTGCATTCCGAGGTCGTAGTCTTACAGCCACTCGAAATCTTCCAAGAACTGTACTAAGCATCCAAAGAAAAGAAAAGAAAAATCAGAATTGATCATAATTAAATTTTAAAAAAAAATAAAAAATCCAGACTACAAAACAGATAAAACAAAAACTATAATATTGGAATCATAGTTTAAAAACCAGAAAAGTCAAACTAGAGTTGAGTCAAAGAGTAGGTTAAATTCTATTGAGTCTTGAAGACCATGAATTTTTTGAGTTATCAAACTATGATGTACCAGAACTCCCAATATTCAGATGATAGGGCCTGACACCTACAAACTGAGTTTTCACAACAAACATATAATAAATTCATTATATTTGACTAACTAAATCATACAAACATTCAGCTCAAAAAATGTCCATCAAAGTAAATGGATTACAAAACCAAAAAAAAAAAAACAAAAGTTTTTATTTAAAAAATGCACTACAGAACTATTCCAATCACATAAGATCTTAATAGGCTATGAGCAATACATTTTCATGGTTCTTTCTAAGATCTAGGAACTCAAAGATAACTCCATTGATATAAACTAACATTCTCCCAGTTGACTCAACACTTTCCTTCTGAAACAAAAACTGCCAAGACTCAGGAGAGTCACAACAAAAGGCAGATGTGGAGCAGCTGTTTTAAAGGGGGGTATGTCCAACCAGACATGGGAAAATCCCGATCCAAAGCAAAGTACTTCTGGTCATTGGCAAAATCAGTTCACTAGAGGATGGCAATTAACTTTAACCACTGCCTAGCAATTTCCAAAAGACATACATACCTTGTATAACTTGTGACAGAAAGCCTCAAGCAGTCGAAGCTCGGCATTGGGATGAGACAGCTCAACCTATTACAGAATGCAGGAGAGAGTCGGTTGATTTTCTTCCAAGGGCACCAAAATAGCAGCATTCTATCAGTTAATACATGAGAAGCATCCTGATTGCATATCAACTGGGTTTCAATAAACTACTAGCTTAGAAAAGCAATTGTCCTCTTTTGAGAAAGAGTGAGATAATAGGCTCATGGATTAAGGAAACCTTGAAGAAGACGAGGACCACATCGAATAGAAGTGCATAAACAGTTGCAGAAATTAACCTTGGTTTTCAAGTCGTTGATTACATCCCCTACAGTACTCTGTTTGGGCAATCTAATAGTGTGAAAAACCACCTAAAAAGAAAGCAAAAGACAACTAAGTTTGTACTTGATCCAGAATTAGATGACTCTCATGGTTTGGGATCTCACCTCATCTTTAGTGGAGTGATGGAAAGCAACTTTCAGAGTTTTCAAGCCTTGCAATTTTGGCAAAGGAATACATTAATTTTCAAGATATGGTCTATTATCAGATGGTATCAGAGAGCAGCCGCTGCTCTCCAATCCTTGTCTTCCTCATCATGGTCAACTGTTCGAATCTTTGCAATCTGACTAGAATCTTATACAATACCTACTGTATTAGATTTAATTTTGTTGGGTCAGATTGGGGCAAACTGTATAATGAAACCAATCAGTCAAATGACAAAACATTGCATGCTCAGATTCTGCGCAAATACAAAAATCTTGATTAAAAAATTTTTGTAGCTACTAATGCTGAAAAAGACAGCACGTAGAATACATAACATGCAACTATTCATTTATGTGCAAGAGTTAGTTAAATCCAATGACTTTTCTGATGCATATGGTGAAATCAATATACCAAAAAACTGAAAAAATAAAAACCTGCATCAACACAAATTTAACATGCATAGAGATATTTGTAGTTAGATACACATATAAAATCATTGATAAATTTAAACTTATTTTCGTTATAATTGATCAATAAACTAGTAAACAGATGGAAATGGAAGCATGCAAAATGTAGACAACTTAGGCTAACATAAGTAAAAATTTAAACAACTTTGTTGAACATATATGGTACAATGTAACTATAGAGTTTATGCCTATGGTGTTCTATTCTCCAATTGACAACAGTGTAAATCAAGACTAGAAGGAGTTGCGTGCTTGCTGAAACTCATTCCTATTTCTGTCTCTATCTCCATCATATAAAGCAGGTATGTATTGATTTAACGAATGTTGCTTTGTTCATCAGTATATTTTAGATTGGCTTCTAACTAGGTTTAATTACTTGACAAACTATTATTATTTTTCAGGAGTGGAATCCAAGTTTGGGGTAACTGTTGGCGTGGATATAGTCACATAATCACAGTGACCCCACAGTCAGGGTCCCAACCACATGGCCCAATAAAATCTGGAGCGGATTAGGTGCCATTGCAGCCTCACCCAAGAGGGTGCAGCCATTACCGTGTGGCCCACCTTGATGTATATATTCTACATCTACTCTGTCCATCTGTTTTACTGCTACAGGCATGTGAGCTTGACAGTGTAATACGAACATTGTAGAAGTAATTACCACATGAAATAAAGAAGAAAAATAAGAAATAAACAAATCAAAATGGCAAAGCCATATGGAATCAATAAACAACTACAATCAGTACAAGACATTAACCCTTGACAATATGAAAACAAATGCAGCAAAAAATCAGCCCAACACAAGATAAGAAATCAGTAATTGATATGTGAAATAAATGAGCCGAAAAAAAAAGGGGAATCGACAATGCAAATCCCTAAAAATGGATTTGACAACGCAAATCCCTAATTAGGTATTTGTATTCGACAAAGCATACCTGAGATGGATGAGAATCCGAGATTCACGAGCAGCAGAAGACCGAACTGCAGCAGAGGGCCGAGGAGATAGAGAGAGAGAGAGAAAGAGAGAGAGGAATAGGGTTTTGAGAGAGAGAGAGAGAGATAGGGAGAGGGAGAGTGAGAGGACAGCGAGCGGAGAGGCAGAGGGAGAGGGAAAGGGAGAGCATGCGAGAGGGAGAGGGAGAGGGAGAGGGAGAGGGAGAGGCAGAGAGAGGGTGGGAGAGCACGCGAGAGTGATAGAGAGGGAGAAGGAGAGCGAGAGGGAGGGAGAGCGAGAGCGAGAGGGAATGGAGAGGGAGAGGGAGAGGCAGAGGGAGTCGGAGCTGAAATGGATTAGGCTCTCTTTTGATTTTTGATTTTATTGGGTGTACCCTTTGCCTGCAGCCGGTAAAACTGGCCGCGGGTAAACGGTTGGGCCATTGGTCGGCTTAGGTCCCTTTTCTTGTAGTGTAGCCAACGGTAAACCAGGGCAGATTCTCCTTCCAGCACCAAATGGCGTGAACTCAAAATGATTACCTTTGTAATCCACACTAGTCTCAAGAAACCGCTCCGGCGAAAATGTCAGCGGGTCTTTCCAAATTCCAGGGTCTCTTCCAATGGCCCATACGTTCACCATCACTCTACAGTCCTTTGGGATGGTGTAATTCATGACGTCGCATGTGTCGAGGGCTTGGCGTGGGAGTAGAAGCGGGACCGGTGGGTGCAATCGAAGAGACTCCTTAATGCATGCATGGAGATAATTGAGGTGATTGAGATGAGACTCTTTCACCACATTCTCGGCACCGACCACCATTTGCAATTCATCGCGGATTCTTCTCATCGCTTTGGGATTTCTAGCCAGCTCCGACATGGTCCACTCAATCAGTGTGGTGGTGGTATCGGTCCCTGCAACAAACATGTCCTGCCAACCACATGACAGTCTACTTAGATACTTCAAACAAGCTGGGTTCCAACTACGCCGAGCCTACTAGTAGTGAACCAGTCCAGTTACAATCTGTATGAGATTTGGGGGGAGTTCAAAAACCCGTATTATGAGTCCAATTGTTGTATTTAACATCCAGGTCTTTTTCATCCCAACGGCCATTTTAGTTGGACCACCTTGGCCTAGCTCATTTAAAACTGTATGAAACTAGCACTAGGACTGTCAACCGGTCTAATTCATGTGGGGTCCTAAGTGCACTTGTACCTGGGCTAATAAGGTTCAGGTCTATCAGGATCAGGGTCCTTCGAGGTCCCAATCTCATTTTTTTGGGAACCAAACCTGGAAGCTTTGGTACCCATCACATACCTACATATTATTTATATAATTACTAATAAAATTAACTGGATCCAATTCCAGACCCGATTTTAACCAAATCGAAAATAGGTGGACCAGACATTAACCCAACCTGACCTGATTTTTAATCGGGTACAAAATTGGACCCAAACCAGATCGGACCAGCAGATCTTGGCACCCATTGAAAGCTAGGGCTGCAACTTGGGTTCAGGTGACCCAAACCAAGCTCAGGTCGGGTTGGGTCGGGATGTCAAGGTCCTCGGTTAGGTTCAGGTTTGAAAACACCAACCCGATACGAAATTGGGGTTGGTTTTGAGTTGAATAAACATGGGTTGGATTAGATCAGGTTCAAAATAATCATGTCTTTGGATCCGGTTGGAACTGATTATAAAGGAATCCGTGTTGGGTTCAAAACAGGCACATCGGGTTGGAATTTGGGTTGGGTTGGGAAACACTCTTGAGTTCAGGTTGACCCTCAACCTGACCCAAGCCACCGAGTTACATACCTACTGACAGCCCAAACTAGCACATGGTTAGTGGGACATGAAGTCCAGGTCTCTGCCCATACCTTACCCAATGGACTTTTTAGGGCATGGTTTTCAGACCCAACTCGGGTGAAACCCGGTTCGATTCAGGACTGAACGAGTCAGTCTAGGTAGCCAAGTCATTTAACCATGTTTTGGGGTGGTCAGAGACAGAGTCGTCTGCCCTTGTGCCAGGCCTGGACTAGCATTAGCTCGGCCAGTTACAACCTATCAGTATAAGACGCGTAAGGAATTACAAACCGAAATCAAGGCCTTAATCGGGAGATCTTCGTATCCAGCACTGAGCAAAACGTCCAAGAAGTCACTCTTTGCATCACCACCATCATAGCCTGCCGCTCGCCTTTCACGAATGAACTCTTCCCATATATCATAGAGCCTTTTGATGAACATCGTCGCCTCCCGATTCAGTCCCTGAATATCCATGGAACCGAGCACTGGATAGAGGTCTGCCAGATTCGGCGCCAGGCCCAGTTCAAGAATTCTCGAAAAATCATGCTTCAGCCCTGAAGCAGATTTCTTACTATCATCTCCAAGCTGTACAACATCCCTTGAGAAAACAACATTGCCGATGATGTTGAAAACTGCAGCGAATGCCATTTCACCCATCTTCATCGCCTCTCCTTCTTTACTGAATATAAACCCAATCACCTCCGACACCTTCTTCTCCCTCAAATGGGCCTGAAAATCCAACTCCTCGTCGTGAAGAGCTCGGTCTTGCAGATGGTCCGCAGCGCCTTCCACCGCTCGTCGCACTCATATGCGAACGGCAAGGAGAATGAGATGTAATCCTCGATACGGTATGTGTGTGGGACGTCACGGGCAGAGAGAAGGCGGTCTTGGGTCTTGAGAACGTCGGCAGCAGCCGACGGGGAGGATGCGACTATGAGGAGCTTGGCCCCAAGCCGGACCGAGATTAGTGGGCCATAGATTCGGGCCATGTGGGCCAGTGTGGCATGTGGCTTGTTGCCCAGCTGTAGAAGGTTGCCTAAGATGGGCCATGGCTGGGGCCCAGGTGGAAGGTTTTGGCGTCGTTTGAATGTTGGCCTGAGGAATGCGATAACCAAGAAGAGAAAGACCAAAGGAAGAAATCCAATAGAGATCATCTTCCCTTGTTCCGATTCCTCCACCACTTTTATCTTTCATCTTGTTTTGTTAGGTACACTACACGTGTGTAAAAGTGTGTGCGGGTCTAACAAGCCTCGTACTTGCGCAATATCCTTGGGTTTTTATTTTTATTTTCTTGTTTGTACAAGTGGGACGGATAATCTAACCATCCAGACGGTTGTTCTAATTCAGTCCACAGTGGATGGATCTTGTACAATAAATCTCACCTATTGGAAGATCCTGACCACATATTTCGAGCCTATTGTATTTTGTTTCAAAATTTATTAAAATTTTGTTTTCAAATTTTTTGTTTCCCTCCCCATTTGAAATTTTTTGTGTTTTTGAATTGTGGGTTTTGTCCCACGTCGGATTTGACAAAGAAAAAATATATTTATATAAGATACGCTTTTTGCCTTGGTTTTAAGCCTCATTCAGGGGCATGTGGGGGTTATGTCAATAGTTCTAATCTGTGCCATTGACCACACGCGTGCGTCGTGTCATGCCGAGCCGAATTCGTGTCCGTGTGCAAGACGGGCTAGGCGCGGGTGCGGTGCGAGTGTACTCGTTGGACTTTAGTTACGAGAGTGTACTCGCACTTGCGCCTTTTCGTTTTAAACCAGAGAGATATGTCTGTTCCAATTGGTTGCCTCTGTTAGGTTTAAACCCAAATTATCTCTGATACTGTTTTACGAATTTTAATTGTTGAGTTCATCGTTGAGTCAACTCAGCACTTTCGGGTTAAATTGCAAGTAGTTTGAGCCCGTGTATAGTGAGTGCACTACTCGGACCGGATCATAGTTGTTGTATCCTAGAGGTCGATTGCTCTGGAAATCTGTTACACTTGGGACGCTGTTCGAGGAGAACAAATTTAATTTCAAACTGAGTGACTCACGTCATGCCTCGACTCAATTCAATAAGTCCACTTTCTCGAATCCTATTTTCTTTTTCTAGTTCTCAATTTTTAAAAGTGTATTTAATTCAACCAAATATTCCAATAGAACCTTCTCTGAGTTGTACATAAACCATGGCTCCCACGCGTCCTGTCTAAATAGGACCATGATTCAGCGATCCAGACGGTTGTCCTAACGCAACCATCGATGGGTCATGTACATCTCACGTCTCTATGCGGACCAACGCTGCATTGCTCTTCCATCGTATATAATCAGGCCCCTAAATGGAAGTTCAGGATTATTTTATCAATGAGATGTTTTGGAATGATTTACTGATGGAGGGTCACACAAAATGGATGATCTAGATT
The DNA here is from genome assembly GCA_021015155.1 of Magnolia officinalis. Lineage (NCBI taxonomy): Eukaryota > Viridiplantae > Streptophyta > Magnoliopsida > Magnoliales > Magnoliaceae > Magnolia > Magnolia officinalis. The sequence goes on from JAJHSJ010000001.1 coordinate 118,326,433, forward strand.
ACGAAATGAACATAATAAAATCACGTGCATCATATCTTTGGATCCGGGATCCTACAACATCTCAAAAGTCAACGGTTCAGATTTAAAATATATATATTGACTGAGAGCAGAATCGTTCCATAGCATTTGTATAGGGACATGTCTGCAGCTGTCAACGTGATCTGTGGTACCATTGGTGAGGGGCGATACGCATTAATAATTGTGGCAGAGGATACAACGCATACAACGTGGTAGGGCCCACAGAGCTTGGTGACGCCACTACAGTAGCGATTTGGCGGCTGACATTGTCAGTATCTAATCCGCGTCCGTTTGGACGGGAGACGGATTGGCTACTCCTCCTGACACCAGCCCCGTGGCTGATGGTCCGTGCTCTGTAGGCCTCACCATAATGTATGTGTTTCATCCATTCCGTTCTTCATTTTTACAGATCATTTTAGGATAGATACAAAAAATTATAAGGATATATATATCGTAAGTGGACGACACCATAGGAAAACAATAATGATTGGATATCCACCATTAAAATCCTCCTAAGGCCCACTGTACTGTTTATTTGATATCCACCGTTATAAAGACCCAAATGAAGGGAAAAAAATAAATATCACCATGATCCAAAACTTTTATGGCCCTCAAAACGTTTTCAATGGTCAACGTTCATTCAACACTGTTTCCTGTAATGTGGTCCATTTGAGATTGAGATATACTTTATTTTTTCTTTAATACCATAAAATGATCTATAAAAATAGATGGACGGCATGGATGAAACACATACATCATGGTGTGGTCCACAGAGCACCGACCACCAGACAATGGTTGGTGGCAGGGAGAGTAGCCAATCCGTTTCCCGTCCAAACACGCCATGTGGACTCATTCAAAGCTACGAGACGTTCAACGCAGGGAATGTGTGGCAAAACCACCGTGTAGTTGTAGCAATGATCACCGTGTGAAATCCATGCCCTCCATCATTTGCGATGTTAGCCAAGAAAAATAAGACCCACCCAAAACTGAAGTGGGCCACACTGCATGGAACAGCAAGGATAGGGACGGTTCCAAAGTTTTAGATCAGGCTTTTGTTTGGGTTGTCTTAGAACAAACTATGAATGGGTTTCAAAGGATATTAAACATGACTGAAGGTTTCAATAATGGGCGTCCCAATGGCACTGTTTCCCCCTGGCGTGGTCCACTTGAGTCTTAAATGGACTTTATTTTTGGGCTCATGTCCTAACATGAGACAGAGAAACTGATGGACGGGCTTGATTTCATACATGTATCAAGGTAGACCCCACACCACACTGTTTCTTACGAGACTGCACCTACGCCAGAAAATGATGCAGGTATAGGTAGGGAAATGACTCTCAAAGTAGCTTGTATCTTTCCCGTGGGTGGTGATGTAGTAAACGATCACGGCGTTGGGAGCGGATGAGGTGTTACCGTGGTAACATGTTAGTGGGTGTTAGACTTACTGTGGGACCTACCTTGATGATTTTTCATTAATTCATCCAAGCTGTCCATTTGCTTTTATAACACATTTTAAGGTGCGGTCCTAAAAATTAAGTTTATTCAAATCTTAGGTGGACCACACCAAAGGAAACAATCGTTATTAAATGCCTACCATTAAAAACTTTCTAAGGTCCCGTAATGTTTATTTGCCATCCAACCCATTGAATAAGTCAACCAGATAGGAAATACAAAGATCAGCTTGAATGGTCCCATAATGTTTATTTTCCATCCAACCTATTGAATAGGTTAATCAGATCTGGATGGAGGGGAAATACAAAGATCAGCTTGATTCAAAACTTTTGCAGCCCACCGAAATTTTTTAATGGAAGGTGCGCATTCAATAAACAGTGGTGTGATCCAGAGATCTGGATTTGCTTAAGTTTTGGGATAATGTTTGATTATTTTTTTTTTAAAGAATGAATAGTGTGGATATATAGGCCTCACACAGTAAGGTAACACTCACTAAAGTGTCTCAGGTAATACCTAATGCATGCATTACTCTATCTCATGTGTACAATTTAATACGAGAGTAACAATGTCATGCTTTGAAATCTGAGCACGTAAATAGGGTTATTCAGGGGACCTGAATCCTAAGCCCGTGAGTTTTAATAAATGTATATTCATTGCAATTCATATAATTCTGTCAAATTTAATAAATATTTAAAGACATCTAAAAAGAAAAATATTGTTAAAATAATACTTAATATAATATTCACTAAATTTAACTCTTTTGATATTTATTTATTTTACATCAAAATTTGGAATTCAACTAAATTTAAAGAATAAAACTAAATTGAAATTCAAAATAAATCTAAATTACTGAAAAAGGAAAAATTAGCAGTAGAGACCCGCTTGCTCGTAGTATTCTAATCCTCCACATGTGGATTATTATAATATGATAAGCATAACAGCCTAGTAAAATTATCTCTTATCCAAAATTTACAATGTTCAAATTATATCAAAATTTAATAATAATAATAATAAAAGAGAGTAAAATTTAAATATGGAGAATAAAATAACATGAATTTAAGTATTAAAATCGTAAATATGTTACGAATGTGATACTCTTCATGAATTCTCATAAATAATATTCATAATCTCATACAACACCGTACCTAATTAGATGACCACGTTGCATTAACGCCCATGCACTGATACCTCATGGTGAAGAACTAATTTATAAGTTAGCTGGTTGTACTATTGCTTTAGTTGTACATCTGACGTATGTCCACGTAGACAATTGTACTCATATATATACACAAAAGGAGACTCTAAATAATCTTGTAGGTTACAGGGTCTTTCATTTAAGGGATACGATCGCCTTAATTGTTGGCTTAATTAGGTCTTCCACGCATGGGACATAATTTTTCTAATTGTTGGATTTGAGACTTTTGTTCGATGGGAAACAATCGCCTTACTTACTTATGCTTTTTAGGGACATCCCCAAGGCAACATACTCGCATTCAAGTTTAAACTTGTAAATTCACAATATAATTAAACATGTACATGCTATGAACCATTATCTCATATTTCTAAATTTGAGTGAGTAATATTAAGCATGTCTTTTACCATGAGTTAAAAAGTCAAACATCGAAACATTATAGTAATATTGTTTTCACATAAAATTATCAATAATTTAATTTACTAAATTTTAAGTAAAATAAATTTAATTTTACAAAAATCTATAAATTCAGACAATATAAACTTGATTCTCAATGATATTAGTTAATGATAATTTTACTTTCTAAATTTAGAAACGTGAGAATATTAATTTCCACTAATTAGAGATTTGAAAAAGTAATCATATGATCTAGATGAAATTATTTATTTATTTATAGATTTTGAAATTTATTTAATCACAATTTAAATTTAATGATTAAGATTTAAAATTCAAATCTACACTTAAATGGATACAAAACCTAAATTTCTATCCTTTAAAATCTAAGTAAGATTTAAACTTAATTTTTTTAATTCAATTTAAATCAATAAATACAAGGTTTTAAGAATTACATCGAATTAACTTTTTAAATTTATTTAAAACAATAATTATTATTTAGGAAACTGGTTTAGACCAATAAATTTTAAATTTTTAAAATTTTGATTAAATAAATTTAAAATTTCAAAACAAAACCAGATTATAAACTAATTTATCAAAATTGATTAAATATATTTTATATTTTAAAAATTAAATCATATTACATTAATTTACATCAATTAATTTAAAAATTCATGTTACAAATCAAATTACAATTTAATAATTAAATTAAATCAATTAAATTCCAAAAAATCATAATTTAGGTTAGAAATCAATTTGAATCTAACTTCATTAATTTAAATCATTTTTTTATTTAGAAATTTATTCAATCTAAATTTTAATAAAAGTTTATTTAATTCACTCTATGTAAAATTTACAATCTAACTCAAATCTCAATCTAAACTTAAACTAATTAGTTATAAAACTTCAGAAAATAAATAATTAAGCTGCACTATGGATTTAGTGAATCCAAACCCTAATCACCCCTATACAAAAAATCATGTTGCTTAACCTATTACAGAAATGCTCTAATTAACTAAATTAGTTCTAGGTCACTCGTTAGTGGCCTGATGAATTTGAAACTATATAAAGACGTTCGTCTTAGCGGGCTTATCGTCCATCGAGAGACGTCAAGCTGGAATCGCGTCTTGAATCACTCAAATTGGACTTGCAAGGCCTATGTCATCATTCAAATCATTCATAAGTTCATTCCTATTAGGATGAATCAAAAACACAAAATATTAGCCTAATCCAAAATTCCCGTGGCCTCACAAATGTTTCGATGATGGACATACAATTCTCGTTATTTCGTGTCCCACATCACACTAGCGCTTTAGATATGCCTCGTTTGTTAGACTCATGTCCTAACATCATTTGGAAAAAAAAATATATGGAGTAGATTTCTTGCAAACATCAATGTGGGCCACACCTTACTTCTGACCGCAGAACTTCTATCAATCTGATTATTTTTTTCCCATGTACGTGCATGAGTAGGAGAAATTGTTATCCAAATGAATTTTATATACACGTCAAAGTAGGTCCTCACTTTTCGTTGTTGTCTATTCTTTATTACCCGACCAAAGGGTAAAGATGGGTATAAAAATGAGAGATGGGGTGGCCATAACATAAGGCGATGACGCTCTCTTCTCTCTCTATCTATAGATATATAAGGAGAGATGCATAATGGATTGCACCATATACGACCCCTACAACTATTATCCCACAAAAAGGATAAATATAGGTACAAAAATGAAAGAGGGGGCAACCATAACATAAGATATTGATTCTTACTTCTCTTTATCTATAGATATGTAGAGAGAGATGCATGACGGATTGCACCATATACGACCTCTACAGTTATTTGTAAGAATTTTGGATATGTAAACTCGTAACTATGAAATTTTAAAATTTTAAAATAATTGTAAAAAGAAATTAAAATAAATTTAGAAATTTGAATAAGGAAGAATTTAGAAAACTTATTTCATTTGAGATGCGATGAAAGTCACTTGGCTTAAAATTGATTTTCCCTCATTTGGACGATGTCTGTGGTGCAACAAAAATACTAGACAATCAACCTCTAGGATACCCTCAAATGTTGTCTTGTCACATTAGCGCACTCGACGTATGATAACCTAAACCGTCTTTATATGTCTAACTCGAATATTGAACCAGATGAACCAAAAGAAATCGTTGATGAGATTTGAAGTGAAAAAGAGAGTCGAAAGATTGAAAATTAATATTTTTAAATTCGGAACTAGAGAAGTCCCTTATAAAGACTTCAAAGGTTGTCTTAAATGGGTGTACACGCAACCCTTCCAACCATCATGCCCGTTGGATTTTTTTTTTTAATAGATCCTTGCAAAACAAAATTTCAAAAGGCAATTTTTTTAAAAAAAAACTTCTAGAATTGCAAGTATACTTGCGCGCACATACACCACACTACAGCATACCGCGTCCATAGCCCAACCCACCGCACAGTGGTTCATGGCATAAATTTGAGTTGTTAGCATAGCCTCCCAAACAACTAAATTCACATTCTTGTGAAAGGAGCCTAGGCCTTATGCAAAATCTTAGGGCCTATTTGGGAGCGTGGATTTGGAACCCCCTGGATTCGGAACCCCCAGGATTGGAAACCCCCTAGATTTGCAATCTTCAATGTGTGTTTAGCACCTTGGAGTGTGAATCAACTTTAATCCAAAAATACCTATGCATGGTATAGTTACAAGGTTTCAATTTAATTACTAAATCAACTTTAATATCTCTAATTAGTGAGATATAATTTTGATACTATGGTTGTGATAAGCCCGCTGAAATATATGCTTTGCCTGAAAACGATGAAATTTCAAGTCTCGGATGGACTGCAAGCACAAGATCATGTCTGAGTGACTAACCAACGATTTTTAATCGTTGATTAATAGGGACAATGTTTGGACAGTGCTGATTTACATGGACAATGTTTGGACAATGCTGATCATCATTAGTGGGCCATGTGCCCAATAGAATGATAGTGTACAGTGACACACATGTCACACCAGCAACTATTGAAATGAATTTAGGTGTAATCCAAGCTCTCACCGTGGATTGCAAACCCCCTCAAAGAGGGGATTAGAAACCCCCTAGATTTGCAACCCCCAGTTTCTTTATGGGCCAAACAACCAATGAGATTTGAAACCCCCTCCAATCCACGGTGCCAAACGTGTAACGACCCACCCCACCATTGTGATATTGTCCGCTTTGCCGAAGCTCACGGATTTAAAATGCGTCATTTGGGGAAGGATACTGGTAGCTCGCACAACCACTGGTAGCTCGCCCAGACCCGGTGCTCCCGTGGTCCCGCCCACAACAGGGTCCGCCCACTCAGCACCTACCCAAACAATATTGTTTGCTCCGCCCCTCAGGGTTCACGGGTTTGTTTCTGCACAGCGGAAGCTCAGGGCCAATCACCCACAGAACGCGTCACACCAGTTAAGGGAGAGCCTCCACATATAACCACCACAACTCTAGACGGCGCTTCCGATGTGGGACAAGTTCAACCTTTCACTGCATACACAGTAGCTTGCCAGCACAGTAGCCTGCCAACCACTGGTAGCTCGCCCAGGCTCTTAAGCCCCGCCCACATCAGCGTCCGCCCACATGTGCCCACCCACATGTGCAATAGTGATGGGGCGTCACAATATCCCCCACTGAGGGCAGAGCCGTCCTCGGCTCTGATACCATTTGTAACAACTCACCCCACTATTGTGATATTGTCCGCTTTGCCGAAGCTCACGGATTTAAAACGCGTCACACTGGTTAAGGGAGAGCCTCCACATATAACCACCACAACTCTAGACGGCGCTTCCGATGTGGGACAAGTTCAACCTCTCACTGCATACACAGTAGCCTGCCAACCACTGGTAGCTCGCCCAGGCTCTTAAGCTCCGCCCACATCAGTGTCCGCCCACCTGTGCCCGCCCACATGTGCGACAGAGACGGGGCGTCACACACTACAATAATATGAGAGCCGAGGACGACTCTACCCTCGGTGGGGGATATTGTGACGCCCTGTCACTGTTGCACATGTGGGCGGGCACACGTGGGCGGACGCTGATGTAGGCGGGGCTTAAGAGCCTGAGCGAGCTACCAGTAGTTGGCAGGCTACTGTGCTGGCAGGCTACTGTGTATGCAGTGAGAGGTTGAACTTGTCCCACATCGGAAGCGCCATCTAGAGTTGTGGTGGTTATATGTGGAGGCTCTCCCTTAACCGGTGTGACGCGTTTTAAATCCGTAAGCTTCGGCAAAGCGGATAATATCACAATGATGGGGTGGGTCGTTACAAAACGACCCCTTATTCTTATAAACTTAAAGTTTTTTCCTTTACCTATCCGATGTGGAACTAAACCCACACCACTACAAAACAAAATACCTTTATTGTTGTTTGAAAATTTTAAAAGAAATTTAATTTTAATTTTAAAACACCAACATATCATACTATTACCTGATCAAAGGTTAAACATATGTACAAAAATGAGAGAGGGAGCCGACGTAACATAAGGTGATAACTCTCGCTTCTCTCAATCTATAAATATTTAAGAAGGATACGTAATGGTTAGAAAGACAGGGAGATTGATGCGTGACGATAGAATCATTTACGACCATATATAGGTATTACCCAATAAAAAGGCTAAGGGCCTGTTTGGCTAGGCAGGGTGGATGGGATTAGGTTGTATTAGGAATATTTGGAAGGAGCAATCCTGGGATTTGGCTGGGCGTGCCAAACAGGCAGAAGTTGGATATAGCAATCCCCAGCAATCCACTGACATCACCATCATTACCTTGAAATCCACCTAATCCCTCTTAATCCCATCTATTTTGCTTGGGACATGTTTGGTTAGACGGAGCAATCCCGGGATTGGCTGACATAATCCGGGAATTGGCCAGGTGAGCCAAACACACTCGGTGGTGAATTCCCTGGATATAGCAATCCCATGGGATTGCCAGCAATCCACTAACACAGCTATCATTACTTGCCATCCACCTTAATACAATCCAATCCCATGGGATGGGCCCGTCCAAACACGCCCTAAAGATAGGTATAAAAATGAGATAGGGAGGGACAATGACATAAGGCCATGACTTTCGCTTCTCTCCGTCTATAAATATCTACGGAGATGCATGATAGATTCCAGACCGCTGCAGCTATCAACAGACAAATAGGGTAAAGATAGGTACAAAAATAAGAGGGACAGTTCTTTATCCATATATAGGCATGTAGATAGGGAAGCGCTGCTGTAGGTACGTGCCGTGCGAAGACGAGTACTGATGCTCCTCAGGGTCGAGTTGTATGAATAGTTCAAACGAAATCAAAGTTACATGGCCTCACAGTGATGTATTTGTTATATCTACACCGTTAATCTATTTTTGGATATTATTTTAGAACATTATCTAAAAATGAATCATATTCAAAGATCTACTGGACCACACCACAAATAGCAGTGGAGATGATGATTTTCACCATTAAACAATTTATAGGGCCCACCATAACGTTTATTTTCCATATGTTCATTAGGCCAAAAAGACCTGAATGAAGAGTAAAAGCAAATTTCATAATTATCCAAAACTTCTATGACCCCAAAAAGGGTTTCAGTGGTAGATGTTCAATCCCCCATCAATTTTTGCAGTGTGGTCTTTCTAATAGTTAGATCTGTCTTATTTTTCATCTCAAGCCTTAAAACTAGCTCGTGGAATGGATGGATGATTTGGATATAACACATACCTCAGACGCACAGAACTTGCTTGCTGACTTCTATTCAGCAGTTATACTGCTGATGTGAGGTACACCAGCCAATCCGCTTCCCTCTATTATTATATACTACCATAAATGCGTGTGGTGCGTGCAGCATAGCGGTCCGCTTCTGTCCCGACCCACCTGCCCTATTTATGGTTTGTATCATGTGACGCAAAGACACGTGTACTTAGATGCATAGGTGAATAACAAGGATATGCTCAAGGGAGTTTCAGCGCACATGTCATCATGCACACGTGTGTGGGTTTTATGCCACTAAATGGGTGGGCCTGCCGTCAACATGCTCCAAAAGTCATGAAGGTAGAACGCAAGTGTCAGATCCTCCATGTTTTTGTTTTTTTTTTTTACACACCCACCACACACATACTGTGACGCCCCGTCACTGTGGGCACACGTGGGCAGGCACACGTGGGCCGGCACACATGTGGGCGGGCCCCAAGATGGCTGGCAGGCTACTGTGGCTGGCAGGCTACTGTGCACACAGTGAAAGGTGAAGCTTTGTCCCACATCGGAAGTGCCGTCTGAAGTTGTGGTAGTTATATGTAGAGTTGTCACCCTATGTTGTATGAGGCCTTTTGGGGCGATCCCAAGAACAAAACCGTGCGGGTTGTGCCTAGAGCGGACAATATCATACAGTGTGGGCGTGGGCTGTTACAAATGGTATCAGAGCCGAGGACGGCTCTGCCCTCGGTGGGGGATATTGTGACGCCCCGTCACTGTGGGCACACGTGGGCGGGCACACGTGGGCCGGCACACATGTGGGCGGGCCCCAAGATGGCTGGCAGGCTACTGTGTGGCTGGCAGGCTACTGTGCACACAGTGAAAAGTGAAGCTTTGTCTCACATCGGAAGTGCCGTCTGAAGTTGTGATAGTTATATGTAGAGTTGTCACCCTATGTTGTATGAGGCCTTTTGGGGCGATCCCAAGAACAAAACCGTGCGGGTTGTGCCTAGAGCGGACAATATCATACAGTGTGGGCGTGGGCTGTTACACATACCTACTCACATGTGCACTTGATGCCTGATCTCAAAGTAGAAAACAAGGTCGAGTATAACTAATCTACATATAGGCTATCATCATCGTACGAACCCATGTTTCTAGTACTCGTGTGGCCAACCTAATGAGTGGTCCGGCCTGACTTCAGGAATAGGGTCTGTTGGCGGTGTGGCCGTCCAAATGAATTGATGTAGAACGTGTCACAGATACGTTCCTAGCATGGTTGGGCCAAAAGAAGGTGGACCGTAAATTGACTATAACTTTTGATCCGGGTATCGTTATGGGGCGCACAAGCTATCAATCTTTACTGAAACGGGCCATCTGAGGTGAACCGACCCACAAAGTGGGTCGCATCTGTCCGTTTCGTCAAAAAACACGCGCTTTCAGCTCAAAAACGAATTTTTAGGAAGATTTTACTATTTTTAGTAATTCCGAATTTTTGATATTTTTTTAGAGTTTTAGATTTTCTTTCCTTATAGAAATAAGTTTTAGTTATACTAGGACTCTTCTAGAGAAAGTTTATTTGCAATTTTTATTTTTAGAAATTAGGCTTTAGAAGAGTTGTATTAGAATTAGGATTTTTATTAGAGTTAGAATTTTGCTATTTTTGGTAATTACGAATTTTAGTTTTTTTTCTTTATTAATAGTGTGAGGAGACACATTAGAAATTATCAATGATTAATTAAGCTATTTCGAATTTATTTAGAATTTATTTCTATTTTTCTACTCTCTTTTCTCGTGGATTCGAGAAGTCTCTGGGAGGAGTCCAGAGAAGTTCCGTGGATTCGGAATAGTTATCCTCTTGAGGAAGACGGTGCTCGACCTCACGTCCTCCCCTGCGTCAGTTTTGGTATCAGGTCCACCCCAGGGAGCTCCACAGCCTAAGGGGAAGGAGCCCGTAGGAGCACGCACTCAACCTCCTATGTCTGAGAACCGAGATCAGGGAAGTGGGCAAGCTAGACCCCAAAGGGGCGTATCGACTGCTGCTGGCACAAGTACAATCCCGAACCCTTATGCTCGGCCAAGGCCCAACAACTGCTATCGTTGTGGCCAGCCCGGCCACTTGTCAAATACTTGTCCCCAGCGAAAAGTGGCAAACCTCGCCATTAATGATGGTAGTGCTGATAACGCTTATGAAGATCCAGATATTGAAGAATAAAAAGATTGGACCCGTACCAATCATCCGAAAGATCAATGACAACGCTTATGTTGTTGATCTTCCAGATGATATGGCGATCTCACGAACTTTCAATGTTGCGGACCTGACTGAGTATCATGAACCAGCGCATAATGATAACTCGAGGACGAGTTCTTTTGAAGTGGAGGAGACTGATGTAGAGCGGGTCACGGACAATTACATGGCAAAGATGGATCAGAAAAGGCCCAGTCGTTTTTTTTTTTTTTTTTTTTAGGAGTCCAGAGAAGTTCCGTGGATTCGGAATAGTTATCCTCTGAGAAAGACGGTGCTCGACCTCACGTCCTCCCCTGCGTCAGTTTGGTATCAAAGCGAGGTTTCTCCTCGGGTCGATGGCTTCTAACGACGGGTCGGGCAACAATCCCATAAACGGTGCTCCAGAAAATTTTACTTTAACGGCGGCAACTTTTCAAGCAGCGCAGCAAGAGAATCGACAAGTCATGCAAGGGCTGCAGGCTTCCATGGACCGCATAGCGAATCTCTTGGCAGAAAACCTAAGGCAACTCCATGTTCATGGTGGTGATCCACCACCAGCAATTGCTGGAATTCGTAATTATACTGATCGTAGGGCGATGCTATCAATGAACCACAGGATGGTTCAAGAATTCAAGATGAAAGTCGATCTTCCTAGTTTTAATGGTCAACTCTACTTCAAGGACTTCCTCGATTGGTTGCTCGAAGTCGAACGTTTCTTCGACTATATGAACATCGTAGAAGAAAGGAAAGTTAAACTCGTGGCATACAAGTTAACGGGTAGAGCTTCAGATTGGTGGGAACAACTTCAACTCGAGTGGGCGAGACAGATGAAGGCGCCAATCCGCACGTGGTCGCGGATGAAGAAGTTATTGTGCATGCGATTCCTCCCTCGAGATTACGATCAGGTATTATTCCAACAAAACCAAAATTATTATCAGGATAGCCGATCAGTAAAAGGTTATGCAGAAAAATCCTATTATTGGTCCGTGAGAAACGACTTCATCAAAACGGAGTTGCAACAGACTACAGGATTCATCAGTGGCGAACATGTGACCTCTATAAGAATGGAGAACCAACCCAAGACTTCTAAAGTGGAGGACAATATCTCATCACTGAACAGGCCTTTGTTAAACAATATGAGGAAACAAGAAATATATATCCATTAGTTGAAAAGAAAAAATATGTGGAGCCTGTGAATATCTTAGAGGATTTGGAACCAGTATCACAGGAGTTCAAGAGGGTTGTGCTCGATGAACTCCCTAATAAATTACCTCTCATACGAGATATACAAAATCACGTTGATCCCGTCTCAGGGGCAAGTCCGTCTAATTGTCCTCATTATCAGAAAAAATATGAGATTTTGAAGGCAGATGTGAAGGAACTAATCGATATTAGTCAAGTCAAGGAAAGCATGAGTACATGTATTGTGTCAACTCAAGAGCTTAATGTCAAGTACAAAAAAAGAGCTAATGAATATCGACGTCGGAAGTTATCTCAGACTCATGTGCCAAGTATCTTGCGTAACTCGAGGACGAGTTTTTTTCAAGTGGAGGAGTCTGATGTAGAACGTGTCACAGATACGTTCCTAGCATGGTTGGGCCAAAAGAAGGTGGACCGTAAATTGACTATAACTTTTGATCCGGGTATCGTTATGGGGCGCACAAGCTATCAATCTTTACTGAAACGGGCCATCTGAGGTGAACCGACCCACAAAGTGGGTCGCATCTGTCCGTTTCGTCAAAAAACACGCGCTTTCAGCTCAAAAACGAATTTTTAGGAAGATTTTACTATTTTTAGTAATTCCGAATTTTTGATATTTTTTTAGAGTTTTAGATTTTCTTTCCTTATAGAAATAAGTTTTAGTTATACTAGGACTCTTCTAGAGAAAGTTTATTTGCAATTTTTATTTTTAGAAATTAGGCTTTAGAAGAGTTGTATTAGAATTAGGATTTTTATTAGAGTTAGAATTTTGCTATTTTTGGTAATTACGAATTTTAGTTTTTTTTCTTTATTAATAGTGTGAGGAGACACATTAGAAATTATCAATGATTAATTAAGCTATTTCGAATTTATTTAGAATTTATTTCTATTTTTCTACTCTCTTTTCTCGTGGATTCGAGAAGTCTCTGGGAGGAGTCCAGAGAAGTTCCGTGGATTCGGAATAGTTATCCTCTTGAGGAAGATGGTGCTCGACCTCACGTCCTCCCCTGCGTCATGAATGGTCCGGATCTGGCACATGGGCGCTTTACACTTCACATGAATAAACACTTCAAGCGAATGGATAGGCAGCGCGTTGATTGATCACTTGAACGTCGGCAACTGGGAATCGGAATGCATACCGAGTACTCAGTACGTTACGTGGGGCTTATCTAGATGTATTTGTCCTATCCACACCGTTCATCCATTTTACGAGCTCACTTTAGAACATGAACTCAAAATTGAAGCATATTCAAACCTCAAATGGACCACACCAAAGGAAAGAGGGCGAATTTAACGCCTACCATTAAAAACTACTTGGAGCCAAAGAAGTTTTGGATTAATCTGATATTTGTATTTTCAATTTATGTGTGACCTTATGAATAGGTTGAATGATGGAATAAGACATATACATCACGGTGGGCCCCACAAGGTTTACTTATTCAGCACCCAATCCGATTCTGGCCAACTATACCATGGATAAAGCTGGAGCCGATTACGTCCATTCGTTTCTTCAGATATTTTTAGGTTTTTAGGGCATGAACCGAGGAATAAAGCATATCAAAATCTCCATACGTTGACCATGGAAACAGTTGCCATTGAACGCCACATCACTAAAAACTTCTTAAGGGCCACCTTAATGTTTTGGTAATGTTTATTTACCATCTAACCTTTTGATAAAGTGTCAAAAAATTGGATGAAGTAAAAAAAATAATAATTAAAATTAGCTTGATCCAAAACTTTTATGTCACACAATAAGTTTTTAACGGCCAATAACCACAGTCTCAGTATGGTCCATCTGAGATTTGGATCTGCTTCATTTTTGTCTCATCCCTGAAATGATCTGGTAAAACAGACGGTGTGGATGTAGCATACATAGATCAAGGTGGGCCCCACACAGCAAGGGCCGCACCTAATCCTCTCCCGGTTAAGGCAAGTCACTTTCTCCCTCAACAGGGATATTGCACTCGTTTGCACTACTTTATGAGGTTATGTTGATAGGAGCAAATAGTTGTACACATGGTCCACACATTTATTGAGCCATAGTAAGAATAACCAACATTTCAAAAATCAAGACCATCATACAATCTTATCATTTTCTACCATTATTTTAGTAACATCGCTTCTTATATAGATAGGAATGCATACCATTTATATGTGTGCCATCCACACCATGGCCCAATAAAAGAACCGCCTTGATTGGTAAACCGATGTGCCACTTGGACCAGAATGATGGCACTAATATGATCAATTTATCCTGTGGAAACTGTCTGCAGGAGTTTTTTCTTAAATTATGTCATGGAGAAGAAAATGGTTATAATTGCTCAATATTTTAAAAAGAAAATGTTATTAAAAATAAGGTCTTTCTTTAGAAACAACACTATGGAAAGCACCAACTCTTTACTATACTTATAGATACTGTAAGTCTTTTTATGATATGATATAAGCCTGTTTCAACTCGAAAGTGGAGCTTATGAGATAAAGAACAAAAGTATATCATGCCGTGCTTGGCCAGAAGAATCTTCCGCAAAACATTAGTTTTTCATACTATAAGATAAGATTTTTATTATTATTATTATTTGAAGTACAAGAAATACTATTACTGGAGCTATGAATGGGTTAGGTTGGCCCATGGAGCTTTTGGGCCTATCTGCTTCCTATCCAAGGATAGGACTATACTGAAATTTGCGCCCTTCAAAGAATCAGGCTAAGCTTGGGCTTCATTTAGGATTTTAAGGGCATGTTTTTCATATATCATACATGATGGGGCACACTTAATAAATTGTCCAAATCTAGCACAAGGTGAGTGCCGAACTCGAGCATATTGGTTGTTTTGCCCCATTACAAGCTTAGATAAGGCTCGGGCAAAAGTGGGATTTTGATAGACCTAAGCCTCGCTCAAACATAGCCAATTGACAACCTTAACAATTATTGTTATGGGAAAAAAAGACCGACCAATAAGAAAAGCGCAAGTCGGGAATCTGTGCATTTCACTAGATTGAACGACAACAGATACGACCAAAAATCCAACCTCTGACTCCAGACCGAGGAAGAAATTAGGTCAGGATCGGTATCTCATCAGCAAGTCGGAAGATCCGCTAATCCGTCCGACACTGAAAGAAGCTCAACTACTTGCTAAAGAAGTCAAGTCGGCATAGCCCAAGACAACATCATTCCAGTCGGCACAACCTACCTTATGTAAATTCTGACCTGATCCCAATTGCACCTATCCAAGATCCCAGCCGAATATCTAGGAAGTCAACTACAATATGAATCTGCCCAAGATCCTAGCTAAAAATCTAGGAAGATCTCCATGACTTGTGTAGGATCCGAATCCTACTACAATACATCCCTACTAAATAGGTAGATCTCTCATACGTCACTGCATCTCCTCACCCATAAATAAGAGCATCTCCAATGATGAAAGGGACGCACAATTTCCAGCTTGAAACTTTATTTTTGACCGGATCGAGATTCCCTACCTAACTTAAGTATCGGAGGGTCCCCTGTACTAGTCAGGGTCTCTTTTGCTTGTCCCTTGTGCAGGTACACGAAGGTCCAGGGAAGGCTAAACAGAAAACTACATCAACAACTACAATCCATATTTAATTGTAGAAAGTGTATAGTGAAAATGGGAAAAAGAAGAGGAAAATATTACCATCTTCTTCCTCTATTATAATCCTTGAATTCACAAAGAAAATTTTTGTATAAGTATATTACGAAGAATAATAATATTCTTCTTCTTCCTCACAATTTAATTGATATAGTTTATATTAGTCCTAAACTTATATAGATTCTCTAAAATAGTAAATTTTTTAGAGGTACTACAGTTTTTAAAAGTAGTAGAAGGTGTTTAAACTGAATCAAACCCTATTGGGTAACTAAAAAAAAAAAGGATTTATTGCTAGACTACTCATTAAACTCTAAAATAGCTTTAAAATAATAAAATTTAAACTTACTAAAGTTTTGACAAGAAACTTAAATTTTATTATTAAAATAACCTTATTTTGTGAAATTGTTTGGGGGTCAATGGATTTTGGAATTGCCCAGGACATACAATCTATGAATGGTAAAATTGTTTGAGTAATTTTACCCGAGGAACTGAAAGATGAGCCAGATCTAGCGCTCAATTGGGCCACTGGCCAAGAAAGAGTGGACCGCTAAAGGCCATTGTCCGAAGTTTTTGGGTTCCACCTATGATTGGATCAACCTTGATTTTGATGAAAGTGGGCCCACCTAGATTCAACGGTTGCATAATAATGAAGTGACTCGCCATCATGTCTCTGGCTCGTGTCAGAATGCAACCGAGATGGCTTCGGTGATGGTGAGGCTCTACTGTGATGTTTGAGAGAAATCCACCTCATTCAAATTCACCTGTGGATTGAATCAGCCTGAATTTTGGGGCGGGCATGCCCTAAAATGAGATGCCTAAAATGGTGGACTTGTCATTTGTCAGAAGCATTATGAAAGTTGGCCCCACATAGTTTCGTGTGCTTTCTAAATGACTCTACGATACGATAGAGCTTACTGTAGTTAAAAGAGGGAGGTAATTTGTAAATACAAAGATTTTTTGGTCAGAACGTATGTGAGATGGCTGGATATATAATTTAAAAGCAACAGTTTTTTATTCATAGACCAAAGCAGTTTTTTATTTAAAGTAATTCATGTGCCTAATCGTAGGATATAAAGATGAGGACAGTCTCGGCCCCAAATAATTAGGCCCAAAAGCCCAATAAGCTAGTCCACATGATTATAGCCCAACAGAACAGGAAACAGAAAAGGTTACACATGTTGTCATACAAAATGCAATAGGATTATTCAAATAAATGCATTTGATAGCAATCTAAACCACTGATTTGGGGACGAGCAGTAGTGGATATTTTCTCTCGAGAGTTAGGCCAAACTTCTCATCCATGTTCAGATCATCAGGCTGCATTCCATGTGGAAGCGACCATTCGAATGCGTGGATAAAAGAAGCGAGAATAAGCTGAACCATACGGGTAGCCAACGGTAAACCAGGACAGATTCTCCTTCCAGCACCAAATGGCGTGAACTCAAAATGGTTTCCTTTGTAATCTACACTAGTCTCCAGAAACCGATCTGGTGAAAATGTCAGCGGGTCTTTCCAAATTCCAGGGTCTCTTCCAATGGCCCATATGTTCACCATCACTCTACTGTCCTTTGGGATGGTGTAATTCATCATGTCACATGTGTCGAGGGCTTGGCGTGGAAGTAGAAGTGGGACTGGCGGGTGCAATCGAAGGGACTCCTTAATGCATGCATGGAGATAGTTAAGGTGATTGAGATGGGACTCTTTCACGGCGTTCTCGGCACCGACAACCATTTGCAACTCATCTCGGATACTTCTCATGGCTATGGGATTTCTAGCCAGCTCCGACATTGTCCACTCGGTCAGTGTGGTGGTCGTATCAGTCCCTGCAACAAACATGTCCTGCCAACCACATAAAAGTCTCCTTAGTATTTGAAACAATCTAGGTTGCAACTGGGACGGGCCCACTAGATATGGGCCACTCCAATTACGATCTTTATGAGATTTGGGGGAGTTCAAAAACCTGTTTTATGAGTACAACAGTTGTTTCATCCAGATGGCCATTTGAGTTGGCCCACCATGACCTAGCTAATTTAAAACTTAATGAAACTAGCATTGTGGCTATCAACCGGTCTGATTTATGTGAGGTTCTAAGAGCACTTGTTATTGTTGATGTCTTAAATTTGTAAACAACAAGATCCGTCGATGCCATTGACAAACCACTCGATGTCATCGATCATGCCATCAATCAGTGATCAATGCCATCAACATATGCTCAATGCCATTGGATAAATCTGGAAAAACCGTGTTTTGTTGCTGGAACGTTTTGGTGTTTTGCTCAATGTAATCGAAGGTGCCATCGAGCATGTGTAGAACTGCATAAGTGTGAAATTTATTTCCTATTTCAATTGTGATTCTAATAGAGCTTATAAAATGAGGTATAATTAGGATTTGGAAGTATTATAAGACTTTCTAATTCATTCCTAGGTTTTTAAGGGCATAGCTTGGCTTGTGAGGGAGATTCGAGGCTTATTCGAATCGGTAATCTCTATCTCTTGTAATTTTCTACTTTCATAGCGCATTACTGTCGTTTTATGCCGTGGTTTTTTCCCGCGAGAGTTTTTCCATGTAAAATTCGGATAATTTGTAATTGGACTTGATTGTGCGATTGAAGTACTTTGCTTGATTTATCTCTGTTTGCTTCCGCAGCTTCCCAACAAATGGTATCAGAGCTTAACGTTGGGAAGTAAATTGAATATGAAAGCATAGTATCAATGACATCTAATTCAAAATTCGATGTAAAAAAATATTCTGGAAAAAATATTTTTGAACTATGGAAGGTCAAGATGACTAGTCTCCTAGTTTAGTAGGGATTGAATGATACTTTCCTTGAGAAGCTGATGGAATCTATGCCAGGGGATTAATGGAACAAGATTTATAAGAAACTGAGAACCCCTATCCAATTATACTTAACGGATGAGGTCCTCTACAATGTTATGAGAGAAAAAACTGCAACAAGTACATGAGCGAAGTTAGAGAACATCAATGTGAAAAAATCTCTTGATAATCGTTTGTACTTTAAGATTCAGTTGTTCAATCTAAAGATGGCAGAGGGGGTTGATGTTAAGGCCCACATTAGTAACTTCAACAAGTTAATTTGTAAATTGTTGGATGTAGAGGAAACGAGGAAACATGAGGATTAGGCATGAATCCTGTTGAATTCTCTCACAGCTTTGTATAAGTCATTCAACAACTTGTTGTGTACCCGTAAATCGACCATTAGTGTCAAAACCGTTATCTCAATCCTTCAGTCGAAGGTGATAAGAAAGAAAAAGCGGTAACATAGGTGCCTTTGTGGATGCACTGGTTACGAGAGAGCGAGATTTTAAATGAGACAATGAATCTTTTCGATCGAGATCCAAATCCAAGAGTAAAAGCAAAAGGAAGTTAAAGTACTAGAATAATAGTATGTCTGGACATATGAAGAAGGATTGTCAGAATTCTATGGCAAGAAAAAAGAATTCATAGACTTCTTTTAGGGAGGCCAACGGGATAGAGTCTGATGAAAGTACAAGTGGACATGATGTGTTATTAGTGTCCATGTAAACAGCCCAAACTAGCACAGGTTAGTGGGACAGTCCAACTGTCTGCTCATACCTTAGCCAATGGACTTTTTTGGGCAAGATTTTCTGACCCATACTAGATAGCCCGATCAGTTTCAATACCGAGTCACCCCCGACTTGGGCGAAACACTGCTCAATTCAGGACTGAACGAGTCAGTTTGAGTCGCGAGTCATTTAACCATGTTTTAGGGTGGCGAGAGCCAGAGTCCTCTGGCCTTGTGCCAGGCCTGGACTGGACTGATCAGTATAAGAATCATAAGGAATTACAAACCGAAATCAAGGCCTTAATCTGGAGATCTTCGTATCCAGCACAGAGCAAAACATCCAAGAAGTCACTCTTCGCATCACCATAGTCTGCCGCTCGCCTTTCTTGAATGAACTCATCCCATATATCAAATATCCTTTTGTTGAACACCGTCGCCTCCTGATTCAGTCCCTGAATATCCATGGAACTGAGCACTGGATAGAAATCTGCCAGATTTGGCGCCAGGCCCAGTTGGAGAATTCTCGAAAATTCATGCTTCAGACCAGAAGCAGTATTCTTACTATCATCCCCCAGCTGTAGAACATCTCTTGAGAAAATAACATTGCCGATGGTGTTGAAAACTGCAGCGAATGCCATTTCGCCGATCTTCACCTCCTCTCCTTCTTTACTGAATATAAACCCAATCACCTCCGACACCTTCTTCTCTCTCAAATGGGTCTGAACATCCAACATCCTCGTCGTGAAGAGCTCGGTCTTGCAGATGGTCCGCAGCGCCTTCCACCTCTCGTTGCACTGGGATGCGAACCCCAGGGAGAATGAGATGTAATCCTTGATGCGGTACGTGTGCGGGATGTCACGGGCAGAGAGAAGGCGGTCTTGGGTCTTGAGAACGTCGGCAGCAGCCGACGGGGAGGATGCCACGATGAGGAGCTTGGCTCCCAGCCAGAATGAGATTAGTGGGCCGTAGATTCGGGCCAAGTGGGCCAATGTAACATGTGGATTGTTTCCAAGCTGTAGAAGGTTGCCTAGGATTGGCCATGGCTGAGGCCCAGGTGGGAGGTTTTTGTGTCGTTTGGATGTTAGCCTGAGGAATGCAATAACGAAGAAGAGAAAAAGCAAAGGAAGAAATCCAATAGAGATCATCTTCCTATGGATTGATTCCTCGACCACCTTATCTTTCAACTTAGTTTTGTTAGCCAAAACGGCAAGTGCAGTACATTTGCCAAAACATCCCACACATCCAAACGTGCAGTACATTACCCTAATCCGGAAATTTGTCAAATCAGCATTTGCAGTACTACATCTCACCCATCACCCATGGACAATGTGTCACCATCCGTGACATCCTAACCACCTATTTCGAACCTTTTCTCAATTGTACACACAACTTGGGTTCCACGCATCCTACATAAATGGGACCATGATTCAACGATCAGATGGTTGTCCTAAGGCAACCATGGATGGATGTCTCAGGGAGTGGAAGGTTCTAGTTGCACATCTTGGGCATCCTCTCAGCTCTATGTGGACCATTGCTGCATTTCTCTTCCATCATATATTTTCAGGCCACCAAATGAAAGGTAGAATTATTCTATCAATGAGATGTTTTGTTTGGGATGATTAACTGAAGTAGGGTCATACGAAACTGATAATCTATACCATGAAATGAACATAAAAGATCATAATGTGCATCATATCTTTGGATCCAGGATCCTACAACAATGTCTTTCGAGAGTGAACGGTCCAGATTTAAAATATATATCCGCTGAGGGCAGAATCGTATGATATCATTTGGATAATGACTTGTTTACAGTTGTCAACGTCATCTGTGGTCCCATTGGCAGATGGACAATTCCCCTTGCTACTTGTACACTCCATCTGGATTCATTCAAAGCTATGAGAAGTTCAATGCATGCAGGGAGTGTGTGGCAAAACCACTGTATAGTTGGAATAACGACCACCGTGTGAAATCCATGCCCTCCATCGTTTACCACGTGAGCCAAGAAAAATGAGGCCTAACCAAAACTAAAGTGGGCCACACTGCATGGAACAGCAAGGACAGGGACGGTTCTAAAGTTTTTGGAACAGGTTTATGTTTGGATTTTACTAGAATAAATTATGAATATGGGTTTCAAAGGATATTAAACATTGACTCCGGCTTTGGAAGATTTCAATGATGAGCATCCCAATGGCACTGTTCCCCTTGGTGTGGCCCACTTGAGTTTCGAATGGACTTGATTTTTGGGATCATGTCCTAACATGAGACAGAGAAATTGATGGATGGGATTGATTTTCATAGATATATCAAGGTAGACCCCACACCACACTGTTTCTTTCTGCACTGCACCTACGCCTGAAAATGATGCAGGTATGGGTAGGGGAATCACTCTCAAAGTAGCTTGTGTCTTTCCAGTGTGATGTGGTGTAGTAAACGGTCATGGCATTGGAAGCGGATGAGGTGTTACCGTGGTAACACGTTAGTGGATGTTACACTTACTGTGGGACTTACCTTGATTATTTGTCGTACATAAGCTGTCCATTTGCTTTTTCCAATCCATTTTAATCAGGATACGGTTCCATAAATTAAGCAGATCCAGATCTCAGGTGGACCACACCAAAGGAAACTGTGGTTATTGAATATTGATTGTCATTAAAAGCTTCTTAGGGCCCACGGTAATGTTTATTTGCCATCCAACCCCTTGATAAGGTCAACCCAACCTGGATATTCACTACACCAAATCGTCATTTAGGAACGGTTTAAAACCGTTCCTAAACTCTTCAGGAACGGTTTAAAACCGTTCCTAAATGAGGCGTCGTAGAAAAACAGGAACGGTTCAGAACCGTTTTGGGTACCGTTTCAATTTCTTAAAACGGAATTTTAGGAACGGTTTTAAACCGTTCTGGTGCCAACAGCCACATTTCAGGCACATTTTTATAAACGTTTTTGAACGCCTATTAATGTTGCCAACGGTCAGATTTTAGGACGGAATTATAAGAACAATTTTAAACCCCTTTGTTCATGGTATGAGAGAGTGGGGTATGTAATCTACTTGTATTATATGCAAAATAATTACACAAATAAAAGAAAAGGATAATAGAATGATTAACACAATCTTTTCCTTCTTTTCTCGTCTACTTTTCAATTCCAATTCCAATTTCCAATTTCAATACAACATTTCATTTCCAGGCTTCTATAATCCAACGATTCTTTGCTCTTTTCTAGAATGATCATTGCCTTCAGACATGACATCCGCTACAAATCCTCCTCTTCAATGTCTTCTCGTCCATCCCCCACAAACCGATCGATCTCTTCCACCAGCTTGGCCTGCATATCTTGATGCTTCACCAAATTCGCCATGATCCACTGCAGTGATGTGGACGTTGTATCTGTATGAGAGGGACTTTCAATTTATTTTTTTAAGGCAAAAAATAAATAAATAAAAGAAGGAAAGCAAGAGACTAAAAGCCCCAAAAATAGTTACAATGACCAACCACCATATATTAACTAAAATAACCAAAAAACAAAAACGATAAACAAGAGGAGAGAGGGCTCCTACCTCTTTACTATGATGTTCTCTGCTCAAATGTATCAATGGACTGTATATAGGATAATATTAAAATTATATTTAACATTGAATGCACACCTGTATAGCCTCTGTAGCCTCGGTGCCAAAGGAAAATATCTCAAAACCTTCGATATAACGCCTTTTTTCTTTGCCAAGTAATCCGACCTCCATCTCGATGTTTTGTCCAGCCCGTGCATTAGGTGGGCCTTGCCATGTAGATGACCTAGTGGAATTTAGGACATTCAATTTATTAGATTGGCCACACAAGTTCCTGGACAATGGACAGCTACAAATAATCCAAACAGTGGATTCAATCAACACGATTGTTTGCCTGACCAGCGTATCCCACAAGCTGTAGAATGATGGATCACGACAAAATCTATTGAGGGACAGGATCAACAGTTTTGATAATTTGCAAATGGATGACCCAAACAATGTCTAGATCACTCCATGCAGTCTCATATGCTTGGCAGCAAAAATACATTTCACAGGCTCCTTACAGCCAATGTTCGAAATATCGGTGCACCTTTCAAAAACTCATATAGGCCTTAATAAATAAATTAATTAATTAAATGCATAGATTCTTGTTATGTCACTAGCATTGGTGTGTTAAATCTCTCTTCTGCATCTTTCACATTTCTAGAGGTCTTATCTTTTTGAAGGGTATTTCCAAATGTATCATCGGAAAGAAAAGGAATTAAACGAAGCATATATACCTTAAAAGAAGAGCCATTTCCTTAAGACTTAGGGTATTGGCTTTCTTTTTCATCTCAGCAAGCTCAGGAATGTCATGCATGTGCTTCTTTGAGTATACACAGACAAGATTTCTGGCACAAAACAGTATGCAGTAATAAACATTGTGAGAGTTCAATAAATATAGTCAAATCACAAGATATGTATTTCTCCACTGCAAATCACTAAGCTTCATGAGCACCTTCCCATGCTGAAGGACTTGCAAACAGGATCTGTCACAACCCTATCTCCAGCAACATAGTCTGTGGTAC
This sequence comes from Magnolia officinalis, assembly GCA_021015155.1. Taxonomy (NCBI): domain Eukaryota; kingdom Viridiplantae; phylum Streptophyta; class Magnoliopsida; order Magnoliales; family Magnoliaceae; genus Magnolia; species Magnolia officinalis. The sequence goes on from JAJHSJ010000001.1 coordinate 118,350,342, forward strand.
AAAGCACAATATTTAGTCAACAAGAACAATCATGATTGTCTTCTCATTCAGTGGCCTAGAATAAAACAAACAACAAAGTTGCATACCATCTTCTCAGCAACATGAGGGTGTGATGTCTCAAGCAACAAGGCAATTATCATTGGTTCAGCTTCTGTCTGATGGATGGAGATCAACACAACATTATGACCCTATGAATCAAAGTGCAGAAGTATTGATCATATCTGTTAGAGCCGGGAAAAAAAAAATATTTGGTGGAAAAATTGAAATATATTTGTACTTCATTTCAATTGAGAATTCAAACGTATGTTATATAAGAAATAGCAAGGGGTTTTCTTTATCTCCAAAATATCCAAAATTCCATAGACATTTCAGTGTAGTCTTTCATGAAAATAACAAGGATATTCCATAAATGTTGATTCAAAAGAAGAAAAGAAGAAAATGTTTATATAGTTCTTAGAGTTAGTGATGATGCATGACGTCCTACAGGTTTGAGTTAGTGAGGATAATCTTTCTTCTACGTTTTGTTCCATAAATATTCCTTTTGACTCTTGGTCATTCCCACATTAATTGATTAAAGAAACAGAGAATAAAAGTAAACCCCTAAAGTTCCTCTTCTCAATTTCTTTCATTGGATTAGCGTATTCCTGATTTTACAATGGCAGAACTATTTCCTACGAAGGAGAACAAAGTAACCCACCAGTGCAAAGTTCTTTGATTCTTGTTGAAGAACCATTTAAGAATAGGGATGAGAAACCTTTGACAAGGAAGTGATCAAAGATTCAACAAAGGCAGCTAATTTTAGCTTGAATTGAAAATTTAGCCAAACCTGAGCACAATTGCTGAAAAACCAAACAGCAAAGCCTGAAAGCAGCAGAGCAAGGAAACAATTTCTCAAATGCTGGGCTGAGTCACGGAGTTTTATGAAACTCAGCTAAGTCAGGCCTAGAAACCAGAAGACAGATTTCCAACTCAGCTAATGAATTGAATTATGAATGTTCTGTTTATCCATGAAAAACAATGAACATGATAAGCATTGGAAACAAGGAAGCATCGTCAAACACTGTAATTGCATTCCTATAAACTACTAGAAAGTAACATAATCAAAATTTGAAGACCAATCATTCATATGAGAATCTTTAAATGGTAAAAAGTTTTCATAAAGGTTTTAATGCCAAATACCTGCTATGTAAAATCAGAGAGAAAAACAATGAAGAGACAAAGTGAGGATATTAGCAGTGAAAGCAAACTTTATATGGTAACTGGATTGCAGAAAATTATAAGAATTTTAGAGAATTAGTTGTTACATGTATCAATATTTCATAACATTAAATAACAGATTATGCGGAAAATGGCATTAGATTATAAACCCATTACCAAACCCATGATTTAAATCAGACCCATCAATCAAATTCCATAAAAAATCAAACAACCTCTTGAAAAAGAAAACCATATTGAAATATTGAAAACCCAAATCAGAATCCATTGTTGTATATCACCTCCAACACTCAAAACTTACAAATTTCCACACATATGGAGCTTGATCACATATGGAGCTTCTACCAAAAGCACCAAACAAATCCCTGCGCTGCAAAAATGACATTAGCAAATCATTATTCTTTACATAACCCTCCTTCATACTGTATGCATTTTTATATTTAATAACTTTCCTTCTCCATTTGCAAGTCTCGAAGCACTTTCTAACATCCATACAAAATTGTTGGATATCTGCACATGGAGTACTTGAACAAAATTTCAGATGTTCTTCAAAATCAGTACAACAGAATTTAAATGAAATTATCTGGCAGAAGCTAATATCCTGATTAAATTAATAACGAGTTCCACATGTAGCAGAATTTATACTTCGTAACTTATTAATTAGTAAGCTAAGCTGTACCTGGTCACATGGGCAGCACGCACTCCAGGTGGTTTTGATTTACCATACGCTGTCCACCAAACTTCTACTTTAGTTCATTCATCCATGACAACTGCTAACAAACAAATCCTCGACCATCAGAATCCTTTTTTTTTTTTCTAATTTGAAATGATGAAATGTAGATGAACACGGTTAAGCACAATGCGACTTGTAGTCACACGAATCCAAACTGTTCATCAGGTGGGCCCTGCTATGTAGATGTTATTGCCAAAAACTCACCAACTAGTTAGAGCATCATTCCAAAAAATTGAACTTCGCTTCTAACCAGATGGAAAGATGACACGTCCCAAATTTGCACTTGTTCCTGCAGGATTTGACAATTCCAGACACTACATCGAGACAATGCAGCAAACTTCTGGTTTTAGTAACTGCATATAGATCCTACAAAATTGCAACATGGGAGTATGGGGCATTTTCACCATCCTACAAAATCTAATAGTAGCATATAGATTTAAATACAAATTGCTTCCATGCAAAAGAGACTCATACATCAAAACTGAAGCCAATTCAATACATGAGATATAGCAAGTACAAGAGAAAGGAAGCAATAAAAGAAGATTGTGCCAGGCTTACTTAGAAAAGCATGATAAAAAATTAGAAAAAGAAAATAGCAACATAGACACACTTAGGCCCAACTGCTATAAGTGAATTCAAGAGTTTACATTAAACTATTTAACTTCATCATTTCTGAAATCTTATCTGCAGGAAGATTTGAATAACACCCTTTGCTTCAGTTGAAAAACTTCATGGAACTTCTGTCCACCATCTTGTAACAATGGAGGTGACATGTCTAATTCAAAATCCAAATGCAGGCCTGATTCTACAGTACACTTGAATATTCCCTAAAGAAAAATATAACGAAGTCACCTCAAACTGATTGAAAGTTTTTAACAGTTCAATTGCTAGCTCACCCAAAGTTCACAAATGCAATTCAATTCAGTGCCACATCCAAACTCACCCTCATATATCATCAGACATCTCCGGATTCAAGAGAAGGTTAATAAAGCATCTTAGTTCATGAGTTACATAGAAAACAAGTCAGAGTAGAAAAAAAGAGAAAATAAAAAAATAAATCAAAGATTACCAGTGATTTGATTGCTCTACCATTAGAAGTGAAAATAGGCGATTGTATTCCAATAGGAGCTGATTTACTTCTTCCACGCAAACTGTGCTAAAATCTACTGCATATGTTATGCTCGGAAAACACCCAATTATTCCAATCTCAAATACAATGATCTTCCGCGCTCCTAGTTTATACAACCTCTGAGAATTACACCCCAAGAAGAAGAAAAAAAATGAAAAAAAAGGGTGATTTCCTTATTTGGTGAGCATAAACCAACGATTAAAGCATTCTATGTGCATTAGTAATAATGTTTACTAGCAATCAATATCATGGGTTTATTACCATTTAACTCTTTTAAATCTTTCATTTACTTGTAACCTGTATATAACCTGTATATAAACTGATCCCTCTCCACTAAGGATTCCCTACTTTCATTCAATCCTATCAACGTAGGATGAGAACCAATCATGCATTATTGTTAATGGACATTTTAGATCAATTGATTGGATTATCCATGTGTTCCAATGAAACTAAGGATGTTGGATCATAGTTCTTTAGATTTTAATAGATATTCATGGTTTCAGCTAGTTTTACCTTCAAATGTTGATATAATTTATGCACCAGCAATCCAGCAAATCTTTGAGGAGAAAAGTATTTGCTAGTATTATGGTAATCTGGCTGTAGATAGTTGTTGAGGTAGTCATTGCTTCCAATTGAGACGATTAAAATGGCACTACACCAAAATCCCAAACAACCACTTAAGACTAGTTATTGCAAGGTCAGAATATGTATGTACATATAAGGTCAAATTACATCAGACAATAAACACTCTTCCTGACTTGAAAAGATAATTGTAGCCTTTCACATAAATTCTTGATTCTGTTAGCAGCTAACCTTGCAATCTATGAAAATAAAACAAGTTCAGAGTGTGTAAACAAAGAGATAAAGATGTGGGTGTGTGCTTGTAGATTGTAGAAAGAGAGGGAGATCAATAAGCAACAATCAAAAGTTAAGCACAAGATCAAATCATAGGTCATAAGTAGAATCTGAGCATATCAGTAGCTGTAAGAATCTAAGAGTATCAGATGTAATTGGTAATCATCAAATGGACTCTAAAATGAAAATTAAGGAATGAAACACATTGAAAGAATAAATTTTCATTACTCAGAGGTTAAAACTAACAATTTCCCAAATAATCTTAGTATGAGGCCCCAAATGTGTAATCTCATGTTAGGCCTAGAGCCATAGGGCCAAAAAAATCAAGCTGACCTATTATTCAAGTGGGCCACAATGAAGGACACTGTTGGGAGAGAGACAGCAACAATGAAAGAACAATTGTTAAAGAACAAAGAATTACAATCTAATTATGTGGTTAAAAAAATGTTAAAACATGTCATGTACTTAAATGAAGAGCATCACAAACTGCAAACCGCTACCATTTTGCAACCATGCTGATGCATGCCCATATATTCCATGAACCAAACTACACCCTGTTATAGAGACCACATCAATGCCACATCCGAATGAAAGGAAGTTCTATAAGGAATTAATCAAGGTGGTGAGAAATACTATGAAGGCTTGTTCACTTACCAAGGATAGGGCCCTACAATTGATTGGCAAAACAGAACTCATAAAGCCAATCCCAAATAGCTGGGACAAGGCTGTGATCATGATGTGCTGCAATCTAAATCAGATGAATACATGTGATATTGTTTGTCTATGAATTTTATTTTTACTTTCTATACATTTATCTGTATGAGGGGTTATGAGAGACTGTTTACTACCAGTGGATGCAAAAGATCCCCACATTTTCTACTTTTAACTTATTAAATAATAAAGATTAACTAGAAACATAAAAGCGGAATATACTCGAAAACATAGAAGTGCCATAGATACCGAATGATCTTCCTTGGTATGACTAGTATGAGAAAAGCTAAGCATTAATCACCATTTATAGAAAATGGGTTAATACCATTCTCTGTTCCTTTATGAAACAGATCATAGTGTTTACTTTTTGCAAAGGGTCAAAGATTTCATTAACAGAAATGAGTAACCTTTCCCTCAACATTTTTACACAGAAATCTCAAAAGAACTCAGCTCGGATATCTATGAACTGACAAATCGGAGCACTGTAATTTCAGCATTGTTCATCGAAATGCCATCGGATTTTTACATCTCTGTCCCAACAGAAATAATAAGAACCAGAAATGAATAATATAAACCATGATTTCTTCAAAATACCTGAATTAGGACTTTCAACGGAAACCCTAGAATCTCATACAAAGCTTCGATTTTCTAGCAATGCCGCTGCTGTTCAGGATATCTCAAAAGGAAACCTCCAAGAGCTCGGATTTTCTCGATTATCCCAACATGAAACTTGCCAAAACCCTAGAGATCTCTAGAATCCATCATTTTCCTCCGTTATCGCACGAGATCTTGCATCGGGAGCAGCAGAGCTAGTTGAAAACCTTGCAAAGGGCCAAAAAGCTTCAATCCGTTGGCATTTTGAGCAAGATGTTGAGGAAATTGCATGGAAAAAGAGGGAAATCGCAGCTCGTTCGAATTGAATGAATTTCCACAGTATTTCCTAAAGATGAGATGTTAGGGTTTGAAGAGGAGAAGGAGATTGGAGTTTTGGTGTTTAAGAGGAAGAAGAAGAGCAGGACGAGATTGGAGATTTGAAGAGAGAGAGAGAGAGAGAGAGAGATGCGAGAAGGGAGACGTGAGTAAGAAAAGAGTAAGCAAAAGAGCCCTAATAACGTGGAAAGACGGTACACTCCTGGATTTTGAAAAATGTGCCGCACTTGAAAACAGTTTAGAACCGTGTGCACTTGGAAACGTTTTAATATCGTACCTGAACCAAAGCACCAGCCGTTTCTAATAAACGAATTTGGTGTAGTGATTAGAGGGGAAATACAAAGAAAAGCTTGATCCAAAACTTTTGTAGCCTACAAAAAAATTTTAATAGTCGTTCACCACTGTTTCTACTGGTATGGGCCACCTGAGATATGGATCTGCTTAAGTTTTAGGATCACGTTTAAAAATGATCTGGAAAAAGGATGAATAGTGTGGATGTACAGTGCATTAATCATGGTAGGCCTCACACAGTAAGGTAACACTCATTAAGGTGTTACTCGCCTAACAGCTAATCCATAGCATTACTCTATCCCATGTGTACAACTTAATATAAGAGTAATAATATCACGCATCAAAATTCTAATACTCTAATAGGGTTATTTAGGACCTAAATCCCAAGCTCATGAATTTTAATAAATATATATCCATTGCAATTCACATAATTCAATCAAATATAATTGATATTCAAAGACATTTAAAAGGAAAATACTGCTAAAATAATATTCATTAATATAATATCCACTAAATTCAACTCCCTTGATAAAAAAAAAAAAAAAAAAAATTGTACATCGAAATTTAGAATTCAACTAAATATGATGTAAAACTGAATTGAAATTCAAACTAAACCTAAATTGCTTAAAAGGAAAAACTAGTAGTAAATGCCTGCCTAACTGTAGTATTTCAATTCTACCCATGTGGATTGTTATATTAGGATGAGCATAACAGCTCAGTAGAATAATTTCTTACCAAAAATTTATAATGTTCAGATTATATCAAAATTCTATAAATAAAAAAAGAGAGTGAAATTTAAATACATAGAATAAAATAACATGAATTTAAGTACTAGAATCGTAAATGTGTTATGAATGTAATACTTTCCATGAATTCTCATAAACAATACTCATCATCTCTTACAACACCGTACCTAAGTGAATGACCACGTTGCATTGACGCCCACACATTAGTAGCTTATGGTGAATGATCCATATATACGTTAGCTTGTTGGACTACTGCTACAGTTGTAACTCTGACATATGTCTGTGCACATAATTTTACTCATATGTTGTACACAAAGAAGATTTCAAAGAATCATGTGGGTTATAAGGTCTTTCACCCAAGGGATATGATCGTCGTACTTATTCACTTAAGGGTCTTCCACTCAAGGGATACGATCACCCTAATCGTTAGTTTTAGGATTTTTCACCCAATAGATACAATTGCCCTACCTACTTATATCTTCTAGGGACATCTCTTTGGCAGTGCACCAACATTCAAGTTTAAACTTGTAAATTCACAATATAATTATTAAACATGCACATGCCATGAACCAATATCTTATATTTCTTAATTTGAGTGAGTAGTATTAAATATGTCTTTTACCATGGATTAAAAAGTCAAATATCGAAGCATTATAGTAACACTATTTTCACATAACATTATCAATAATTTAATTTACTAAATTTAATTCAGAATAAATTAAATTTACAAAAATCTAAAAATTCAGACAATATAAACCTAATTCTCAATTATAATTTTTCTTTGTAAATTTAGAAACGTTAGAATATTAATTTCCGCTAATTAAGGATATTTGGAAAATTAATCCTTTAATTTAGGTGAAATTTTATATTTATTTATTTTAAATATTTATTTATTTAAATTATGAAATTTACTTAATCTCAATCTAGATTTAACAAGTAAATTTTAAAATTCAAAACTACGCTTAAATCAATATAAATCCTAAATTTCTATCATTCATAACATAAGTAAGATTTAAACTTAAAATTTCCAACTCAATTTAAATCAATAAATATAAGGTTTCAAGAATTACATAAAATTAAAATTTTAAAATTTATTTTAAAAAATTATTATTATTTAGAAAACTAGTTTAAACCAATAATTTAAATAAATTTAAATTTTCGAAACAAAACTAGATTATAAACTAATTTATCAAAATTGATTAATTATATTTTAAATTCTAAAAATTAAAACATATTACATTAATTTACATCAATTAATTCAAATAAAAGTAAGATCACCTAATTGATTTGGAGTGTTGGACTAAACCTTATATAGTACCCACCCAGCGTATACGCTCAATGTTGAGTTTTGTCTAACTTACACCTATGCACCATGCACACATTGGCTACTTTCTCTCCTTTTCTCCATGTCTTATAATTCAGAGGATGAACCCACACTCAAACTATACTGGGCCTACGCTTTCACTTCATACCATTTTTTTAAAAAAAATTATGAAGTATTATATTCAAGAAGAAGGGACTGTACAAGACCCGGGAGGGCCTATTAGCAAAAAGGGGAAACAGGCCCACTGAAAACAAAACCAAAAAAGAAAGAAATTTGAGAGCCTCTATGATTCTCTCAAGTAACCTAATTAATCACACACGATCTAGGAAAATTAAGCCTCTGATAACAGGAGGGAGATCAGACACGGACCGGTAAAAACAATGGGCCTGGCTACTGCTACCTCTACAAGCAAGACCGTCAGCCACCACATTTGACTCCCTAGGGAAGCAAAAAATGATCACATCCCTACCGATCATAAGAGACCTTATCCTTATATACCAGTACGACATAGACCAAGCTGGGGTGGCCTTGTTATTGAGGGAGTCAACCACAGATTTGGAGTCGCTAACAATCTCAATCTTGGAGAAACTAAGGCCCATTAGTAAAAAGGGGAAACAGGCCCACCGAAAAAAAACAAAAAAAGAAAGAAATTTGAGAGCCTCTATGATTCTCTCAAGTAACCTAATTAATCCCACATGATCCAGGAAAATTAAGCCTCTAATAACAGGAGGGAGATCAGACACGGACCGGTAAAAACAATGGGCCTGGCTATTGCTACCTCTACGAGCAAGACCGTCAGCCACCGCATTTGACTCCTTAGGGGAGCGGGAGATGATCACATCCCTGCCGATCATAAGGGACCTTATCCTCGTATACCAGTACCACATAGACCAAGCTGGGGTGGCCTTGTTGTTGAGGGAGTCAACCCTCGAAGAGGTAAAAACCACGGGATCTCGTCCAAATCAACAATCCACTATGAAGTAGAATGTTACAACCTTCTTCACTCACGCAGGAGTGGATAAACAATAAGAGAAATAGAGAAAACGGAGAGATCTAACCGATTACGAGGAGATAGAAGCGCTGAGATATAAATTGCACAATAGATAACCTCTACGAGCAGAACCTCCCTTCTATAAGCTTTCTCTCTCTCTCTCTCTCTCTCTCTCTCTCTCTCTCTCTCTCTCTTCTCTCACCTTTGATAGCTCTAAACCCTTTAGCAAATCCCTTGTAAAGCTTTAGGAAACCCACTTGTTGTACCTAGAAAAACCTAGGAATCCCTATTTAAAGTTTTAGGAAACTCCTTTCCGCATCCCAGTTGCGAAAGGACTTGCGACACGAAATCTGCGCAAAATCACGGAACGAATCTGCGTAACCTCGACTGGTCGAACCGAGTCCACGACCGGTCGAGAGCCACCTTCGATCGGTCGAGCACCTCCTTCGACTGGTCGAGCACTCCGGAGAAAAATAGTCCACAGTCATTGGACTTTGAGTTGTGCCACGACTGGTCGACCACAGCCTTCGACCGGTCGAGCGAGGCTCACAACCGGTCGAGACGGGTAAAAAAATCCATCAAATCTCCCCCTTTTTAACTCAGGAGGGATCCACCTTCTTCAAGTCAGGCAGGTTTCTATAAACCTCAAACTTGCCCTTGAGCAAAGCCTTGGTCATCATGTCTGACCCATTATCGTCCGTGTGGACCTTCTCAAGCTGTAACACCTTCTGTTCCAAAGTATCCTTAATCCAATGATACTGAATCTCTATGTGTTTTGATTTGGAATGCTGACTTGGATTCTTGCTCAAGTGTATAACACTCTAACTATCGCAATAAACCACGTGCTCCTCCTGCTTTAGGCTAAATTCTTGTAGGAACCTCTTCATCCAAAGCATCTCTTTACATGCCTCTGTGACTGCAATGTATTCGGCCTCTGTCGTCGACAACGCTACGACCTTCTGTAACTTGCTCTGCAAGGAAACCGCTCCCCCTGCAAACGTGAACATGAACCCCGATGTAGACTTTCTGGATTCTATGTCACCTGCCATATCTGCATCTGTGTAGCCCTCTAACACAGGTTTACCGTCATCATAGCATAGGCTCAACCTGGATGAGCCTCTTAGATACCGCAGTATCCACTTCACCGCTACCCAATGCTTTTTGCCAGGATTGGCAAGATACCGGCTGACAACACCAACTGCATATGCTATGTCTGGGCGTGTACACACCATAGCATACATCAAACTTCCTACCGCTGACGCGTAGGGTATCTTCTGCATCTCTTCCACCTCTGCCTTCGTCTTGAGACACTGCCTGTCGCTCAATCTGAAGTGACCATTTAGTGGAGTACTGACCGGCTTCGCTGCATTCATATTGAACCACTCTAGGACTTTCTCAATATACTGCTCTTGTGACAGCCAAAGCTTCCTACTGCTCCTGTCACGGGTTATCTCCATTCCTAGGATCTGTCTAGCCGAGCTCAAGTCTTTTATCGCAAAAGACTTGCCCAATTCCTGTTTCAGCCTGTCGATCTTCTTGATGTCTTTTCCCATGATGAGCATGTCATCAACGTATAATAGCAAAACTAAGAAATCACCATCTGAGAACTTGCGCGTGAATACACAGTGGTCCGACTCCGTTCTGTCATACCCATGTTTCAACATAAACGAGTCGAACTTCTTGTACCATTGCCGTGGAGCTTGTTTCAGCCCATATAAATTCTTCCTCAGCCTACACACCATATGCTCTTTGCCCTTGACTTCGAACCCCTCTGGTTGGTGCATGTAGATCTCTTTTTCCAGGTCACCATGTAGAAAGACAGTTTTAACATCTAACTACTCTATTTCCAGATCCATGCTAGCAGCCAACCCAAACAACACCCATATAGATGTCATCTTCACCACTGGTGAGAATATCTCTTCGAAGTCTATGCCTTTCCTCTGACCAAACCCTTTCACCATAAGTCTGGCCTTGAACCTCGTCTGTGAATTCTTCTGCTCGATCTTATTTCTGAACACCCACTTGTTGCTTAAAGCTTTCTTGCCCTTAGGCAATTTCACCATGCCATAGGTGTGGTTCTTATGCAAGGATTTCATCTCCTCTTGCATAGCTTTCAACCACTCCCCCTTATGCTCGTCAGCTAGGACCTCAGAATAATATTCTGGCTCTCCCCCATCAGTCAGCATAATGTACTCATGTGGCGAGTACCTCTTGGACGGCTGTCTGTCCCTAGATGACCTCCTCACCTGTGGCTCAACAGGTAGATCAAGTGGGGGCTATTCCACTGGTCCATATTCTGAAGGAACTCCCTTGTCCTCTGCACCTTGCTGTACTCCCCCGTCATCAGGCACCATGGGAGAAATAACCAAATCATGTCATCTAGCTCACCTGAACTAAGCTGGTTCTTCTCTGGCTTACCAATGTCTTCTATACACTGATCTTCAAAGAAAACCAAATTTCTACTCCTGACGAGCTTCCTCTCGGTCGGATCCCACAATCTGTAATCGAACTTTTCATCACCATACCCTAAGAACACACACTACCTGATCTTCATATCGAGCTTGGACCTCTCGTCCTTTAGTACGTGAATGGATGCCCTGCATCCAAACACCGTAAGATGACTGTATGATGGATCATGTCCAGTCCACACCTTCTCAGATATTTCTCCATTCAATGAGGCTGATGGAGACCTGTTTATCAAATACACTGCCGTGTGCATTGCTTCTCCCCAGAACATCTTGGGCAATTTCGCATGGGATAACATGTATCTGATTCTCTCAACAATGGTGCGATTCATTCGCTCAGCTACACCATTATGTTGGGGGGTCTTGGGAACCGTCTGTTCATGCCGTATACCCAAGGACTTACAATACTCATGAAAGTCGCCAATGTATTCACCACCATTGTCAGTGCGGATGCACTTCAATGATCTACCTGTCTCTCTATCGACCATAGCATGAAACAATTTAAACACACCAAAAACCTCGTCCTTGGATTTCAGAGTATAAACCCAAACCCTTCTAGATGCATCATCTATAAAAGTGACAAAATACAATGCCCCACCCAAGGTTTTTGTCCTTATAAGACCACAAACATCAGAATAAACTAAATCTAATGCATGCACTTTATTAACATGAGAAACAATTTTAATGAATGAAACTCTATGTCGTTTTCCTGACAAACAATCAAGACAGGTTTTGAGAGGTGTACCTGTCACATCTGGAAGGAGTTGCTTCCTCGCTAGTAGCTGAAGCCCTTTTTTCACTCATGTGGCCTAGACGCCTGTGCCACATGTCAATAGCTGAATCTTTCCCTGCGTTCAACCCACCCTTGCACATACTGACACTTGCCTTATAAAGGGTGCAACACTTATTTCCTCTGGCCACGATCAATGAACCCTTGATGAGCTTCCATCTCCCACCAGCAAACCGGCTTTCATAGCCATCATCATCCAACCTTCCTGTCGACATCAAGTTGAGGCAAAGGTCTGGGATATGCCTTACATCCCTGAGAACCAATGTGTAGTCAACATCGGTCTTCACACAGATATCACCGACTCCCATGATTTTTGATACGCCAGAATTTTCCATCTTCACAGTCCTATAGTCACCTGACTTGTAGCTTGTGAAGAAGTCCCTGCGTAGAGTCACATGAAAAGAAGCTCCAGAGTCTATCACCCAGTTGGTGTCCTGACTCGTAGTCGTGAGACATACATCATGATCTGCAGAAAGAATAACTACAACGTTGCCATCTGAAGCGACCGTAGTGGAATCTGATTTATCTTCCTTCCCTTTTCCTTTCTTGTCGTTCTTCTTACCACGACATTCATGCTTGTAGTGGCCCTTCTTGTCACAATTCCAGCAATCAACATCTTTCCTGTTACTCGACTTGCCTTTGATTTATCTCGGGCCTTTCCACCCTTCCTGTTCTTTCCTCTTCCCCGTTCTTGTGTTACAAGGGCCTCTTGCTGAGTAGACCCCTGAGACTTTCTTCTGGTCTCCTCATTGAAGAGACAACTAGTTACCTGTTCCATGGATATCTTTCCGTCTGGCGCAGATTTACTTAGAGACACCACCAATGTCTCCCAACTGTTAGGCAATGAACTAAGCAATAGTAAAGCCTGTAATTCATCATCTAGGACCATCTTCATAGAGGTGAGTTGGTTCACTATATTGCTGACCTCATTCATGTGCTCGGCCACAGAACCACCATCCTTGAACTTGAGATTCACAAGTCGCCTTATCTGAAAAATTTTATTATCGGCTGTCTTCCTCTCATACAGCCCTTGTAATTTCAGCCATAGGCTAGCGGCTGAGGTTTCCGTAGACACATGGTGGAATACTGAATCATCCAACCATTGTCTAACAAACCCCACCGCCTTCTGGTCCATCTTCTTCCAATCATCATCAGTCATATCCTTAGATTTTGTTGATATGCCTAAAATTGGAGAATATAGGTCTTTGCAGTAAAGCAAGTTCCCCATCTTAGCCTTCCATATGGTCAAATTAGAACCATTGAGGCTGATCATCCTTGATGATCCACCTTCCATAATTTAAAACCGATCCTACCTGTTTAATGAACTTAGCTTTGATACCACTTTGTTGGGGGCCTTGCACAAAACCTTAGGATCTAGCCCTCCAGAACAAACCAAAATTATGGATAATAAAGCAATGAAAACAATCAATGCATAAACCACACACCACACAAGAGATTTGACGTGGAAAACCCTCAAAGAGGTAAAAACCACGGGACCTTGTCCAGATCAACAATCCACTATGAAGTAGAACATTACAACCTTCTTCACTCACGCAGGAGTGGATAAACAATAAGAGAAATAGAGAAAACGGAGAGATCTAACCGATTACGAGGAGATAGAAGCGCTGAGATATAGATTGCACAGTAGATAACCTCCATGAGCAGAACCTCCCTTCTATAAGCTTCCTCTCTCTCTCTCTCTCTCTCTCTCTCTCTCTCTCACCTTTGATAGCCCTAAACCCTTTAGCAAATCCCCTGTAAAGCTTTAGGAAACCCTCTTTTCGTACCTAGAAAAACCTAGGAATCCCTATTTAAAGTTTTAGGAAACTCCTTTCCGCATCCCAGTTGCGAAAGGACTTGCGACACGAAATCCGTGCAAAATCACGGAACGAATCTGCGTAACCTTGACTGGTCAAACCGAGTCCACGACCGGTTGAGAGCCACCTTCGACCGGTCGAGCACCTCCTTCGACTGGTCGAGCACCACGGAGAAAAATAGTCCACAATCGTTGGACTTTGAGTCTCGCTCACGACCGGTCGACGACGGCTTAAAAAACCCATCAAAATGATCTCGTAAAATGTATCAACACCGTGCATACAACACATACATGATGGTGGCCCCACATAACTTGTTGACGTCAACACACACAACCGAGGTTGGTGGTGTGTGGCACACCATGCAGTCTACTTCCCATTTTCTTGGCTTACGTCCTAAATGATGGATGGCATGGGTTTCGCACTGACATGATAGTTTGCACTGCGGAAACGGATTGGCTACTCCCCCTTACACTAGCCAATGGCTGGTGGTCGGTGCTTTGTGGGCCCCACCATGATGTATGTGTTTCATCCATGCCGTCCATCTATTTTTAAAGATTATTTTACAATATGAGACAAAAAATGAGCATATCCCAATCTCAAGTGGACCACGTTACAGAAACAGTGTTGAACGAGCATCGACGATTAAAAACATTTTGGGGGCCATAAAAGTTTAAGCTGATTTTTGTTTTTTACCTTCATCTGGGCTGTATGACCTAATCAACATATTGGATGTCAAGTAAACAGTACAGTGGGCCTTTGGAGGATTTTAATGGTGGATATCCAATCGCTATTGTTTTCATGTAATGTGGTGCGCCTGAGATTTATATCCCTCTTATTTTTGGCATAAAGCCCTAAAATGATCTTTAAAAATGGATGAACGGAATGGATGAAACACATACATCATGGTGGAGCCCACATAGCACCAACCACCAGCCATGGGCCGGTGGCAGGGGGAGTAGCCAATCCGTTTTCCTTGCACTACACGACAGTGGTTTTTGCACCACGCTCCCTACATTGAAATTCCCAATCTAACGGGCATACAACTATCGCGTACAATAATCAAGGCCACAGGCCCCTCGCCCAATGAGACCATAGATCGCGTGGACAACTGTAGAGACGTCATTATCCAAATGAAATTGAACGATTCTGCTCTCTGTAGATATATAAATTTTAAATCTGGACCGTTGACACTGGAGAGATTGACTGTCCATGGGCAAATCATCCCAAACGATTTCATTGATAGAATAATCCTGACCTTTCATTCGGTAGCCTGAATATATTTGAAGGAAGAGAAATACAACAATGGTCCACATAGAGGTGGAAGGATACCCAAGATGGGCAACTAGAATCTTCCACTCCGTGAGACATTCTCGATATGACCCATCCATAGTTACCATAGGAGAACCGTCTGATCGCTGAATCATGGTCCCACTTAGGCAGGACGCGTGGAACCCAAGTTGTATGTACAACTGAGAGAAGGTTTGAAATAGGTGGTTAGGATCTTCCAATCGGTGATATTTACTAAACATGATCTATCTACTGTGGACTGAATAGGAACAACCATCTGGATGGTTGGATCGAGGGTCGTACTTGTACAAGCCGGAAAAGAGAGAGAGAGAGACCAAGAATATTGGGCATGTAGGAGGCTTGCTTGGGAAGCGGATTGGCTGGTGTACCACACACCAGCTATATAGCTGGTGCATTAACGTTAGTAAATTCCGTAGGTCTACTCATGAGGTATGTGTTATATTCAAACCGTCCATCTATTTTTCGAGCTACTCTTAAGGCTTGAGTCGAAAAATAAGACATATAACTATCAAGTGGACCACACTGCAAAATGCAGTAGGGGATTGAACGTCTACCATTGAAAACCTTTTAGGGGTCATAGAAGTTTTGGATTGGTATGAAATTTGTTTTTCCTCTTCATCCAGGTCTTTGTAACCTTATGAACAGATTTGATGGAAAATAAACGTTATGGTGGCCCTATGAATTTTTTCATGGTGAAAATCATTATCCCCGCTGCTATTTGTGGTGTGGTCAAGTTGATCTTTGGATATGATTCATGTTTTGGATAATGCTCTAAAATGATCTTGAAAAATAGATGAACGGTGTGGATATAATAAATACATCACTGTGGGGCCATGTAACTTTGATCTCCTTTGAACCGTCCGTACAACTCGAAGCTCGAGGAGTGTCAGCTCTCGTCTTCTCACGACACGTAACTACACTAGCTATATAGCTGGTGTGGGGTACCCTAGCCAATCCGCTTCCGCTTGCTAGGCCAACAGATTATTACTCAAGGTGCCAATGTCAAATTGGCAGGGATACATATGAACCAGTCATGCTGCGGAAGCGGACTGGCCGGTGTACCTCACACCAGTTATATAGCTGTTGTATTGACGTCACCAAGTTCTGTGGGTCTGATCATGAGGTATATGTTATATCCAAACGGTTTATCCATTTGACAAGCTTGTCTTAAGGCTTGAAACGAAAAATAAGATAGATCTAACAATTAAGTGGACCACACTGCAAAAAGCAGTGGGGGATTGAATGTTCTACCATTGAAACCCTTTTCGAGGTCACAGAAATTTTGGATCAATATGAAAATTATTTTTCCTCTTAATTCAGGTCTTTGTGAACTTATGAGCAGATTGGATGGAAAATCAACGTTATGGTGGGCTCTACGAATTTTTTAATGGTGAAAATCATCATATCGCTGCTATTTGTGGTGTGGTCCAGATGATCTTTGGATGTGATTCGTTTTTTGGATAATGCTTTAAAATGATATCTAAAAATAGATGAACAGTGTGGATATAATAAATACATCACTACGGGCCATGTAACTTTAATCTCCTTTAAACCATTCGTGTATAACAAGGAGCTCGAGGAGCATCAGTGCTCGTCTTGGCACGACATGTACCTGTAGCAGCTATATAGCTTGTGTGAGGTACACTAGCCAATCCACTTCCTCATGCTGCAAATTTACCTTAATTCCTTAAGGGCCTATTTGGGAGGGAGGATTAAGAGGGAATTGAAGGGATGGGATGGCGTGAATCCGCTCGACCATCCCATGCGCGCGTTTGGAGGTGCGGTCTTAGGCGGAATCGTAGTATCCCGCGGTCTTTAGACGACATCAGGTACGGGATATAGCAGATAACCATCATTCATCAGCCGACTATCTCGAGCCATCCACCAAATCCCATGCAGGATTTCTCTGCTTGCTTAGTAATGGCGTCTCTGCAGTGGAGGTCGTCGCAGCGACCGTACACAAGGGTCATACCATGGAACGGTCCCGTCTTCTACAATCCCTCCGATATCATCTATATAGAGATGACTTTCGGTAATGGTGCAACAGTATGTATTTTCGAAGATAATCGCTCGCTCCTTGTGTGTGGGTTCGCATCGACCAGGTATGTAGCCAAGACGTTTTTTCGAATTCTATTGTCTCCCTCAAATGCTCTCATAGATGTTGGGTATAGAAGAAGATGATATAGTAATTTTGTTCTCCAAAAAGGGTACCCAAAACAGGGGTTTCTATCTCCTGATGGTTGTTTTTTAAAATGCTACCATGGGTTTGAAATGGGTCAGATGCCTTAATGCATGTTGGAGAGATGAATGTTTGCATGTATATTTTTTATTTTTGTATTTCTTAATTCGCTGCAGACGGCGATAGCAGAGTGTATGAATTAAGGATTGAAAATTCATTTTCTAGTAGGTTGATCTTGTTTGTTCATTGTGAAATTAGGACTATGCTAAATCAATATCTGTCATATGTGCGTGGGATGGACAACAATTTTTGGTAGCTTCTATTTGAGTCGTTGCTGCCAACTACTTCTCCTTTGTTGCACTTTGATCATTTTCAGTATTTATGTGGTACTTCAAGTTGGGTTGATATTATATATTTTGATCGAAGAAGGAGAAACAGTTAATCGTTGGCTCGTTGTGAGTGTGTTGGCAACGAGCAGGTATGTACCACTAGTAGTTTTTATCATTTCTATTTTCTTCTCCCCAATATAACTACCATGAATGTTCGGTATGTTGGTAGATGATAAAGGGGTTTCATTAGCTAAAAAGGGTACTCTAAACATTAGGTTAATTTCTTTTGTTTGAGTCATTGCTGTCAACTGCTTCATTGTTTGTTGCACTGTGATCATTTTCACACTTTTTCCTGTAATTGAACCTGGGTCGACATTAATAAATTTGGGGAAGAAACTGCAAATATTTCTTCATTTTCCTTTCCAAGGCATGGTTTGTCGGACGATGTAAACGGGATTTGAAGGTAAGGATATCCCAAAATGGTACCCAAAACAGAGGTTTCCTTCTACTGATACAAATTTTAAAGCTGCATAAGAGGGAATGAAATGGGTCGGATGATCTTTTTGGCAAGTCCATATCTTCAAATTTTCCATGGTAAATTGCTGGCTTGCAGGCTTTGAAACACGACCAACTTTCTGTTAATCGCTTTTGGTACATCATCATTTTATTACTAAGTTGTATATGATTAGATTTTCTCTCTAAACACTGTTAAAATACTTTTCCTGTGATTTCCTAATGCTCTCTGCCATCTCATTCCATGTAACATTTACTTTATCCTTGGCATTACGCTTTCTTCCTTCCATCAATATACGTGTAAATAATATTGTTATATTTCTGTAAATGTCGTCACCTCTCTTTTGGACCTTTGTTAATTTCATTGAGTCTCATCCATCTGTTAACGTAAACATCCCTAATCATTAACTGTTGTTGCATGCTCAGACTATATGATCCACGTTTGAAAGTAATAACAAATGTTCATATCTCTTTTTCCTATCTCATTCCATTGCAACCGATAACTTTATAGATCATTTAGTTCATGGAACAACTGATACCTTATATCTGATCGTCGTGAAGACTGAAATATTTGGAAGTTGGTGAGCAACTAATTTATGTAGTTGCAAGTACTTAGCAAGGAATCAAAATAACATTAAATTTTAGAATGTCCAACAACAATGCTGCTTCTATTTTTCATTTTTAATTGGTTTTCAAAAAGGACAGGAAATTAATAACAACATTCATGTTGTTGGATATGCAATCCTTACATATTGATATTTGTTGTTATCTGCAGTAGAGATATATCTGTTTGGTTTTTATATGAGCCACGGTTGAAAGTTACTACAAATGTTCATATCTCTTATTCCTATCTCCTTCCATAACAACTGGTCATTTTATATGTGAATAGTTCATGGAACTGCTAATACCTTATATTTGATTGTCGTGAAGACTGAAATATTTGAAAATTGGTGAGCAACTTATTTATATAGTTGCAGGTAGAGCTGTACACGAGCAAACTAAGGCTCGAGTACTCGCTCGACTCGACTCGGAATACTCGACTCGTACTCGACTCGTCAGGTGTTAGAGCCGAGTACGAGTAGTTTTTTCCTACTCGTTTTGAATTCGAGTAGAGTACGAGCAAAGTAGTACTCGACTCGGTACTCGACTCGGTGCTCGACTCGGTGCTCGAACTCGGTACTCGACCAGGGCCATATATACAACTAAAGACTTATTTCTCGGTCGCTTTCAACTTTCGCTCGCCCCGCCCAAATCGAAAAACCAAACCCTCCCTTTCCTTCCCCTCCCGCCCATCGTCCAGCGCTCGTCCCTTCTACCCTACCCATTCGGCCATTCCCTCTCTCTCTCTCTCTCTCTCTCTCTCTCTCTCATTCGTCCATCGTCCAAACTCCAACGCTCGTCCCTCTTCTTCCCTCTCTCTCTCTCTCTCTCTCTCTCTCTCTCTCTCTCACTCCCTGCCGCCACGGCTCGTCCCTACGGCCTGTCCAGTGCTGCTCGCCTGCTCGTCCCTACCCTGCCCAGTGCCCTTGTCCCTGGCTTGCCCGTCGCCCCTGTGCGCAGCTCGTCCCACCTCTGCCCGATGCCCCTGTCCATCCATCAGGTAAGAATTTCGTTTTGAATTTGTTGCTTTCTAATGTTGATTTTGATGGATTACAGAATCTGTGTTGGGCCCACCATTTTGTGTCCGGTGCCCCTGTCCGTCCGCAGATTTTCTTGTGTTGGGCCCACCATTTTGTGTGTATGTTGTCCAAGCTGGACGGCGGATGATTCTGAACAATGTATTTGAACTTTAACATACAATGGTTTTTTTTAGCCATTTTATTGCTCGTGTGCTCGTACTCGGAGTCGACTCGAAAACTCAGACTCGACTCTACTCGTTTATTACTCGTACTCGGCTCGTACTCGGGCGAGTAGAGTACGAGCAGGGGGTCCCTACTCATTGGCCGAGTAGAGTTGAGTACGAGCAGCCCTCGGGCGTTAAGAGCCGAGTACGAGTAGGGCAATACTCGACTCGACTCGACTCGTGTACAGCTCTAGTTGCAGGTACTTAACATGGAATCAAAATAAAATAAACAGGGGATAAAGGAATGTACAGATATTCTTGGCTTTGTAGTATGGCCACTGAAGAATTTCAAGCTTCATATGCTTGGAATCTGCTTCTATTTTATTTGGGATTTGTGAATCAAACTACTTATATAACATCAAATTTTGATTTGTCCAACAACAATATTGCTTTTATTTTTCATTAATAATTGGTTTTCCTAAGGACGTTGAAAATTAATAACAATAGTCATGTCAATAAAATGAATACAAATTAGAATTATGGTTGAACCTACATCAGAAGTATGGTTGTTGCATGAATACAAATCTCGGGTGGTAGAAAAGGTATGTTGGCCCATTCATATAGTAGTTCCTTCAATCATCCAACAACCTTACACATGTGCTCCATGTATGTAAAGGGCCACACTTTATGCAGCTTGACTGATGTGTTACTGATATAGTGACATTTCTATTTCTATGTTTCCTTCCTGCCTCCTATCTTACTTATAATTTGTGATTATGGGTCATTTGCTTCTTCATTCTGCAGATTTTGCGTAGACATTCGCCTCCTGCATTTAGAGTGTTCATATAACTGTTACACCAAGTCTCAGGTATGTTCTAAACATGTCATTCTTGTACTTCTATTAGTTGTATATGATTCATGTTTTTTCATTGTACTGTTAGTTAAGAAATCGCATGAATAAATTTCTGGATGCATATATAATGTACAGAGACTTAATTATGAGTTAAGTTTATGAGCTTAGGTGAACTTGTTGTGAATAGAGAAACAAAACGACAGGAAGAAAAGAATTGTAAGTAGATGCATCGGATCACTTAAAATTTCTTTAACCTTAAGCACGAAGCTTAATGATTTGCAAAGCACTGAGGGTGAGGGAAGAAGGCTGATAAATAATAACGAATTCTTATTCAGACACATATTGATACGCCATGGAACCCTGCGACATGATGTTGGTGTACTTGTTTTCTTGGATATTGAGTTTTGAAGTTGTTATTATATAAGAGAGTGGACGGAAGGGATAATGAAACTGCAGACTTTCATTTTATAATGTGCTTCCCTAAACAGGAAAAAGACTTGTGCAATAGAAGAACTGGATTAGATACAGAACAATTTCAATGCAATACTCAACTTAATATAGCATCTGGTTGTCATAGTGTTGGCTTTTTTAAGTCCGTTCTTCCATTAATGTTAAAGTCTTGTGCTTCCACTTGTATACATAGGTGTAACATAGACGATAGAAGATGAATATGAGGAAGATGTGGCCGATTCCATTGTTGTTCTTGCAATGGTTGCATGCGTTGCAGCTATTGGGGAATACTGTCGACACTACATGTTTAGAGAGCCAGCTCGAATGGGGGATGATGCGCGGGCCAGCTTTATCAATTCTATTATTCGCACAGGTGATAGGGACTGTATTGCTTAACTTAGGATGAAACAGGATGCATTTTTTCATTTCTGTGAAGTAGTGTCTGAGAAGACGACCCTACACGATACACGTAATGTTTGTTTGGAGGAATAACTAATCGTGTTCCTGCATACAATCGGACACAATGTGCGTAATCGCGTGGCTGGACACAGATTTTATCATTCAGGTGAAACTATAAGCCATCACTTTCATCGAGTTCTAGATGCCGTTGTCTCCCTATACCCTGATTACGTTAAGCAAGCCGACATAAAAACCCCGACTGAGATTCAATCAAATATACATTGGGCCAGCTATTTCTAGGTACGATTCACGACCAACGGTTCATTCGTGAATATAACCGACGATAATATTTACATCATTCTTACTAATCTCATGGGCTCAAAATCTCCTCCAATAAAGGATTGTGTAGGCGCAATTGATGGGACACATATTCTTACATATATACCAACATCAGAACATGTAAGCTTCCGCAACCGAAAGAGTATCTTATCTCAGAATGTACTTGTTGCTTGTTCATTTGATATGTCAATATTATATGTGTTAGCTGCATGAAAAGGTTCAACGTCGGATGCAAGGGTCCTACATAACGCCCTAACGGGAAATGATGATCCACTGATTGTGCCACATGGTAAATAACCTTCACCATCATTCGCTCATCATTTGCTGCGTATTATCGTGTTGCGACAAGACTGAATCAACCCTTCCTGCAATTATGTAGGAAAATACTTCGTCGTCGATGCACGCTCATTCACCAGGATTCATAGTCCCTTATCGTGGAGTTCGATATCATCTATAAGAGTATTGTACTGGGAGAGCTCCCATGAATATGAAAGAACTATTTAACTATTGACATACGCAATTGCGAAACGCAATTGAGCGATGTTTCGGTGTGATGAAGGGGAGATTTCCAATATTAAAGACGGTTGTGCAATATCCTTTTGAAACGCAACTTAAAATTGTTGTTGCTTGTTGTGTGCTACATAATTTCATACAAAATGAAGATGCATCGGACCAAGATTTACGTGATATTGTGTTACCCGTGGGTGACGTTGAGGCTAATCCTATCCCAAATGAGGTATCATCAGCTAATGAAAGGCAATGGCTTGTCCAAGCCACTCGACGAGAGAAAGATGAGTGGATCATAACTCGGGACAGGATTGCGGAGCGCATGTGGGCAGACGCCCAAATCATTAGTAGGATTCGATAGGCCTACAACATGTTTCTTAAGTACTTTGACACTTAACATATACATAATGGACAATGATAATTATGTATAACTTATATATGTTATTATTCAGTATTTATATTCTGGTTTGATAAATTTTCATGTGGGGACAGTAGTTACTATTCCACTAACTCTTATTGATATATACTTTGATTGAGTGATACATACCTTGAATGATTTTGCTTTTGTAATTGCCTTCGCATGTATACATAGGTGAGATGTCGGACGTTTGGGGAGGTTCTACATCGACTCCGATACAGTCATCGGTGAGAACGCCGGTCCTACCAACGAGTTGTTTACCCCGTGAGAAGCCGTCAAATCCCTCGCAGAGCCATCCTCTCACGCCGCAAAAGTCAAGTGGTCCAGAAGTATGGATCAAGTATTGTTTGACACCTTGATTGAGCAGATTGCGTTAGGTCAAAAGGCCGATAATGGATTCAAAAGAGAAGCCTATCAAGCGGCCACCGACGAGGTGCATAAACGTACTCAAATCCTTGTTAATTGGCAAAATGTCCAGAACAAATTGAGGTATCACAAGAGGGAGTACAACGATGTAAGGGACATGCTGGCTGCGAGCGGCTTTGATTGGGACAGTGAGCGCATGGTCGTGACCCACAACTCAGGCGAAACCCGGTTCGATTCAGTCTGAGTTGTGGACTCATTTAACCATGTTTTGGGATGGTCAGAGCCAGAGTCCTCCGCCCTTGTGCGAGATCCGGACTAGCATCAGCTCGGCTGGTTGCAACGAATAAGTATAAGAAGCATAAGGAATTACAAACCGAAATCAAGGCCTTAATAGGAAGATCTTCGTATCCAGCAGAGAGCAAAACATCCAAGAAGTCACTCTTGGCATCACCATCATCATAGCCTGCCGCTCGCCTTTCTTGAATGAACTCATCCCATATATCAAATATCCTTTTGTTTAACACCGTGGCCTCCTATTCAGTCCCTGAATATCCATGGACCTGAGCACCGGATAGAAATCTGCCAGATTCGGTACCATGCCCAGTTGGAGAAGTCTCGAAAAATCATCCTTCAGCCCAGAAGCAGCATTCTTACTATCATCCCCCAGCTGTAGAACATCTCTTGAGAAAATAACATTGCCGATGGTGTTGAAAACTGCAGCGAATGCCATTTCGCCGATCTTCACCGCCTCTCCTCACTACAAGAAAGTAGGCCTTTAGCCTCATTTTTTTAGCCTCAGTTCAAAAAAAGGAGGCTAAATATGGTTTTTAGCCTTGGTTGTAAATGAACTGAGGTTAAAAATTCACTTTTTGCCTCGGTTGATGAGAAACTAAGGCCAAAACTCTGCCCTATTGCCTCGGTTGGGGAGAAACTGAGGTCAAAAGTCTGCCATTTTGTCTCTGTTGGTGAACAACTAAGGCCAAAAGTCTGCCCTTTTGCCTCGGTTGGTGAGCAACTGAGGCGAAAAGTCTGCCCTTTTGCCTCGGTTGTTGAGAACTGAAGCCAAAAGTCTGCCCTTTTGCCTTGGTTGGTGAGCAACTGAGGCCAAAAGTCTACCCTTTTACCTCGGTTGGTGAGCAACTGAGGCCAAAAGTCTGCCCTTTTGCCTCGGTTGTTGAGAACTGAGGCCAAAAGTCTGCCTTTTTGCCTCGGTTGGTGAGCAACTGAGGCCAAAAGTCTGCCCTTTTACCTCGGTTGGTGAGCAACTGAGGTCAAAAGTCTGCCCTTTTGCCTCGGTTAGTGAGCAACTGAGATTAAAATTTTGTTCTTTTGTCTCGGTTGGTGAGAAACTGAGGCCAAAAGTCTGCCCTTTTGCCTCGATTGGTGAGCAACTGAAGCTAAAAGTCTGCCCTTTTGCCTTGGTTATTGAAAACTGAGGCCAAAAGCCTGCCTTTTTGCCTTGGTTATTGAAAACTGAGGTCAAAAGTCTATCCTTTTGTTTCGGTTGGTGAGCAACTGAGGCCAAAAGTCTACCCTTTTGCCTCGGTTATTGAAAACTGAGGCCAAAAGTTTACCCTTTTGCCTCGGTTATTGAAAACTGAGGCAAAAAGTCTGTCATTTTGCCTCAGTTGGTGAGAAACTGAGGCCAAAAGTTTACCCTTTTGCCTCGTTGGTGAGCAACCGAGGCTAAAAGTCTGCCCTTTTGCCTCGGTTGGTGAATAACTGAGGCCAAATGTCTACCCTTTTGCTTCAGTTGGTGAGTAACTGAGGCCAAAAGTCTGTCATTTTGCCTCGGTTGATTAGTAACCAAGGCTAAAAGTCTGTCCATCATTTTTGGAAACTCATTTATGGAAGTAAGTCGAAAAATTATTTCTTGAAGACTTCTATCATTAAAGCCTTCTTGAGGCTACCGAACTCATCACGGTGGGCCACGGTAAGATTTCAAAAGTAAATGGTCTCATTATCACTGATCCATGCATTATGGCCCATTAGAGTGTTGAATCAGCCTACTATTTTGGTCCCATTCTAAAATAATATGTCATAAGAGATGGATGGAGCCGATGCCATGTCATGGTGGGCCGAATCTAAGCCACGTCAGGCCTTTTTGCCTCGGTTATTGAAAACTGAGGCCAATATCGCAAAGTAGCAAGGGTACTTTCGACCTTCTAAAGTTGTAGTGGCGTTTTCGTTATTTCCAGTAAAGGCTAGCTACAAAAGCAAGCCACCATTCCTCTCAAACAACGGCTTTTCGGGCAAAGGGTCTCTCAGCGAGTCCAAGCAAGTCTCCCAAAACCCTCATTTCTCTCGATTTCTGCTCGGAAATCGCTATTTCTTTCTTCAGTTCCAACCATTTCGTCGATTGATGGCGAAAGGAGCTTCGGAGTTCTCATTTCTCAGACGTGTAGGTCGGTATTGCTCTTATTCCCGCATTTTCTCGTTAAATCTCGTCGAAGATCAGATGTTCTAGCTCTTAATTTCGTTTTTCTTGATTTGTTTGGAATTTCTTTTTTGTTTTTCTGTTTTTTCTCGATCGAGAACCCTAATCGTCTGGTTTAGAGAGGAATGCAGAGAATTTTTTTATTTTTTATTTTTTGTTCTTGTTTTTTTTCATTTTCGGGTTGAGGTTCGAAGAATCAGTAGATTTTGAGATAAACAGTGGAGATTTGAAGGTTTTGAGGTTTTCTACGGAGAAATTCGGAGGTTTCTATAGGTTTTTATTATATTCTGTTGAGAGATTTGCGGATTTCTGTAGATTTGGGGCATTTTTGAGGAAGTATTTGGAGATTTATGTAGATCTCTAGCTTTTTTGGAGGAAAGTACGTTTGAAATTTCTAGAGATCTTGATCTTATCGGAGGAGTGATTTGGCGGATTCTGTTGTCAGTTTGTCTAGTGTTTGAATCAGTGGTGGAATGGTGGTTAAGATGATGAGATGGCGGCCATGGCTGACTCTTATTTCAAAGAAATTCGAGGTCAAGCTTGTTCTTCTCAGGCTCGAAGGATTTCCTCATTTGGAGGAGGAAGCAGAGGGCGAAAAGAGGCTGCAGTCGGACATGGCGAGGTTGATGGTGGAGGTCCAATGGAAAGGGCCAAAGCTCACCTTGACGTCTTTAAGGCGGATGGTGAAGAGGAACTTATTAGTTTTAATTTATATTTTAATGTAATGTAACTAATTTATTATACCATGTCATGTCTGGATCTGTTGTGTCAATTAGCACATGTAAGCTATTGGGTGATGATGGAGGTGAGGTGGGATTGCTTTATACTGCATTGCCCTGATTAATCAGCAATCTTGTTTAGGCCAACATTTTGTAAATGTGTGCCCCACTTTCCATTGATCTGGACCATTCATTGTTGTGGATGGGCAACAGACGTGATGTCTTCTCCATGGAACAATCTCAGTAATTTCATGGGTTAACCTTTTTTTCCTGTTGCATACATACCATTGGTTCTATGTTTTAACCATCACTTTGCAGATTAAAAATCAGATGGATGGGGTTGTTGGAGGTTATATGCGCATCGTCCATCTACAGTGGGGCCACTGGATGAATGATCTGGATCACTGAATGTGGGCCCCACTTGTAAGAAGTACTGGTGTGAAGGAAAACAGAGCTATATACGCTGTAGTTAGCCTCCCTTGCTTTACAATTTGATTTTATGTTTGGATGTCTGTATCTGATATTGTCTTCTTTTTTCTTCTTCCCAGGAAAGGGAAGCTTATCTCAACCTGATCCATGTTGAATCACAGAGATTGCTACGAGGTATGTAATTTATAGCCATTTATATTTAAATGTAATGTAACTAATTTATTATACCAGCCTAGTGACTTGAACCTGGGGGTGCAACTCAGGTCCAACCTTAGAGAGGACCAAACCTTGCAATCCAACCCGACCTGAATTTCAAACCACGGTTCCTAACCAAAAGCAAACCCAGATTCATCTATGCTCAACCCAAAACTGACCCAACCTGACCCAAATACTTGTGATTATTCCCAACCTGATCTAACCCAAACCCAAGTTGATTTCAAATCGGGTTGGAGTTTTCCATTCATTACCAAACCTGAGAACGCTGACATCCCAACCCTGCCTGACCAGTCATGTTCGAGTTGACCCAAACCCAAGTTGCAGCCCTACTTGAGTCTTAGAACTTATTCCATCAAGGTGATGGTCTGCATGAGTAGATTTGTATTTGTTCTTTCCTGAATATTAGAGTTCATCTTGTTATACTTATTGCATTTGTCACTGTGGTTTCTTTTTGGGCACAAACTAGAGATGCATCCTTTAAACCTGTACCAATTGTCTAGAAGCCCATGCTCTCGGCTTTGCTAATCAGGTCTTTTTCTAGTTTCACTTTCGATTCCTGGGGCATGACCATTTTTATCCCCTTTTGTAACCACGACATATGTAGATTCCCATTAAAATGGCATTCACCTTATTTTACTAGCAGTGTCATTACTAAGATCAAGATTCATGGATGTTTGGTGCAACATAATATCTATAAGTCTGATAATTTATTGTTGAAAACATGCCGATATTTCATTGGCAGTTTCAAGTTATTTTTTAAAAATCTTTTTCTTTTCTTTTGTTTTTGTTGATTGGCTGGTAAGCAAGGTTCAAATCTGAGACCTCAATGTTGAAATGCACCCTGTCTACCATTGATCTACTGGCTCAAATTCTTGCAGTTTTGCTGCCATCTATTTTTTATTTTCCTTTTTTATTTTCTTGTTGGTAAGATCTTTTTTCTGATTGTTGTGGATGCTTATATTCCTTCTTGTGGCAGGTTGAGATAAGCTTCCCTTTGCAATTCATCGCGGATTCTTCGGCACATTCTCGGCACCGACCACCATTTGCAATTCATCGCGGATTCTTCTCATCGCTTTGGGATTTCTAGCCAGCTCCGACATGGTCCACTCAATCAGTGTGGTGGTGGTATCGGTCCCTGCAACAAACATGTCCTGCCAACCACATGACAGTCTCCTTAGATACTTCAAACAAGCTGGGTTCCAACTAGGCCGAGCTTACTAGTCCAGTTACGATCTGGATTAGATTTGGGCGAGTTCAAAAACCAGTATTATGAGTCTAATTGTTGTATTTAACATCCGGGTCTGCTTCATCCCAATGGCCATTTTAGTTGGACCACCTTGGCTAGCTCATTTAAAACTGTATGAAACTAGCACTAGGGCTGTCAACCGGTCTGATTCATGTGGGTCCTAAGAGCACTTGTACCTGGGCTAATAAGTTTCAGGTCTTGCAGGATCACGGTCCTTTAAGGTCCCAATCTCATGGAACCAAACCTGGAAGCTTTGGAGTCGGGTACCCATCACATACCCACATATTATTTATATAATTACTAATAAAAGGAAATGGATCCAATTCCAGACCCGATTTTAACCAAATCGAAAATGGGTAGACCAGACATTAACCCAACCTGACCTGATTTTTATTCGGGTACAAAATGGGACCCAAACCCGATCCGACCAGAAGATCTTGGCACCCATTGAAAGCGAGGGCTGCAACTTGGGTTCAGGTGATCCAAACCAAGCTCAGGTCGGGTTGGGTCGGGATGTCAAGGTCCTCTGTTAGGTTCAGGTTTAAAAACACCAACCCGACATGAAATTGGGGTTGGTTTTGAGTTGAATAAACTTGGGTTGGATTAGATCAGGTTCAAAATAATCATGTATTTGGGTCCGGTTGGAACTGATTATAAAGGAATCCGTGTTGGGTTCAAAACAGGCACCTCGGGTTGGAATTCGGGTTGGGTTGGGAAACCCTCTTGAGTTCAGGTTGACCCTCAACCTGACCCAAGCCACCGAGTTGCATACCTACTGACAGCCCAAACTAGCACATGGTTAGTGGGACATGCAGTCCAGGTCTCTGCCCATACCTTACCCAATGGACTTTTTAGGGCATGGTTTTCAGACCCAACTCGGGTGAAACCCGGCTCGATTCAGGACTGAACGAGTCAGTCTAGGTAGCCAAGTCATTTAACCATGTTTTGGGGTGGTCAGAGACAGAGTCCTCTGCCCTTGTGCAAGGCCTGGACTAGCATTAGCTCGGCCAGTTGCCACCTATCAGTATAAGATGCGTAATTAATTACAAACCGAAATCAAGGCCTTAATCGGGAGATCTTCGTATCCAGCACATAGCAAAACGTCCAAGAAGTCACTCTTTGCATCACCACGATCATAGCCTGCCGCTCGCCTTTCACGAATGAACTCTTCCCATATATCATAGAGCCTTTTGGTGAACACCGTCGCCTCTCGATTCAGTCCCTGAATATCCATGGAACCGAGCACTGGATAGAGGTCTGCCAGATTCGGCGCCAGGCCCAGTTCAAGAATTCTCGAAAAATCATGCTTCAGCCCTGAAGCAGATTTCTTACTATCATCTCCAAGCTGTACAACATCCCTTGAGAAAACAATATTGCCGATGATGTTGAAAACTGCAGCGAATGCCATTTCACCCATCTTCATCGCCTCTCCTTCTTTACTGAATATAAACCCAATCACCTCCGACACCTTCTTCTCCCTCAAATGGGCCTGAAAATCCAACATCCTCGTCGTGAAGAGCTCGGTCTTGCAGATGGTCCGCAGCGCCTTCCACCGCTCGTCGCACTCATATGCGAACGGCAAGGAGAATGAGATGTAATCCTTGATACGGTATGTGTGTGGGACGTCACGGGCAGAGAGAAGGCGGTCTTGGGTCTTGAGAACGTCGGCAGCAGCCGACGGGGAGGATGCGACTATGAGGAGCTTGGCCCCAAGCCGGACCGAGATTAGTGGGCCATAGATTCGGGCCATGTGGGCCAGTGTGGCATGTGGCTTGTTGCCCAGCTGTAGAAGGTTGCCTAAGATGGGCCATGGCTGGGGCCCAGGTGGAAGGTTTTGGCGTCGTTTGAATGTTGGCCTGAGGAATGCGATAACCAAGAAGAGAAAGACCAAAGGAAGAAATCCAATAGAGATCATCTTCCCTTGTTCCGATTCCTCCACCACTTTTGTCTTTCATCTTGTTTTGTTAGGTACACTACACGTGTGTAAAAGTGTGTGCGGGTCTAACAAGCCTCGTACTTGCGCAATATCCTTGGGTTTTTATTTTTATTTTCCTGTTTGTACAAGTGGGACGGATAATCTAACCATCCAGACGGTTGTTCTAATTCAGTCCACAGTGGATGGATCATGTACAATAAATCTCACCTATTGGAAGATCCTGACCACATATTTCGAGCCTATTGTATTTTGTTTCAAAATTAATTAAAATTTTATTTTCAAATTTTTTGTTTCCTTCCACATTTGAAATTTTCTTTGTTTTTGAATTGTGAGTTTTGTCCCACGTCGGATTTGACAAAGAAAAATATATTTTATATAAGATACGCTTTTTGCCTTGGTTTTAAGCCTCATTCAGGGGCATGTGGGGGTTATGTCAATAGTTCTAATCTGTGCCATTGACCACACGCGTGCGTCGTGTCATGCCGAGCTGAATTCGTGTCCGTGTGCAAGACGGGCTAGGCGCGGGTGCGGTGCGAGTGTACTCGTTGGACTTTAGTTGCGAGAGTGTACTCGCACTTGCGCCTTTTCGTTTTAAACCAGAGAGATATGTCTGTTCCAATTGGTTGCATCTGTTAGGTTTAAACCCAAATTATCTCTGATACTGTTTTACGAATTTTAATTGTTGAGTTCATCGTTGAGTCAACTCAGCACTTTCGGGTTAAATTGTAAGTAGTTTGAGCCCGTGTATAGTGAGTGCACTACTCGGACCGGATCATAGTTGTTGTATCCTAGAGGTCGATTGCTCTGGAAATCTGTTACACTTGGGACGCTGTTCGAGGAGAGCAAATTCGATTTCAAACCGAGTGACTCACGTCATGCCTCGACTCAATTCAATAAGTCTACTTTCTCGAATCCTATTTTCTTTTTCTAGTTCTCGATTTTTAAAAGTGTATTTAATTCAACCAAATATTCCAATAGAACCTTCTCTGAGTTGTACATAAACCATGGCTCCCACGCGTCCTGTCTAAATAGGACCATGATTCAGCGATCCAGACGGTTGTCCTAACGCAACCATCGATGGGTCATGTACATCTCACGGCTCTATGCGGGCCAACGCTGCATTGCTCTTCCATCGTATATAATCAGGCCCCTAAATGGAAGTTCAGGATTATTTTATCAATGAGATCTTTTGGAATGATTTACTGATGGAGGGTCACACAAAATGGATGATCTAGATTACGAAATGAACATAATAAAATCACGTGCATCATATCTTTGGATCCGGGATCCTACAACATCTCGAAAGTCAACGGTTCAGATTTAAAATATATATATTGACTGAGAGCAGAATCGTTCCATAGCATTTGTATAGGGACATGTCTGCAGCTGTCAACATGATCTGTGGTACCATTGGTGAGGGGCGATACGCATTAATAATTGTGGCAGAGGATACAACGCATACAACGTGGTAGGGCCCACAGAGCTTGGTGACGCCACTACAGTAGCGATTTGGCGGCTGACATTGTCGGTATCTAATCCGCGTCCGTTTGGACGGGAGACGGATTGGCTACTCCTCCTGACACCAGCCCCGTGGCTGATGGTCCGTGCTCTGTAGGCCTCACCATAATGTATGTGTTTCATCCATTCCGTTCTTCATTTTTACAGATCATTTTAGGATAGATACAAAAAATTATAAGGATATAGATCGTAAGTGGACGACACCATAGGAAAACAATAATGATTGGATATCCACCATTAAAATCCTCCTAAGGCCCACTGTACTGTTTATTTGATATCCACCGTTATAAAGACCCAAATGAAGGGAAAAAATAAATATCACCATGATCCAAAACTTTTATGGCCCTCAAAACGTTTTCAATGGTCAACGTTCATTCAACACTGTTTCCTGTAATGTGGTCCATTTGAGATTGAGATATACTTTATTTTTTCTTTAATACCATAAAATGATCTATAAAAATAGATGGACGGCATGGATGAAACACATACATCATGGTGTGGTCCACAGAGCACCGACCACCAGACAATGGTTGGTGGCAGGGAGAGTAGCCAATCCGTTTCCCGTCCAAACACGCCATGTGGACTCATTCAAAGCTACGAGACGTTCAACGCAGGGAATGTGTGGCAAA
Source organism: Magnolia officinalis (assembly GCA_021015155.1). Classification (NCBI taxonomy): domain Eukaryota; kingdom Viridiplantae; phylum Streptophyta; class Magnoliopsida; order Magnoliales; family Magnoliaceae; genus Magnolia; species Magnolia officinalis. The sequence continues at coordinate 118,382,913 of JAJHSJ010000001.1, forward strand.
ACCACCGTGTAGTTGTAGCAATGATCACCGTGTGAAATCCATGCCCTCCATCATTTGCGATGTGAGCCAAGAAAAATAAGACCCACCCAAAACTGAAGTGGGCCACACTGCATGGAACAGCAAGGATAGGGACGGTTCCAAAGTTTTAGATCAGGCTTTTGTTTGGGTTGTCTTAGAACAAACTATGAATGGGTTTCAAAGGATATTAAACATGACTGAAGGTTTCAATAATGGGCGTCCCAATGGCACTGTTTCCCCTGGCGTGGTCCACTTGAGTCTTAAATGGACTTTATTTTTGGGCTCATGTCCTAACATGAGACGGAGAAACTGATGGACGGGCTTGATTTCATACATGTATCAAGGTAGACCCCACACCACACTGTTTCTTACGAGACTGCACCTACGCCAGAAAATGATGCAGGTATAGGTAGGGAAATGACTCTCAAAGTAGCTTGTATCTTTCCCGTGGGTGGTGATGTAGTAAACGATCACGGCGTTGGGAGCGGATGAGGTGTTACCGTGGCAACATGTTAGTGGGTGTTACACTTACTGTGGGACCTACCTTGATGATTTGTCATTAATTCATCCAAGCTGTCCATTTGCTTTTATAACACATTTTAACGTGCGGTCCTAAAAATTAAGTTTATTCAAATCTTAGGTGGACCACACCAAAGGAAACAATCGTTATTGAATGCCTACCATTAAAAACTTTCTAAGGTCCCGTAATGTTTATTTGCCATCCAACCCATTGAATAAGTCAACCAGACCTGGATGGATAGGAAATACAAAGATCAGTTTGAATGGTCCCATAATGTTTATTTTCCATCCAACCTATTGAATAGGTTAATCAGATCTGGATGGAGGGGAAATACAAAGATCAGATTGATTCAAAACTTTTGCAGCCCACCGAAATTTTTTAATGGAAGGTGCGCATTCAATAAACAGTGGTGTGATCCAGAGATCTGGATTTGCTTAAGTTTTGGGATAATGTTTGATTATTTTTTTTTTTAAAGAATGAATAGTGTGGATATATAGGCCTCACACAGTAAGGTAACACTCACTAAAGTGTCTCAGGTAATACCTAATGCATGCATTACTCTATCTCATGTGTACAATTTAATACGAGAGTAACAATGTCATGCTTCGAAATCTGAGCACGTAAATAGGGTTATTCAGGGGACCTGAATCCTAAGCCCGTGAGTTTTAATAAATGTATATTCATTGCAATTCATATAATTCTGTCAAATTTAATAAATATTTAAAGACATCTAAAAAGAAAAATATTGTTAAAATAATACTTAATATAATATTCACTAAATTTAACTCTTTTGATATTTATTTATTTTACATCAAAATTTGGAATTCAACTAAATTTAAAGAATAAAACTAAATTGAAATTCAAAATAAATCTAAATTACTGAAAAAGGAAAAATTAGCAGTAGAGACCCGCTTGCTCGTAGTATTCTAATCCTCCACATGTGGATTATTATAATATGATAAGCATAACAACCTAGTAAAATTATCTCTTATCCAAAATTTACAATGTTCAAATTATATCAAAATTTAATAATAATAATAATAAAAGAGAGTAAAATTTAAATATGGAGAATAAAATAACATGAATTTAAGTATTAAAATCGTAAATATGTTACGAATGTGATACTCTTCATGAATTCTCATAAATAATATTCATAATCTCATACAACACCGTACCTAATTAGATGACCACGTTGCATTAACGCCCATGCACTGATACCTCATGGTGAAGAACTAATTTATAAGTTAGCTGGTTGTACTATTGCTTTAGTTGTACATCTGACGTATGTCCACGTAGACAATTGTACTCATATATATACACAAAAGGAGACTCTAAATAATCTTGTAGGTTACAGGGTCTTTCATTTAAGGGATACGATCGCCTTAATTGTTGGCTTAATTAGGTCTTCCACGCATGGGACATAATTTTTCTAATTGTTGGATTTGAGACTTTTGTTCGATGGGAAACAATCGCCTTACTTACTTATGCTTTTTAGGGACATCCCCAAGGCAACATACTCGCATTCAAGTTTAAACTTGTAAATTCACAATATAATTAAACATGTACATGCTATGAACCATTATCTCATATTTCTAAATTTGAGTGAGTAATATTAAGCATGTCTTTTACCATGAGTTAAAAAGTCAAACATCGAAACATTATAGTAATATTGTTTTCACATAAAATTATCAATAATTTAATTTACTAAATTTTAAGTAAAATAAATTTAATTTTACAAAAATCTATAAATTCAGACAATATAAACTTGATTCTCAATGATATTAGTTAATGATAATTTTACTTTCTAAATTTAGAAACGTGAGAATATTAATTTCCACTAATTAGAGATTTGAAAAAGTAATCATATGATCTAGAT
>JAJHSJ010000001.1:119101378-119147082 GCA_021015155.1 Magnolia officinalis
AATATGTTGGATATTTGGTTGAATTAAATAGACTTTAAAATCGAGAACCAAAAAAGAAAATAAAAGTTTTGAGAAAAGAAACTTATTGTATTGAGTCGAGGCGTGACTGAGTCATTCGGCTTGAAATCGAATTTGCTCCCCTTGGACAGCGTCCCAAGTGCAACAGGTTTCCAGAGCAATCGACCTCCAGGATACAACGACTATGACCGGTCCCAGGGGTGCACTCACTGTACACGGGCTCGAACCACTTGCAGTTTAATCCGAAAGTACTGAGTTGACTCAGCGATGAACTCAGTAATAAAATGCTTAAAAATCCGTATCAGAGAGAGTTTTATAAGATAGAGTATTTTCGTATTTTAGAAACTGGAATCGGAAGTCTTTATATAGACTTCGAAGTGGTGTATAAACACCCTTTACAAAAGGTTGGGTTCGTTGGGTTTAAACCCAACAGATGCGACCAACTGGAAGGGATGCATCTCTCTAGTTTAAAATGAAAAGGCGCAAGTGCGAGTACACTCTCGCAAATAAAGTTCCGCGAGTACCCATACACACACACCGCACCTGCGCCCAGCCTGTCCCGTCCAGTCCCGTCGCGTCGCGCACACGGACACGGACACGGACTCGGCTCGGCTCGGCGCGTGCGCGCGTGTGTGATCAATGGCATAGATTAGAGATATTGGCATAGCCCCCCCACAAGACCAAATTCACATGCCCCCTGAAAGGGGCACAAGCCCTAGGCAAAAAGACTATCTTATATACAAGATAGTTTACTTTGTCAAATCCGATGTGGGACAAAACCCACAACACAAAAGTACCACAACTTTCAAATGTGGAGGGAAATCACCAAAAATTTGAAAATTCAAATTTTAATAATATTTTAAAACAAAATATAACAAGATATTCTTTACAGTGGCGGATGATATTATCGCCGCTGTATGTCACTTTTCTTGTAGTGGATCATTTGTTAGGGGAGCAAACTAGTCCCGTAAACAGGGACCCTAGTGTCCTTTGTATTCTTCACCATGTCGGTTGGATTGTGATGGTGTGGTAGTACTTTGGTGTACATTCTCAAGACCATGACTAATGGATTTGATTGTGTTAGATGTACGCTAGAAAAGTGGTTGAGTTTAGTTAAATCATGTAGGTGAATTAGAGGAAGACCAAAGATGTAATTAAATGGTTTTAAAGAGATGTAAATGTATTTTTCTAAATGCCCTTAATCAAATGAAAGTCGAATTTTCACTGCGAATGTTTTTGGTAAAATATTTAGGAATTAAATATTTTTAAATGATTTTGATTGATTAAGTTTATAGAAGAAAAATCATTTTATTTCAAAACTACGTGTATCTAATAAGTGCATTGGGAAATGTGCCTAAACATGGATATAATTAATCATGTTAGATTATGCTTGATCAAAAGTGATAGGATCACCAATTTAGGCAAAGTACTTGGAGATGTGAAATATTGCCACCGGTCCACTTTTGGATTTGGTGCAACATCATCCCCTTGGGAGGATTATCGGTTCTAAAAATTTAACAATTTTAAGTGGAATGGCCGAATAAATTTCCATATGTCTACAACATGGACTATAAGAATTGGTACATACACGGGAGAGATGGTTATTTCTCATATTAGGCCTTGCCTATGCGAGTAGGCTTACTTATGACATGTGCCAAATGTTGTAAGATGTCTTCAATCTATCTGGAAGAGGGGAGTTTGATCGATCGAACTCCTGACTGGACTAATTGAGATTATATATATATATATATATATATATTATATATATATATAATATATATATATATATATATAATATATATATATATATATATATATTAAATTTACAGTTTGCTCTCTGGCAATTTTGAGAATGTTCGATGGAAGCTCGATCAATCGAGAATTACTCGATCGATTTTACAGTTTGCTCTCCAGGCAGTTTCGAGAATGTTCGATGGAAGCTCGATCAATCGAGAATTACTCGATCGATCAAGAATTACTCGCGATGTCGATCGATTGAGAATTACTCGATTGATCAAGAATTACTCGCGATGTCGATCGATCGAGAATTACTCGATCGATCGATGCTTATATCGATGACGCCCGTAATTTTGTGTAATTGCGCAAATTGTTTCCTATTTGATGTGTAACATATATATATGAGTGTAATGCGAGATTAGGGGATACTAATCAAAGCTAAAATGTCTCTAGGGTTTGGAGAGGAGAAAACATAGTTTTCGAAATTATAAGTGCATCTGTCTCTTATACTTTTCGTTTTCATAGTGATTGCTCTTTGCTTAGTGCTGTAGCTTTTTTTCTACGAGAATTTTTACACGTAAAATTTGTGTGTACTTGTACATGCGTTATTTGTATTTGCTTATTTCTTGTGATTCGAATTCGAAGTTTGCTTCCGTGGTCCCCCAATACCAAAATCATTTCCTTAATTTTTTTATCATAAAAATATTTGAAAGAGAGAATAAAAGCGAGAAAGTTCTGTCTTCTTTCCCTATTTTTCTGTATCTTATCCATTGATATGAAAATCTTAGAGTTTGTCCGGTGTTCTTCTCTTATCATATGGTTGAGTCTCAATATTTCTAGTGAGTTTTTCTTGATCTTTTTAAAAATTTGGATATTCCTGCTTCCGATTTTGTTTCAAGATTGGCTTAATCTTGAATACATCCCATCTTCGTGGCAAAATATATCTAGCCAGAAAAAATCAATTTGATTAGAATTTTTTTAAAAGAAATTTTTTATGGGTGAAACTGCATTGTGCAACTCTTAAGCATAGATCTTATAGTTGATTTGAGAGTCCAAATTCTCTGTTTGCCAGGAACAACGATTTCCTGTTTTCATGCGCTGTGACTGGTCCAAATCATCCGTGTGATGACGTGGCCAATCACATTACACATAATAGAAAATTTATGTTCCTGGCAATCAGAAGATCCAGATTTGTTAAAAATAAGTCTTCAACAGTGGGATAAAAATAATCATTGCAATTATTATCTTTTTTCTATATTTCCATGTACCTAAGCATACCCTAAGGAGCATTTCAGTCATTTCAACTGTCTAAAATGACCGTCGGATCTAACCAATGAGATTTTCCTCTCAAGCTCAGCCAAAAAAAAAAAAAAAAAAAAAAAAAAGGGAAAAAGAAATAAATTCTGTTACAATACGTAGTGAATATTCTCCTCATAAATCCGGCTATTCTTTGCACGAAAAGAGAACTTCTGTTTTCATGCAGGTGTGATGACATTGTGGGCACTTACACACGGCAAGCAGAGGATCCAGACTTTCTCCTCCTCATGCACTGTTTGCTTTTGTAAGGCCTATGCGAGATCCACACCATGGATTTTAGCAACCCGGGTAGCCGATGGAGGCCTAAAATCTCTCTCTTCCATACAAATCAACGGTCATCAGAAGTGCGATGAAGGTCGAAACATGATTCGATGGATGGCTGTTTTCTACCGCCATGCCAACAGCGGATCATCATTAGATGGGTCTGGATCACGGAGCCACGGACACATGGACCCTGTTCATGTTGGAAGCGGATTCGGTAGTGAGTAGCTCACTACGCTTAGCGTACTGAGTAATTTCTGTGAGGTCCACCATGATTTATGCATTTTATCTGCTCCGTCCATCCATTTTCCCAGATGATTTTAGGTCTTGAAACCAAAATGAAGTATATTAAATGTTCAAATGGACCAAACAGAGGGAAACTTGAATTGACTTAAGATTTCCACCGTTGAAAATTTCTTATCGGCCACAGAAGTTTTGGATCAGGCTTATATTTGTTTTTTCCTTTTCATCTATGTATGTATGATCTTATGAACAGGTTGGATGAAAAATAAACATCACTGTGGGGCCTAGCAAGGTTTCAACGGTGGAAATCATTATCCCCACTGTTTCCTGTGGTATGATCCACTTGATCTTTGGATATGCTTCAATTTTGGGTTCAACCCTTTAAATTAGATGGAAAAACGGATGGACGGTGTGGATAGACCAAATACAGTCAAGGTGTGCCCAAATGAGTTTATACAGTACGACATCCGATTTCATTCACGTTCTTGATGCATCAGGGCCGTTCAGTCCCTCCTCCCACCAATCTCCTCAGGGGGAAAGGAGATCGAGCAACAGCTCTTCCAGCAACGAACCAAACACGTGAGTCTCCACCTCCACCGCCACCTCCTTTTCTTCCATCCCAACTCTCTCCATCATCTCCGCTCTCCTCCATTCCTTTAACGTACGCCACCATGTTATCTTCCACCCCCAGTCCCCTCCCTCCTTCCAAATTCATCCAACGGCCTGCCGTTCGCAACAGCTCCTCTTCCTCTTTCACGCGCATGCTTCTCTTTGTTTTGGACTCTACCAATCCCTCTCTGAAGAAATCCAACATTAGTCGATCGACGCCTGTCCCTTTTTTCACCTCTCCATGTCTCGCTTTGAGAATCTTAAGCAAGTCATAAGCTTTGTCTGTTGCCTTCATGTCTTCATCTTCATCTTCTTCCAGTTCGGTCTGATATATCTGTTTATCAAGGTTGATGGGCCCCAGCTGAGAGATGATCCCAAACCGTCCAAGTTTATGATGAATTTTCTTCTTGGTCCCTGTAATAAAACCAAAACATCAAGAGAGAAAATCTCAGTGTTCCTTGATAGTAGCTGATTATTGGACAAATAGGCCACTGAAAACAGATCTTTTGTAACCCACACTATGGACGGTTTTGATCTCTCTCTCTCTCTCTCTCTCTCTCTCTCTCTCTCTCTCTCTCTCTCTCTCTCTCTCTCTCTCTCTCTCTCTCTCTCTCTCTCTCTCTCTCTCTCTCTCTCTCTGATTATTATAATCTGAGTAGATTAATATACCTAGCCTTACATTAGTATACATAGCTGCACCTGTATCTAAATGACAGTTAACCACTAGCTTTGAAGTTGTTGTTGGTCATCCATGTTACACATGCGAGATATGAATTCCAATTAGACCGTCTAGATCACAGGGTCCAGTGTGGATGGATCTTGGTCAAAATATCACACTGAAGAACCAATCCTAACCGTCCAGTTGATGACCAACAAATGGATTGCTAAAAATAACATGGTCAACCTCCAAAATCAACCAGTGGAATCAGATCATTAAGATCGTTTGCTCATCGTGACTTTCTAGCTATGCTCTATCAAGGCCCATGATCTGTACGGTAGATTGGATTGCTGTAGATGTGCGTCACATGTACAGCAGATGAGATACCATAACTTCAAAACTGGTGGTGAATGATCACAGATGCCTAAGAAACTCTTTCTTATAGGTAGTTTTCCGTGCAAACGAATCCCGAAGAATTTCCGAATTCCGTGCTATGCACGTAGGCGCGTGGGAGTCCTGGCTCCACACGAATGCCCCAGGTGCCGATACGGCACATATGCGACACCATAGCTTTCCATCAGATGGGACATTGTTTAGATCAAAAGTGGCAATTTCACTCCTCAGGTGGGCCACAGCGTAGAAAAGAAATGAAAATTACAGCTAGAAAACAGCTGCATACGCCCGTTTATTTTGTACATCTACCTAAGGAGCTAGGTCAGGAATCATGTACAAGTATACAACATCTGTTTTACAGCTCATGAAACAACCGAGCTCTGTGGGGATGTCAAATCCACTGTCCATCAGGTGAGAACACTTTTCTTCACCATAGATAATACAAAATATCAGTCTAATAAATAACTTAGCTGGGCCACACCAATGCGAACCATATAAAATTGTGCCTAGAACCTCTTTAAGTTCACACTTTCTGGGCCCATCTGAGTTTTGCATAGGAAGATATATATTATACCTTCATCCTGGTGGCCCTACAGACAAACCTATGGTTGGAGCCATATTCCCATTTTCCCCCGAGATGTGGCCTGCATGAGTTGTATTTTTCGTTGATTTTTGTCTACATACCCTATAATTGAGGAGCACACCTGATGGACGGAATGGATGGCACACAGACAAAAACCACAGAACTTGGATGACCACACCAGATGGAGGGAATGGATGTCACACAGATAACAGCCACAGGAGCTGGGGGTTCCGACTTCCGTGCGTAAATCTAATCTGACTTTGTGCTGTTGTTGTTGGTGCTTTACCAGCAGGGCGTCTTACCGAATCGAACCCTGGGTAATGTGTACACACTACACAGTCTCTGACAGTTCAACTATCGAGCAGTGGACCTGTACCGTAGTTGTTTAACTTGTACTGCTACAGCAACTGTTTATTGAAGTCTGGTACAATATGTTCGGACGCAATGGGGTAAAATACTGCTGGACTTTGGCTGTTGGATGATCTACGTTCAAACCTTGGAATATCCATGGTCTCGATATTTAGCCGTTATTTTGTGGGTCATTAATATCGAAAGTCTCCTTTGTATTTGTGAGTTATTGATTGAAATCTTAGAATCTTCCGGTCTTAAATATTTTTAAGTTAGCCACATGAGCTGTAGTGCAACTTGGGTCAGAACTGAGAACTAACATATGGGTGAGATGTGGCAATAGAGCTTACCTTGATGTATACATTGTATATCCACTCAGTTAATCTATTTTTCCAGCTTATTTTGGACACGGTCTAAAAAATGAAGTCCAATACAAGTTTCAGGTAGACCATACCATATGAAACAATGGTCATTGAATTTCCAAGCGTCCAGTGTTATGTTTATTGACCATTCATCCTAATGATAAGGTCATACAGATATGGATGAAAGTAAAAAGGAAAAATTCAGAAAACTTTTGTGGCCCATAAAAGATTTTCAATGGTTACTAACCATTGTTTCATGTGGTGCAGTCCACTTGAAATCTTCATTTGCTCCATTTGTGGGACAATGTCCTAAAATAAGCTGGAAAAAGAGATGAATAGCATGGATATACATTCATACATTGAACTAGGCCCTACGGTCAGGGTCTCACCATGTCACTGTTCCAGGGTCTTACCCAGATGTACTCCATGAGCTGGGCTATCTTGTCAAATCAACAGCTTGGATCACCAACATAATCCAAGATCCAATAGCTGTTTTTCAACAAAACACATCCAAGCTTGTTGTAGCAAACATTATTTACCCAATGCGATTCCTTGTAACCCTAGAACAGAAATATTCCAATGCCCGGGGCTGTGTGGGGCCCACAGGGATGTATGTCACAAATCCACTCCGTCCACCTGATTTGAAAGATGGGACATGAATCTTAAGTTCAGGCAGATACAAAACTTATGCGGGCCATAACACACGAAACATTGGGTTTTAACACCTAGGGGTGACTGAAGTTTTTTTTATCAGGATGATATTTGTGCCTACAGTTTATATGGTAATAAACCTCTGAACAGTTTGGATGGCATAGAAACATCATGGTCAGCTCATGAAAGGTTTCAACGGTGAAGATTTGCATTCCCACTGTTTCATTTGGTGGGGCTCACTGGAGTTTTGCATCTGCCTGATTTTTGGATCCTCATACTATTGTGGTCTTTCAAAACAGATGGACGGAGTTGATTTGTCACGGACATCCGTGGGTTCCACACAGCCCCGTGCGCGAGTTATCTTTGTCCCACAAGCAATCCGCTTCCATTATTTACACCCGTACGTAGCATTTACTTTCGGGCACCCGTTTTCTACATTCGGAGTTTAAACAGTACGTTCGTACGATTTCAATTCCAGATATGGAAAAAATGGTGCTTGCCAACAAGCTGGCCTTGCTGTTTGTAATCTTGTCTTACTTCACTCATCATTGGCTTCTCTTTAGTACACTTCGAGAAACATGCATGAATCTTAACCAGTCATCAGGTAGGCCATGCGTTGGATGGGCCATTCTCTACTGCCCTTTTCTTCCTAATTAAACAAACCTCTAATCCAACTATCAGGATTCTCCAATCAAGGTTTTCAGACATGGCCCATCCAAAATACGGCCTACCTTACCATAGGTCTCGATTTGGTACGTGTTTATCACATATAAGTAAAAGAAAAGGCGCAAAAATTATATGTTTTCGTCAGTGCAAATAAATGAGGTTGGTGTAAATTTAAATTGAGCTTGAGGAAACATTAATACTCTGGCAGAGTTTGAGGGCCGATGCTCTTAGTACCCACGAACTCATAAACTGTACTTGTGTGGATCCGGGTACCAAGCTAAAATAATGGACGGAAAAAATGAAAAATATGGTCCATCATACTCTGACAGAGTATGAAATAACTCTCAAGTTGGAGTTACATGCATTAAGATCATTGAAACAGCAGTGGACAGGAACATACTCTTAGTGTTTGGCAGGTTCGAAGATGGCGATTCTTCGTCTTCATATGGATGAAGATCCAGCACTGAAACAGGACTTAACTGGTCCTTCTCCTCGTACGAGCCTGCTCTTCCTCTTTTACCCGCTTCCTCCACCTGTTTTTTTTTTTTTTTTTTTTCAAACGAACATTGTAAAGAAAAACTCTTTGCGCCGTGAGACTCACGTGTGCCGTGTGCGCAAGATCCAAGCCGTTCATCATACGGGCCCATTGTGTTTTCTCTCTTGCCCAGGAATTTCTTATGAGGACCACACGTGTACGATATTAATGGACGGTTTAAAAAATGGCCAGCGGTCAAGGTTCAATGAATACATGTGGCCCAAGCGGTTGGTGTATCGGCCTGTTTGGTAAGATGTCAGTATACACATTGCTGGGCCCGCCTCATGAATGGTTAGACCTGTCACACGTGGCATTAATCAATGCGTTTGTCTATAGGCGTGCCGTTAGAGTCCTTCATTAATGCCCTCAAGTGCCCCGACAAACGGCCAAAGTGGTATTTTTGTGACAGATCAATCCATGCATGAGATGGACCACACTATCCAAGACTCAAGCACTTCAACTCATCAGGTGGGCAACAGATGCCAACGAAAACAGTAAACAGTGGATGCTCTTAAGAAAACGACAAAACATAAGCGTATATGCATGTTTGGGACAACACATGAAATACAGTGGGATGATTTTGTGCAAATCATCTACACAAATGTAGCTAGTTGATGCACGGCTCAGATTTCCTAAACAAGTACAAAGATGGCACGTGTGGTCGCGTGCAGATTCGCAGCCCACCCGACAAATGCAAGTAACCGAATACAGCGGAACCAACCAGTTCAGCGATTCGGCATTATTTTATTTTCATATAAACACTTACTTTTAAAATACTGCAAAAACCCCCCTCACATATGCGTAACCCTCGGATTACTTTTTTCTAACAGAAATACTTTACAGAAGACGTTGAAAAATATGAAAATGCCCCCGTGCGATAGAGGGCTTCGAATCTCAACCATTGAACTATGCTAACAACTAAAAGTAAATCCTAAGCGTTCAACGATATTCTTTTACTATATTTTAAATCATTTCTAACATTTTCAATAAGATTTAACCTAGCTGGCCGCTGTTACAAAGTTCAAAATCTTAATCTTAGGTAAGTTGAACTCTCTTTCTCTCTCTCTCTCTCTCTCTCTCTCTCTCTCTCTCAGCTTTAAAAAAAGCCATCGGATCCACATTTTAGGCATGATCCCAAACTTAAATAATGTCCAAAGCTCAAATGGGCCACACCATAGGAAACAACATGAATAATGATGTCTACCGTTGAAACCATCCTAGGACTCACATTGATGTTTATTTGTTATCCAACTTGTTCATAAGGTCACAAGGATATGGATGAAGGGAAAACACAAATATCAACTTGATCCAAAACTTCTGTGGCCCCTGAGAAGTTTTCACAGGAAGGCATTCAATTCACATTGTTTCCTTTGGTCTGTTCACTTGAGCTTTGGATATGCTTCAATTTTGGGGTCATGCAACTAAAATGATCTGCTACAACGTTTGGACGGCCTGGATAAAAGATATAAATCACAATGATCCCACAGAGTTTACTCAGTATGCAATCGGCTTCCTTTAATCCAACGATAGAAAAAAGGTACGGGTCTTTCGCAAATATGCATACATGAGGGGTTCTAGCAGTATAAAGAAAAGGAAGGGGTTTATATACTAATAACCCTAACCTTTTGCTTTCACGATATAACTTTGATACCGGCACTGAACTTATTCATACATGTGCACTCAAAGAATTCCCACGCAACACACGTGCAACTCGTATTTAACCGTCAAAATCAGGGGCATCATTGGGGGTACGTCGTATATTAATTAAGGCCAGGCCTCTCATCAGCTCTGTTATCCGTCTTTTCTCTTTAACCGTCCATTTCTAATAGATCCATTCACTGACGTAAACAGCCTGCTTTTAGGGCCGGCGCTGTAACCTAATGTCCTACTTAAAGCCCATACCTCTCACGGAAGCGGATTGCGTACTGAGTAACTCAGTACCCTTAGCGTACCGAGTAAACTGTGTGGGTCAACTGTTATTTATTTATTTTATCCACTTCGTTAATCCATGTTAACAGATAATTTTAGTGCTTGATGCCAAAAGTGAAGCAAATTAAAATCTCAAGTGGACCACACCACAGGAAACAGTTTGATTGAACCTCTACCATTGAAAAATTTTTGGAGGCCAAAGAAGTTTTGGATCAAGCTTATGTTTGTGGTTTCTCTTCATCCATGTCTTTGTGATCTTATGAACAGGTCGGATGACAAATAAAAATTATTTTAGACCCTAGGAAGGTTTCAACGGTGGAAATCATTATTCCACACTGTTTTCTACGTAATGGTCCACTTGAGCTTTGGATTTACTTCAATTTTGGGATCAACCACTAAAATTATCAGTAAAAATGGATGGACGGTGTGGATAAACCACATAAATTCACAGTGGGCCCAACTGAGTTTACTCAGTACGATAAAAGCGTACTGAGTAACTCGGTACGCAATCCGATTTCATCTCTCACACGTGTAACATATCGATATAGGCATTTATCATACATGGATATGGGAAAGCTTTTGGTGGTCCTGGGCGCAGCTTGTCATCAGATACTCCACTAAACTTGGGCACTACAGCATGATCAGAGCCGTTCGTTCTATCACGCCCACGAACGATGGTATTTTCTTTTTAAACCGTCCATGGTAGATCGCACCATGTACGGTCTACCATGGCGGACTACAATTTTAGGTGATCCCACGACTAAAGCGCAATCATACACCTAACGAATGTGAAAATAAAGAAACGGAAGCGGATTGCGTACTGAGTAGCTCAGTACGCTAAGCGTACTGAGTAAACTCTGTGGGACCCACTGTCATTTATACATTGTATCCACTCCGTTCATCTGTTTTGCCACATTATTTTATGGCTTTATACCAAAAATGGAGTATATAAAAATCTCAATTGGATCACACCATCGGAAACAGTGTGAATTGAACATCTACAGCTGAAAAAAAATTCTTGGGGGCAACCGAAGTTTTAGATCAAGCTGATATTTGTTTTTTCCCTTCATCCATGTCTGTACGATATTATGAACAGGTTGGATGACAAATAAACATCACTGGGGCCTTAGAAAGTTTTCAACGGTGGAAATCAATACTTCCACCTTTTCCTGTGGTATGATCCACTTGAGCTTTGTATATGCATCGATTTTGGGTTGAACCCCTAAAATGATATGAAAAAACGAGTGGACGGTGTGGATAAACTACACGCATTCTCGGTGGGCCCAACAGAGTTTACTCAGTACGATAAGAGCGTACTGAGTAACTCAGTACACAATCCAATTTCTAAAGAAACGCACCTTTGGTACCCTGCGGCATGTAGCTGTCTCCATGGAATCGTCACCGACATCTTCTCTCTTTCTGCTGCGCCTCTGAGTGTCCTTTTTACCATCAAGCCCTTCGTTTTCACCCGAATACTCCGAACTGCCACTCCACGACTGCACGGAGTCGGACGCACAGTCACTCTCCAGCCATCCGCTGCTACTGCTGCTTCTCGCACTTCCCATGCCCGAAGAGAAATCCATCGTTCTCTTCCTATTCTTCTCCTCTTCTTCATCTCCAAACGGCTTCCACCTTATCATATCACTAACCCTAACCCTAATACTCCGTTCCGTACTCCCCTCTTCCTTGTGTTTCTTCTTCCAGAAGCTTCTTCTCAGCCTCTGGGAAAGGCTTCTCCCCAAAATCCCCTGCTTAGGCACGGACAGTGGGGATTTAACGGAGTAGAAAGGAAGATGCTTAACGGCGTGGATCACCGTTTCTGATGCCCTCCGTAAGGCAGAGGACGTAGTCGATCGGCCCCTATACAGTCTTCTTTCATTAGTTGAATCTCCGGCGCTGAGATCGATTTCCAGAAGATTTCTAACGGTCGTACGGGATCGTCTTGGGAAGGAAATGAATCCATTAGAAGATGAGGAATGCAGGAGGAAATCTTTAAGCATTAGAGGTCTCTGGAATCTTCTCGATTCCGATTCGGATCGGAAAGGAGATGAAATTAAAGCCATGGCTATAAGAATCAAAATCTCAAGACGGATCTAGAAAAAAACCTAATTGCATCAGTAAAAGAAGGAACTAAGCAGAAAACCTTGAATTTCGAACGGTTCTTCCGCCTGTTGAGAGGATGCCGAGAAGAAACTCTCCATTGTTTCAGATGCTTTCAGCAGATCTAGCGCATCAGAAGCAGAGGAGTAAAAGAAAATAGGGATGGGGCGGATCTTGATAAAGAGAAGGAGAGAAGAGAAGCTGGGAAGGTTACGAAGGTAAAAGAGGAGTGAAGTGAGAATTTAGAGAGAGAGAGAGAGAGAGAGAGAGAGAGAGAGAGAGAGAGAGAGAGAGAGAGAGAGAGAGAGAGAGAGAGATATGGAAACGGTGAAAAGGAAGGAGAGAAGCAGCTTCTGAGGTGAAGATCTCCAGACCGAAGGAAATGGAAAGCCATGGGAGAAACCTGACTGGTGTGTAGTTTTTTGTTTTTTGAATATTTCACGAAGGGTTTTTTATTCGGAAATGCCACGTCGGATGGGAGATTTTGTTTTCTGGACTGTTGCTGCGTCAATCTGTCGCGGGAAATGGTTGACTGTTTTCAAAGAGAGAGAATGAGAGTGAGAAGTAAAAATTCGAGAAGTGATTGCTACTCGCGAATCCTACGCGCCTTATTAGTGGGCCGCGCTGAATTTAACGTGCCTAAAACTTAGGTTTCGTGGTTTCCAGGTGAGGGAGGTGTGTATGATCCCATCATCACAATCAAGTGATGATCCTGACCATTGATTTATGGTGGGCCATTTGAATATCTTCTTTTTAACATTATTTCAGCGTAACGGTGGCCCGCATGGCATAGAATACAGATCATGAGCGGTTCTCATGGTAAGACCATCTCAGCATGTGGGTCCTGAATGGATGATACATATTTGAATCAAGTTGAAATTTGTGCTTTCCGTTCATGTATGTATGTGTGAAATTATGAGTAAGTGGAATGATAAATAAGTATCACATTGGCCCTAGGAAAGTTTCAACGGTGGATGTCATTACCACCAACTGTTTCTTGTTCTGTGGTCCACTTGAGCCTCGGATATGCTTCTATTTTGGCTTCAATTATTAAAATGAGCTGGTAAAACAGATGAACGGCATGGATTTGACACATACATCACAGTGGGCCTCATAGAGTTTACTTAAAAGGCTACGGTACAGAGTTATTCAGTACGCAATCCCCGTCGGAACCGGAAGCGGATTGGCCGGTGTTCCTCACACCGGCATATGTAACTTCTGTATTGACGTCAGCAAGTTATGTGGTCAGATCACGAAGAATGTGTTATAAACTGTTCATCCATTTGATGAGCTCACCTTAAGGCTGGCTTGAGATGAAAAATAAGACAAATCTAACCATCAAGTGACTACACTACAAAAAGCAGTGGGAGATTGAACGTCTACCATTGAAACCCTTTTTGGGGTCACGAAAGTTTTGAATCAATATGAAATTTGTTTTTCCTTTTCATTCGTATCTTTGTGACATTATGAACGGATTGGATGGAAAATAAATGTTATGGTAAGCCTATGAATTATTTAACGGTGAAAATGATTATCTCCGGTGCTATTATTTTTTAGAAAATATTCTAAAATGATCTCTGAAAAATTGACTAACAGTGTAGATATAATAAATACATTACTGTGGGCAAGGTAACTTTGATCTCCTTTTGCCGTTCTTACCACTCGGACCTCGAGGAGCGTTAGTGCTCGTCACGACACGTACCTACAACAGCTATATAGCTGGTGTGTGGTACACCAGCCAATCCGCTTCCGTCGGAACCGGCTTGTATTTTGAACCACAAACAGTGGCCCACATGATGGATGACCTGGAAGCTGAAACTTTACACGTGCGGAGAGTAGGATTCTCTGCAGTAGCCATAACAGTATACTTGCGGTTTTGAATTTGACCCAGTCCTTTGACTATGAGGATACTGACAAGTAAGCTAGACGAGTTGCACTTTCTGCCACGTGCCTGCCACATGGTGCAGTTGGTACGTATGTGAAGTATTCACGCTACTGATCAGTTGAAACGGGCCCAGCGGTTAGGTGTATGGCGTAGAAAATCAGGGTAGTCAGATGATCACGTGGGCCAATTTTTTACGTAAATACGGACTGTTGATAAATTTCTCTTCTTTGCCACTATTTCGTCTAAGTGGACCCACTTGATAATCAGATCTACCTGACTTTTGCACAATCCATTTAACCAACGGGGTTTATCTTACACGAGCTACTTGATCCTGCAGTGCTCCTTGCTCCGCAGGGATGCCTGGACAGTGAAGTTTACTTATTTGGACAGTCATTTAGCCCGGGCCGCCCCTCATTAGAGGCCACGGGGCAAAAATCACACTGATAAGATGGTCCTAACCATTCAATCGGTAGCCCATAAAATGAACGCACACAATATTACTGAAAATTGTCTAATTAATGATTTGAACTAAGTACCGTGAAAGCACTTTGATAAAAAAAAATATATATATATATCTTGACATTGATGCATGTGTTTTATTGACACTGTCTGTTGAGGTCAGATTCTGGTCAGCTCTCCCCCTTGTCCTACGTACTTCGCAGCGTTCCCGAGCCCTAAAGCTGTACACAAACGGTGAGCAAAGGAGACCCTTGCTAAGCTGGAGGACCCTCCGATGCCTATGTCAGGAGACAGGAATTTGGGTCTAAGTTGCAGAGTAGTGGAAGAACATAAGATATTACGTATTTGTAGCAATGGAGTCCTTGCGTATTTATACCTCACTATTGAATGATCTGGGTCCGTTAATCATGACATGATTTACTCATTGAAGGATATTCTCAGATCATGGGGATATTATGCGCAATCTAAGGATTATGTGCTGTACTAAGCACATCGTGCGTATCTGCGTCCGAAGTAATCGGTCACGTCTTTTTATAATAGTTTCCAAATTTAGCTTGACGCATAATATACTCGCATCCTTCCCCGACCTTGGCCCGAGACAGCCTCCTTCGGAATGAGATAGGGATGAGGACGAGGGCGAGAGCTCGGTCTCCTTTAAATAGAAGATGAAGATGAGGACAAAAACGAGAGCTCGGTTCGACCGTCCTTTCCTGGAGTATAGCTCGCCGATCCGACTATCAACCTCGGAGTAGAAGCCCCCTTTGTTGAGGTCTTTCAATTTGTGCATCATGATGACTACTTGTTCGCCCGACTGAGTTAGTATAGTTTCGGCCTTTGGAATTATATAGATGACTCAGATCTTTCCTTGACAATGTAGATGGTTTAGATCTTCCCATAACACTGTCCATTCATATGTGCCCTCTACCTATTGACACTTAGTTGTATACGTGTGCAAGTTACCGACACTAATTATAAATTTAGTCTTTTCATTGCAATTTCATGATCAACCCACATTAATTGTAAATCTAGTCTCTTCATTGCAATTTCATGATCCACTTAACACAAGTTTCATTCTATATGGCCTTTTTACTCGAGAAGAATATGATATCGGACCTGGAATTGTATGGTCAATATACAGTCATATTTCCAAACATACAATCATTATGTAATAATAGTGTTAATTTTATCCTAATGCAAATCTATACCACTAAATCCCGTGGACCAAACAAGCCCTAAAAGGCCAGGTGGTGTAGTGCAGTATAAAAAAGTAATCTGCTAAAAGTAGGTGCATGCTAACTTAGCATGCAACCCATTCTTCCCATCAATGTGTCACTTCTGCAGTACATCCAAGCCATGCAAAAGATGGGCCTACGATGGAGATCGCTTGGCTCAAAAAATACAATTCAGTTAAATAAAGTGTGCCGTAACAGTAATGGCGTAATAGTTACAATACTTCTCTCTCTCTCTCTTAAAAAATAAACTGTATCAGCCTAGTAATAATCTATTACAATTGTTACTAAGGCTGTTACGACCATAGCGGTCCGATAAGAGTCTCTTCTCTTTTTGTAACTACCATTAAAGCCATTAATTAATATGACTCCATAGCGTGCAAAGGTTGGTGTGTAATAAGAGATAGGGCCGGCTTCATAATGATTGTTACAGCACGCTACCATCAAAATAACTGCACAAATTAAAGTCTGATTTATAATAAATTTGTGGCCAACCCAATAAGAGGAACAGCCTGATTTTTGAGACACCTATTATTTAGGTGGGCCACAACCTTTGAATATGTGGTTGTCCTACCCATGTGAGGCATTACTTAGAAAAATCGGGCTGCATGATAAGTTAGCATACACTTACCATTGGCCATTAGTTCTCTTTTCCGCGGCATACAGCTGCTGTAGGCATAAAAGGGCAAGGAATTGATTCTGTTCTGGGAAGTTCTTGCCAACTTAACGAGTACGACAACCATGGTCTGCTTGTCTTTTGCAAATAAGAAAAACCATTGAATATGAAAAAATCGGTTTTCCTTTTTACAATTACAATTTGGTTTCTATCAATCCAAACAATAAATTGTAGATTGTTAGGGGAATATTTATCATTGAAAATGAAAAAAATGTTGGTACATTGTAATAGCCTGAAGAAGAGATGAATGAAGCTATTTTCCTTGAAAAAGAGTTTGGCCGGGCGATGAAATTTGGCCACCAATCCATGCATGCTAACGCATCATCATATCAGTTCATCATGCAGGCTAAACTGGTTGGAGAAATCTGAACCAGACGTGGAGTTTCCCACTAGTACTAGTATTCATAGCTAGTGGACCCTTGACGTTGTAAAATCCTCAGTGCAGTAACTCTCTGTGTCATCCAAAAGAAAACGAAATGCCTACCTGATGTTTATTTTCTCAGGAATTCTCGACCCTCCAAGTTCTTGATTGGATAGTGGTCCTCTGTCCACTGCTGTGGATTTAAATTAAAATCTCGTGGCCGAAATACTCTGGTAGTACGGTGGCTGGGCCTCCTAGAACCTAGCAAGGGAATTAATTAATCTCATAACGTATGGACACGACATGCATATGTATGGCAGAGGTCAAGGTAGACCATTTGATAGTGTCCATATACATTTATTTCGGATGTCTGTAATCAAGCGCGCACTGCTAACTAATCTAGTAATCCGGTGGAGTTCCTTTTCTTGCCGTGCATGTGTTCTTTCACGAGATTTATTCCTTTTTTTAAAAAAAGGGTCATGATACATTGAGGGCCTATACATGTGAGAGGGTGGAAAGTCCCATTGGATCAACGATTGTCAGCTATGCAGGCTACACGCCACATAGGGTATGCTGTAAACATGCCATGGACCAAAAATAAGATGTGCGGGCAAACCTTTAACTACGGGTACCTCATGAACGAAGCGAATTAGGTGCAGTCCTGCCCCTCACCCAACATGGTGCGGCCCTAACCGTGGGGCCCACCTTGATGTATTTATTGTATATCCAAGCTGTCCCTCCATTTTTCCAGTTCATTTTAAGGCATGGGCCAAAAAGTGAAGCAGATTCAAATCTAAGGTGGGTCATACCACAAGAAAAAGTGGTGATTGAACGCCCACCACTAAAAACTTCCTAGCACCCACCATAATGCTTACCTTCCATCCAACCTATCGGTAAGGCCACTAAGACAAGCATCTTGTGGCCCACAAGGAGTTTTTAACGGTAAATCACCACTGTTTCCTATAATATGATCTACCTAATATTTGGATTTGTTTCATTTTTGGGCTCATGTGCCCTAAACAAAATGGATGGATAGCTTGGATATATACTACATACATCAAGGTGGGCCCCACGGTCACAGCCACACAGTGTTGTGTGAGGCTGGGGTTGCACCTAATCCACTCCCCTTCTAAACATGCCATGGATCAAAATTAATTCGGTCATCAAATTTATACGAGAAAAATGCGAGTAAGGGAAAAGTCCAAAGTCCAAATTCATCTCACTTGTATAGCACTGTAGGTCATTTGATGAGTGTGGATTTCAGGTATGTGGCATGTTCAGTGTGCCCTACCTAATGGATGGCCCAGATCTCTTATAATAAAATAATACTAATGCCATCTGACGTGGGAACAAGTTCCCAAAATTCTATTGAAAAGAAAAGAGAGGGAAGGTGAAAATTAGTTCACGTACCAACCACTGCATCATACTTCATATCATCCTGGAATAATCGGATTTCAAAATCTTATTCTCTATTCCCACTCAAATCTCTTTTCAAAAGTAGGTCTGCACAACAGGTTGATGGATTGATGAAACTTGGATTTCTTTCTACTTTTTAGTAACACATTGTACAATACTTCTGTATTGAATGCGCAATGATCACCTACAGGCCATTGGACAATGATTTGTAACAGGTTATTGTCGGACCATCGGATTTCAAAATCTAGATTTGAATCTTTTTCCAACTATTCTCTTTCAACCAAGACCCATCTGCAGACAACTAATGCAAGTTACCATGCAATGGATTGCAGATGAATCTACCCAAGTTCATAATTCATAGTAGCAGGGGTGGCAACACGCCGGGTTGGTCCATTGATTTCAGGTCCTGTTCCAATATGGATTGGACTTAGAGATGTAAATGGACGGCTGAGAATAAATATGGGCCTGATTTTTTAAGCCCGATTAACAAATGAGCTGGGCACAGGTCTACATTTTGCAGCTTGACATTGACACAGGGATGGACATGATGAGGTCGATCACCATCTTCCTAAGGGGTTAAGGACTATGAATCTATGGTGCTTCTCTAGGTTCCTCGTAGAGATTCCTTGAATCTATGAGGAAAAATAAAAAAAAAAATAGAAATAAATTCTAATAAATTCAAAAATAAATTAATTGATGATAAAAGCAAATTTACAATTCTTTAAATAGTGGTATTAAATTTAGGAAGAAGTTTCGGAATCAAACTCCAACTCAAACTCCCTAGAAAATGTGACTTATTATAAATAGTAAACTTACTATTTATAGGCGGTCATGATTTCTACTAGACTTCATGGTTTTCAACCAAAAATAGTAGGTGTCCAATTTGGCTTAACCATATAATTCTTTTAAAATTTCTAAGCCCTTTTCCATGTTGGCCACGACTCTTAAAGCTCAAATGATCAAGAGTTATGATCGAACTAAAACTTTTTATAAATAGTAAAAATAAAATTAAAACCAACTTTCGACTGTCGATCTAATGGAATCTCATAAATTCGGTGTGGGCAATCCGGCGTAGTAGGGTTGGTTGGCTAAAATAGCTTCTCCTATCCAAAATCATATTTTGTACATCCAATAACTCATTTCAATTTGTGAGATACAACTGCTTTATGGTTCTGACAGTCCTGATCACTTCCGCCTCCTATCAGCTCTTCTCTGGTCCCTATTGGCCATAAAAGTTCCACAACCTGCTCTACATCAGACATGAACCCACCAACAAGCCTCTTGCTAATGTTAATCTTGGGTCAGAAGAAAAGGCTACAAACCAGGCCCAGTCCTGACTAGATCTATACCCATAGTGGACCGAGTGTATCTCTAAAATCACACTGATCAAGCAATGCTAACCATTCAATTAATGCCTAAAAGTAAAACAGTAAGTGATTACTATTATTTGCTTGGCCCATAGTTTTGGTTATACTCCATCGACAGTTGAGTCAGCAATTTTAATGATCCACCTACAACAATTCCATGTTTGTGGTTGGAGAGTCACCACCATATTTTAATAGGAGTTCTACCATAATAAGGCCGAGATGCTCGATTTCAGGTTTTTAAAAAAAGTGTACATGCGACACACATTAGCTCCAACTAAGAGTAAACTGTGGGAACCACTGACAATTACAAAATAAGATTTGGTTGAACAGTTCTAACCTATGATTGATACTTTATTTAAATTGAAATAGGACCAATGATTATTATTATTATTATTATTATTATTTTTTCATTTTTAACCATCCAATAAGTTTCCAACAATCTAATAATTAGATAATCAAGAAAATGATGGTTAATGATACATCTCCACAGTAAGCATAATTTTGACGTTTTACCATGGATGCAATTTGCAAGTAATTTTCAAGTGCCTGCACATCATTCTTCATGCTTTGCCAGAGTATCAAAGTCTTTCTTTTTATATGGTGCAGAATTGATATATACATAAAAAGCTTGGATGACCATTGTAGGTAAGAAGGGTAGTGACTTTTATTGACATGTACGGAATGACTTCATGTGTGTGAGATCCACCTCTTGTAAGTGCCGGAAAACATTTATCTATGCAAAAGGATTTGAATTGCTTGATGCCTACTTGATTCCATCATTAAAGCTTGTTGATGATGGTAGTTGGATAATAAACATCTCTGACCTTCTACTCTTTCTTATCCTTTGAAAAATGAAGATTTCTGCTGCTTGAGCTCGATGGGAGGAAAGGGGACTAAGCCTTCCTTTATTTACATGAATTGATGATAGAGGAATCCCACCCATCACTGAATTTGACATGATTGTCGTCACCTCCACACAGCTGGAACGAGAGAGGAAGCCATGCTTAAAATTCAAAGACTTGAATGAGTATAATACACGAGTAGCATATCAAATAGTAGTATGCATCATACCTTCTAATGGGGTTTTTCTCCTCAGGTTAAAGGAGATGTGGTGTGGTTCGGATGCTACAAACAGTGAAATCACCGCGCTGCTCGACCAGTCGAGAGTACTGCTCGACCGGTCGAGTGAACAGTGCTTGACCAGTCGAGGGTCACTCGACTCAAAGTCCAACAAACTCAGTGAATATTGCTCGACCAGTCGAGGGCCCGGCTCGACCAGTCGAGTAAACAGTCTCGACCAGTCGAGGTTACGCAGATTTGAGTCCGGATCTTATGCAGACTGTGGAAATCTGAGGCCCTTTCGCAAGAGGTGCGAAAGAGAGTTTCCTAAACTATAAATAGGGGTGCCTAGGACCTTTGTAGGTAATGCAAGAGGGTTTCCTAAAGCTTTGCAAGGGTTTAAGGCTATCAAAGGTATGTGAGAGAGAAAAAGAGATAGAGGAAGCTTGTGGAAGGGAGATTATGCTCGTAGAGGTGATCTATTGTGCACTCGACATCTCAGCGCTTATACGTCCTCGTGATCGGTGAGATCTCTCTGTTTTTCTTTTATTCTCTTATTGTTTATCCACTCCTGCGTGAGTGAAGAAGGTTGTAACGTTCTACTTCATAGTGGATTGTTGATCTAGACGAGGTCCCATAGTTTTTATATCTTTGAGGGTTTTCCACGTAAAAATCTCTTGTGTGGTGTGGTTTATGCTTTGATTTATTTCAGATCTCTTTGATTTATGTCGACGGGAAGGTTGAATGATGATGACTATGAAAGCTGATTTGTTGGTGGGCACTGGAAGCTCATCAAGGGTTTGTTGATCATAGCCAGAGGAAAGAAGTGTTGTACCTTTTACAAGGCAAGTGTCAGTGTGTGCAAGGGTGGGTTGAACGCAGCGGAAGATTCAACTATTGACATGTGGCACAGACGTCTAGGCCAAATGAGTGAAAAATGGCTTCAAGTACTAGCCAGGAAGCGGCTCCTTCCAGACGTGACAGGTATACCTCTCAAAACCTGTATTGATTGTTTATAAGGGAAACAACATAGAATTTCATTTGTTAAAACTGCTTCTCATGTTAATAAAGTGCATGCATTAGATTTGGTTTATTTTGATGTTTGTGGTCCTATGATGACAAAAACCTTGGGTAGGGCATTGTATTTTGTCACTTTTATAGATGATGCATCTTGGAGGGTTTGGGTTTATGCTTTAAAATTCAAGGACGAGGTCTTTGGTGTGTTTAAATTGTTTCATGCTATGGTCGAGAGAGAGACAGGTAAATCATTGAAGTGCATCCGCATTGACAATGGTGGTGAATACATTGACGACTTTCATGAGTATTGTAAGTCCCTCGGTATATGGCGTAAACAGACGGTTCCCAAGATCCCCTAGCATAATGGTGTAGCTGAGCGAATGAATCACATCATTTTAGAGAATCAGATGCATGTTATCCCATGCGAAATTGCCCAAGATGTTTTGGGGAGAAGCAATGCACACAGCAGTGTATCTGATAAACATGTCTTCATCCGCCTTGTTGAATGGAGAAGTGCATGAGAAGGTGTGGACTGGACAAGATCCATCGTACAGTCATCTCAGAGTGTTTGGATGCAGGGCATCCGTTCAAGTACCAAAGGACGAGAGGTCGAAGCTCGATATGAAGTTCAAACAGTGTGTATTCTTGGGGTACAGTGATGAAAAGTTTGGTTACGGATTGTGGGATCCAACCGAGAAGAAGATTGTCAGGAGCAGATATGTAGTTTTCTTTGAAGATCAACGTATAGAAGACATTAATGGTAAGCCAGAGAAGAACCAACCTAGTTCAGGTGAGCTAGAGGACATGAATCCGATTATTCCTCCCGTGGTGCCTGATGACGAGGGAGTACAGCAAGGTGCAGAGGACGAGGGAGTTCCTTAAGAAGATGGACCAGGGGAACAGCCCCCACTTAATTCACCTGTTGAGCCACAGGTGAGGAGATCATCTAGGGACAGATAGTCGTCTAAGAGGTACTCGCCGCATGAGTACATTATGCTGACTGATGGAGGAGAGACAGGAGATTATTCTGAGGCCCTAGCCAACGAGCATAAGGGAGAGTGGTTGAAAGCTATGCAAGAGGAGATGAAATCTTTGCATAAGAACCACACCTATGATATGATGAAATTGCCTAAGGGCAAGAAGGCACTGAGCAACAAGTGGGTGTTCAGAAAGAAGATCGAGCAGAAGAACTCACAGACGAGGTTCAAGGCCAGACTTGTGGTGAAAGGTTTTAGTTAGAGGAAAGGCATAGACTTCGAGGAGATATTCTCACCAGTGGTGAAGATGACATCCATATAGGTGTTGCTTGGGTTGGCGGCTAGCATGGATCTGGAGATAGAGTAGTTGGACGTTAAAATTGCCTTTCTCCATGGTGACCTGGAAGAAGAGATCTACATGCACCAACCAGAGGGGTTCGAAGTCAAGGGCAAAGAGCATATGGTGTGTAGGCTGAGGAAGAGCTTGTATGGGTTGAAACAAGCTCCACGATAATGGTACAAGAAGTTCGACTCGTTTATGTTGAAGCATGTGTATGACAGAACGGAGTCGGACCACTGTGTGTTCACGCGCAAGTTCTCAGATGGTGATTTCTTAGTTCTGCTGTTATACATTGATGACATGCTCATCATGGGAAAAGACATCAAGAAGATCGATAGGCTGAAATAGAAGTTGAGCAAGTCATTTGTGATGAAAGACTTGGGCTCGGCTAAACAGATCTTAGAATGGAGATAACCCGTGACAGAAGCAGCAGGAAGCTTTGGCTGTCACATGAGCGGTATATTGAGAAAGTCCTGGAGCGGTTCAATATGAATGTAGCGAAGCCGGTCAGTACTCCACTGGATGGTCAATTCATATTGAGCGACAGACAGTGTCCCAAGACGAAGGCAGAGGTGGAAGAGATGCAGAATATACCTTACGCGACAGCTTATGAAGTTTGATGTATGCTATGGTGTGTACATGCCCAGACATAGCATATGCGATTGGTGTTATCAGCCGGTATCTTGCCAATCCTGACAAACAGTATTGGGCAACGATGAAATAGATACTGTGGTATCTAAGAAGCTCATCCAGGTTGAGCTTATATATGGTATGATGACGGAAAGCCTGTGTTAGAGGCTGCACAGATGCAGATATGACAGGCGACATAGACTCCATGAAGTCTACATCGGGATTAATGTTCACGTTTGTAGGGGGAGCGATTTCTTGGCAGAGCAAGCTACAGAAGGTCGTAGCATTGTCGACGACAGAGGCCGAGTACATTGCAGTCACAGAGGCATGTAAAGAGATGCTTTGGATGTATAGGTTGGTACAAGAACTTAGCCTGAAGCAGGAGCAACACGTGGTCTATTGCGATAGTCAAAGTGATATACACTTGAGTAAGAATCCAAGTCAGCACTCCAAGTCGAAGCATATAGAGATTCGGTATCACTGGATCAGGAATACTTTGGAACAGAAGGTATTACGGCTTGAGAAGGTCCACACAGACGATAATGGGTCAGACATGATGACCAAGGCTTTTCTCAAGGGCAAGTTTGAGGTTTGTAGAAACCAGGCTGGCTTGAAGAAAGTGAATTCCTCCTGAGTCGGAAAGGGGGAGATTTGATGGAGTTTTCCTCCTCAGGTCAGAGGAGATGTGGTGCGGTCCGGATGCCACAAACAGTGGAATCATCGCGTTGCTTGACCAGTCGAGAGCACTGCTCGATCGGTCGAGTGAACAGTGCTCGACCGGTCGAGGGTCACTCAACTCAAATTCCGGCAAGCTCAGTGAACAGTGCTCGACCAGTCGAGGGCCCGGCTCGACCAGTCAAGTGAACAGTCTCGACCAGTCGAGGTTACGCAGATTTGAGTCCGGATCTTGCACGGACTGTGGAAATCTGAGGCCCTTTTATAAGGGGCGCGAAAGGGAGTTTCCTAAACTATAAATAGGGGTGCCTAGGGCCTTTCTAGGTAATCCAAGAGAGTTTTCTAAAGCTTTGCAAGGGTTTGCTAAAGAGTTTAGGGCTATCAAAGGTGTAAGAGAGAGAGAGAAAGAGAGAGGAAGCTTATGGAAGGGAGGTTATGCTCGTAGAGGTGATCTACTGTGCACTCGACATCTTGGCGCTTCTACATCCTCGTGATCGGTGAGATCTCTCTGTTTTTCTTTTATTCTCTTATTGTTTATACACTCTTGCGTGAGTGAAGAAGGTTGTAACGTTCTACTTCCTAGTGGATTGTTGATCTGGACAAGGTCCCGTGGTTTTTACCTCTTTGAGGGTTTTTCATGTAAAAATCTCTTTGTGGTGTGGTTTATGCTTTGATTTATTTCATTGCTTTATTATCCCATAATTCTGGTTTGATTTGGGAGGCTAAATCCTAAGGTTTTGTGCAAGGCTCCCAACACTTTCATGGGCCATAACTTACGCTGATCGCAAACCGTCCATTCCACTGCTTGTTAGAAAATAATCTATTGGATACACATCGAAAATAAAAGATAAAATATGAATTTCATTTCACTAGGTTGAATCATGTAAAACGATACTCTGTCCTTAAAGTGTGATTCGCCCCCTTATCAATTGCTGAAGGGTTACAAGCGAATTGCTTCCAAGATAAGACAAGCCTGTCTGGATCCATCGTGCAGCAATCACGATGGGTCCACTTTGGAACAATTTAACGCAGTAGATTTGTTCTGGAAGAATCAGACAGTGAAAATGTTCACAGTATTTTAAAAAGGAGATCTGGAGCATTTGATGGGAGAGATGGTGTTGACATGATTGATTTTGGATCGGAATGGTCTAGTTTATTTAGGCACCAGGTAGTGTACTGTTGCTAGGTGGCTATCAATGGTTTAGAACGTTTGAAAAACGTTTTTGACCGTTGACCATTAATTCTAGTCGCTTTTGGTCGTCGGATCACAAGATCTGACCGTTGGGTCATCATGGCCTGTTCGTTTTCGAACCGTTGTGGCTTTCAAGGCAGTTAGCCTTTTTTTAGAAATTGCTGAACGTTTCGGATTTATGATCCGACCGTTCTCAGTGGCCTATAAAGCCCTATCTCATTTCAGAGGCTCTTATTAGACTTCTCGCACCGCGATCGCACCGTCTCGCAACGGTTCGTGTAAGGTCGTGAGGGAGCGACTAATCTGCGACATGATGCGCACGTGCGAAGTGTAAAGTGCGCCAACTAGTGCCACTATAGCCACACTGCCCACGCTCTCGCTTACGCCCGTGCCCGTGCCCATGTTGAGCCCGAGCCCAAGCGAGTGCGTGCATGTGTTCCACAAATTTCAACACTGCCTGCATGACTGATGCCATGCGGGTGGCCCATTAATACTAATACCTCATACATGCATCACCCTTTATTTGGACCTTGGTTCGAAACCCAAAAACTCAACTTGTTTATTCTCTATGGGGCGTTTGGATGGTAAGTTACTTAAGTTACTTATGCCTTAAGTAACTTATCTTGATTTTTATTTATTAAACTAAAGTGATTAAAGAACTTTAAGTAAAAAAGTTACTTATAATTAATCATAAACCAAACTTATCTTAAATAAGTTATTTATTTACATTTGTAATGATAAAAAGTAACTTATTTGGTAGTATCCAACTGATCCCTAAATGTCTCGACTTGATATTCAATAATAAAATTAAGATATTAGAGAGATTAATAAATATCTACAGTACATGATAATATATATAAAATGGCAAAAACTAGCAACAAATTCATCTTTCAGTTCAACTGATTAAGTGCCTTCCTCTTTATCTGTACTTTAAAAGTGGTTAACTGAGTCAACTGAATTTACAAGCCAACTCGATGAGTCTCTCAAAAACTCAGTCAGAGTCAAGCTTTAGAATCAAGTATCTCAAAAACCCAGCTTGAAATCCTGCCGAGTTGAGTTGACTCAGCCAAGTTTCAAGTCGAGTCAGTGAGTTTGAGAACTATGGTTTTGACTGGGACCCAAAAATCAGGCTACCTGGCAACTTACGTGGGCTACACCATGGAAAACAGCTGGGACTTCCAGTACCACCATTAAAATGTTCAAAATTGTGTATGCGGTCCACCGTTGATAAATTTACGGTTCAATTCATTCATTTGATCCTTCCCTTCTGAAAATCAGGATATTACAAGACTAAGACTCATTTGGGCCACACCATGTGAATTTAGTGTTGTAGGCATGATTTTTCACTATTCCTTGTGTTGTGACACAAATAAGTCTTGGATTTGAACAGATTGTAAGATCTACGGTAAGAATGTGGTGATGCATCTGATGGACGGGGTGGATCTGATACACGTGTGTCCCAGGTAGCCATTATTTAACGCAAGTTAGGTTAGCGCAGTCCAATTGATATCTTCACCCATAATTATTGATAAACATCAATTTCTTTCTACTTTTGGTAAAAGAAATAGTACATGCTCATACCAAACGAGGTGGTGTAAATAGCTGTTCAGATTGGAAGGATCTTGGGCCGTATGATTTGGCGGGGAAATTCAAAAGATTTGATTTGTCGCCTTTCTCCGGCCCTTTTTAATGTCTCACACACGTGGCGCCTTGTTATTCGTTTCCAGCACGTGTCACCAGCGTGCTTACCGAGTCATGGGCCCACTTAGATCGATACGCGAGGCGGGATCCAAGCTCACATTCATTGCGAGTCGTGATATCCGTGCTTTCGTGTCGTCATCTCCACGCTCGGTTTACAAGAAACTGTGTGTGGATACTTGCATCTTCCCAGTATAAGGGATAATCCTAGCAAGTGTTCAGAGCCGTTCGTCAGGTCAATGTACGGGCCACGAGCCGAAATGGGTGGCAGTCGGTCACCACGTGGCCGACATGTGTACGTTGAATTCAGGACGACAGAATTGCTCGGGACATGTCAAGAAGCACCAGGGTGCACATCATAACACAGCCAACGCACTCGGATAGGACACACTGTGGCATACCAAATAAACCGCCAGGATCTTAGCCGTACAAGTGTGGTTAGTATAATTTGGAAAGCGGATTGGCTGCTGTATTGGCGACAGCAAGTTCTGTGGGTCTGATGATGAGGTATGTGTTATACCCTTATATCTGAACCGTACATTCATTTGGCAGGCTCTTCTTAAGTCTTGAGATGAAAAATAAGATAGATCTAACTATCAAGTAGACCACACCAAAAAAACCAGCAGGAGATTAAATGTCTACCATTGAAATCCTTTTTGGGTTATTGAAGTTTTGGATCAATATGAAATTTGTTTTTCCTCTTCATTCATTCAGGTCTTTGTGACCTTATGAACAGATTAGATGGAAAATAAGCTTTATGATAGGCCCTTTGAATTGTTTAAGGGTGAAAATCATTATATTAGCTTCTACTTTTGGTGTGGTCCAGATGATCTTTAGATATGATTATTTTTTGTATAATGCTCTAAATTGATCTCTAAAAATAGATGAACAGTATATATAATGAATACACCACTTGTGGCGCATGTAACTTTGATCTCCTTTAAACCGTTTGTACAACTCGAGCCTGAGGAGTGTAAGCGCTCGTCTTCACATGACACTTACCTACAACAACAGATATATAGCTGGTGTGAGGGTACACTAGCATCCTATAATTCGCAGGTTATTTGCCAAAAGGCTTATAGCCGTTGCTACATTGGGACGGGATTCCCTGTGGAAGCCTTTCCTAGGAAGTTCTGCGCTGAGAGCTTAGGCGGCCTGAGGTGATTTTTTTGAGAAATCCACTCTATTCATTGTTTTGTGACCTCATTTTAGGATGTGAGGCAAAAAATGAGCTGCATCCAATACTCAAATGGGCCAAAACCTGAGTATTGAATGTCAACAGTTGAAATATTCGTGTGGCCATAGAAGCTTTGAATTGGTATAATATTTGTGTTTTCATTTTATCCTAATATGAATGATGATATAAACAATATAGATGTCATATAAACATTATTGTCGACGCCAGAAACGTTTCAACGGTAGGAATTTCCATGCAGATATTTTCCTTTAGTGTGGCCTACTTGAGTCTTGGATCCTATTCAATTTTAATTTCAGTCCTAAAATGATCTCACAAAAAGAATGGACAAGGTAAATTTCTCACAAGCATCACGGTGGGCTCCACCTAAGTTTACTGTGCAGAAACTTCCTGTGAAAGGCTTTCGCAGCCGCTGCATTGGTACACAGAAAGGGGAGCGGGTAGGCTGGTGTAACACACAACCGACCTGGCTGGTGTCTTTACGTTACTAAGTTTGGTGGGTCCCATCATAAGTTATGTGTTATATCCAAACTGTCCGACCATTTGGCCAAACTTATAGTAAGACTTGAAATGAAAAATAAGATATATCCAAAGAACTAGTGGACCACACTATAAAAAATAGACGTCTACCAATAAAACTGTTTTGAGGTCACGGAAGTTTTGGATCAACATGATATTTGTTTTTCCTCTTCACCCAGGTCCGTGACCTGGTGAACGTATTGAATGGAAAAAAAACGTTATGGTGAGCCCCATGGATGTTTAAACTATAATAATCATTGTCCCACCGCCATTTGTGGTGTGTTCCACTTGAGCTTTAAATATGATTATTCTTGGGCTCATGATCTTGTCAAATGGATGAATGGCATGAATATACATACACCATTTTGGGGTCGTATAACTTTGATCTCCTCTGAACCAAAACGGATGGGCTACTCCCCCTTCCACCGACCAATGGGTAGTGGTCAGTGATCCGTGGGCCCCACTATGATATATGTGTTTCATCCATGTTGTCTATCTATTTTTTTAGATTATTTAGGGTGTGAGACCAAAAACAAGGTATATCCCAATCTCAAGTCGACTACATTACAGGAAATAGTGTTGAATGATCGTGGACCATTAAAAGAGGCGTGGGCGCTAAAAACGTTTTCGATCAAGCTAATTTTTGTTTTTTTTTGTTTTTTTTTGTTTTTTTGTTTTTTTTTTTTCCATCATTTAGGTCTTAATGACCTAATAAACAGATTGGATGTCAAATAAACAATACAGTGGGCCTTAGGAGGATTTTAATGGTGGATATCCAATCACTGTTGTTTTCCTGTGGTGTGGTCCACCTGAGATTTATATCCCTCTCATTTTTGGGATCAAGAAATAAAATGATATGTAAAAATGGATGAACGGCATGGATGAAACACATATATCATGGTGGGGCTCACATAATACTGACCACCAGCCACTGGGCTAGTGGCAGGGGAGTAGCCAATCCGTTTCCCTCTGAGCCATCCCTACAATTCTGAGTTGGAAGAGAGTAATGGCTGTCTTCGCACTACACGTGCCTACACCAGCCTGGTGGTGTGTGGTACACCAGCCAATATGCTTTCCCATATGGTAATTAAGGGCCCATTGGCTGGTGTAACACACACCACCAACTTGGCCGGTGTGAGTACATGATGTGGTAAGACAAGCGCTGATGCTTGTCTGCAGCACAATATCATTTTGTGATTGAAAGAATGAAAAGAATAGCAGAAAGAATTTCTTTTGATGGTTCTGATACCATAAATATTTTATAAATATAATTGAGATTACACATTGTGCACGTCATGAGTAACCTATTATAAATAAATTTATAAGATATGATAGATACAATTAATTACAACCAATGTTTGAAAACCAAATTTAATTGTACGAAGTAAGTGGAGAAGATAAGAAAAGTTATTTCAATTATTTTGAGAGTAGTTTTAATTTAACACATGTGATCACGGGCTCTTTACAATTTTTATTTTTTACTAAAATAATTGTCCTAACTCTTATGCCTTTGGCCATATAGATTAGATGGTACAAACCAAAGGAGTGTCTGTTAATTACAAGATAGAATCAATATTTTTGGACTTGGACGAAAGGCCAACCTGCTTTTGTGCGTGGTCCACCTAAACCAATCCAAGTGCCAGTCTACTGATGAATGTAGGATTTGGATGGTTCTTTTTTACAAATAATTGTCAGGTATGGTGCAGTTTTTTCTATAGGCCGTCCAAGGTGGGGGCCAAGGATGGACAGGTAGGTCCATCTGTGATCCACATGCATCATCGCACATTTTCAAGTTAATACAATGGCTTACCTAGTGAAAATTGGAAGTGGGGCCAACCTAGGGTCCAGTTTACCTTTTGTCTTATGGGTCAGCTATCCATGGTTAGCATTGGGCCTGTTTCTTAGCCTATGTATGGGCCATAATGCAGAAAACAACTCCAAACCAAAGTTAGAATTACAGTTTTGGTTAAAAATACAGGAGGAGGAGTACTGTGGAAAAATATAATGCATGATGCTGGGGAAGTAAAACTACAAAGAAAAGGAGCTAAATTAAAACTAAAAAGTCAATGAGAAAAAAATACAAGAGACAACAGACACTGATTTAACATGATTTCACAGTATTCCTAATCCATGGAGCTTCTTCTTCACTTAAAAAAATACAAGGCTTATCTCTCTCCTACAATGAAATTGTATTAGAATTTTATCATGGAGTATTAGCTCAGAAGAATACTTTTTCTTACCTTTTGTTTCTCTTCATATAAACCACACTACTAAGGAAAAATTATTAATGTTCTATTAGATTTAGTCTTCATACATGTACCTATACACACCTAGGGCGGGAGAGAGTGTTTTCTTTTGGGAAGGTACGTGTTATGGGCATATACATGCCACCCCCTTGATCAGCGGTAGGAAGTCACCGCCTCAACAAAGAGTTCATTTACCAACATGCCGGCTCTGGTTAGGAGCATGTACTGTGGCAATGGGCCAGGAGGCCTGCTTCGGCCTAGGTTTAGACGCTTTATGGAGCACTTTTGCTCGGTTCGATAAGATAGGTCCACCCAGAACTCACTCAAACAACCTTATATTGCTATAGAAGCACGCACTTCTTCGTCCACAACAGCTGGCTCTTTTGGTCCTGGCTATCCGGTCCAGTTCTGGGACTGAAGGTTGGGCTCAGACTTGAAATCCAGGTCAGGGGTGTGGACCAGGCCAGGCATGGGCAAGTAATGAATGGCCCCACGCGCTTGGTCTAATCATCAAGTGGCCACCATCATACACAAAAAGTAAATGGTTTAAAGACACTTGCAAATTAATGGTTAACATTTACTGAACATTAGTAGTTTAAAGGTACTGATCATTGGATAGGGTCATGCTTTAATAATCTAAGCCATTTAAATGGTGGGACTCAATATTGTAGATGAAGGATATAAACCTTTGATTGAATTATTTCAAACCTTTGATCGTTTAAATAATATTTTTTCTGGGCCTTTTCAGACTGATTATGGTCATGACTAAGGGGACTAGAGCTAGGCTAGGGTTAATCCTCTGCCCATTGCCACCACTACCGTGCAACTTCCCAGTGCTACTCAAGAAGAAGAAAAGAAAGAAAATGAATTCGTTTTGCATATGCGCGCGGTAAGTCAGGATCAAGAGCATGTAATGCTGGTTGGAGCCGACATACAGAGGAAGTCTCGTGATAGGAATTGTCCATGTTTGGGTGTTATTTTGAATGGCCTATGTTGCAATATTAACGTGGAAAGGATTACCTTTCACAACTGATTTTGTGGAGTTAGAATGTGAGTCAAAAGGAAAATTTCTTTGAACGATCCACATTCTGCCATACATATTGATGGAAAGAATCAACCATTCAGCCGCTCTGCTTGTTATTAATTACCGGGTGTCAATGTACCGCATGACCCAGACTGGAACCGTTCATCGGTTGGGCCCAGTATTGAAATCTAGGCCCATATCAGGTCCAGGCAGGGCTTGGACTAATGATGATTGGCTCGGTCCATTCATCAAGTGGGCCAGCATTAGACAATATAAATGGCTCGGCCCATTCACCATATTGGATCTGAATCATCTTTCAATAAGCAAAACTGTTTACATGAGAGAACTTATGGTAGATTAAGGATACTCAAAAAAAATCTTGGACCATTTAAATAATGTTTTCTTACAGGCCCAACCTGGCCCTGCATGGTGAGCAGGTCCTTTTCAACCCATTAGGATAGGGCAACTGGACCAATTTTGGCCCATTGACACTCCTAGATCTAACAAGGAAGATGCAATCATAAAAAAAATGACAAATTGGAGGCTGCGATAGTTTGTGATGAATGGATTTGATTGGATAAAAAAATGACAAAAAATGGCCAATTTGTTGCGATGAATTAACTAAATGGATGTGAACATGAACGGTTGATTTTGAACTTTAAAGTTTGTTTATATTATTTTGTCTATGATTAGACATTATTAAAACATATGTTTCTAGATATTTATGATAGATGGTTGTTGATATTAATGATTGGAATAAAGTCTCAAATGGGTGAACACAGTTGAGTTATCAAATTTACGATGTGATTGGCAAACGTGATGGTAATGGTAATTAGAAATGTGTGGAATCGAATGATCATATGTGTGGATGCATGAATGTTAGAAATTAGAATGATAAAATGCATTAAGCTATGATTCAAAGCAACTCTAGGAATTGTCGATTTAAGTACACTTGGTGTACGAGTCATGCACCGTAACTCGGGTACGTGGGTTCACAAGGTGCATTCAAATTGTGGGGCATGACATAATTCATGATCGACATTTTCGTTTTTAAAAATTTCTTTCTGATAATATTAATATCCCTAAAAAGACTTTTAGGGCATAAATTGCAAAACCAGATTGGTCGCTGTGAAATGAAACAATATTCGAATTTCAGCTTATGGTTGAGCCCCACTAGTCAACGTAAGAGGATTTGAAATAAAATGAAGGGTACAAAGCTTTCATGAACTCTGATGCTTTTACAATTCTGAGGTCAGGATAGGCCAATGGGGCTATTGGGGACATACTGGTGGGCCCACTGGATCCAACGTGTAAGGAATGGTATGCTTCTACTTTTGACTCAAGGATATGTAAAGCTTCCCCAACTTTTTTTAACATTTTGGGTTGACGATGGTTCGAAACATTCATTCGATGGCCCAGCAGACCCAACTGAATGCTCCAAGATCATGTAAATTTATGACTGTCAATGGGCTGGGCTCAGACCTGAAAAGTCAGAATTTTAAATATGTTTGGCCCGACAGCTCGGCCAGTAAAGTTCAAAATTAGAGCAAGACCACCACAGGCCCAGCCCGTTGACAGCCCTACATCTGATCCTTCCTTTCCCAATTTCCTGGGCCTTTCCTTTTTCTGTATTTTCAGGGATAGAAATGGTTTATAGCCCAAAAGCGCACTAATAATATGTAATTGCTGCTGTTTTATTTCATTTACAAACGAGCAAATACCTGCAATACACACAGACCGAGAGAAAAAAAAAAAAAACGAAAAGCTAGAATATATAACATCTACTGATTACAGCCGTACGTCCATGGCGTCAGTGCGCCCGACGGATTTTGATAAGGGCGCACGGTACGCACTCGGCACAGGCGAAGAGGGAGCCTGCCATCGAACTTAATCAAATGGAGTGGCTCCACAGCAACACGTCAGCATCACATGCTACGTCATCCCAGTGGGACCCACTTAAGTGGTACGGAGGCAGCGAAACCATCAATCCCTCCGCCATGCTCTCAAGCAATCCCGGCATTCCGCAATCCACCTCATCCTCCACGTAAAACACATTCTCCGGCGGCGAATACATCGAATTCTCCACCGAGCTTGTGTCACTGATGCCGGAAGCCGTCTCAGATTTCAGAGGCCGGAAAGCTTCGGCAGCTTCCACTGCTGCCTTCCGAATATCTTCGGTGCTGCCGGACACTGGCACAGGCAGGCACCAGGCCGAATCGGCGAAATTGAGACAGGCCGACCGGCCCCTGAGAGCCATTGCAGCAACGTCGTGGGCCCGGGCGGCCATCTCAGGGGTCTGGAACGTCCCGAGCCACAGCCGTGAGGCTTTGTTCGGCTCGCGCAGCTCGCAGACCCACTTGCCGCCGTTCCTCTGCCTGACGCCCTTGTATACTGGGTGCCGTGTCTCGCGGAATTTCCTTCGCCCGGCTCGCCGCTTCGGCGGACTGGTCGCTACCGTGGCGTAGACTTCCTCATCAGAGATGGTGGCTGACGGCTGTGAATTCTCGAATGTGTAGGCTGTAAGGACATCCGAGTAATCCCAGCTGAAGAATGTGGCCATTTAGAATAAGGAAGGATGTGGAGTGAATTGGGTTTTGGAAAGATTTGGGAAGGAATGGAAAGATCGGTTGGTTTTATAGGTTGTGGTGGGCCATATTCCTGATTTGAGCTTTGTACGCGCACACGGAGTCTCCCCATGTGACAGCCTGGGCGCCCACGCTTGTATTAGCTTGTATGTTGATGTGGCACCAGTTGGCTCGAAAAGCTGGATGGTCCCTTTCAGGACGCTAATTGCCTGCGACCGCTACCCCACGAAGTTCCTACGGTAGGAAGTTACCTGCCTTCTTCTCAGTGACGGAAGCGGATTGGGTGGTGTACCACACACCAGCGATCTACCTGATGTGTTGACGTCAGTAAGTTCTGTGGGTTTTATCATAAGGTACGTGTTACATCCAAACCGTCCATCCATTTGGTGAGCTTATGGTAATTCTTGAGCCTAAAAATAAGATAGATCTAAACATAAACTTGACCACACTGTAAAAGCAGTAGGGGATTGAACGTCTATCATTGAAACCCTTTTTGGGGTTACAGAAGATTTGGATCATCTAGATATTTGTGACCTTACGAACGTATTAGATGGAAAATAAACGTTATCGTGAACCTACGAATGTTTTAACGGTGAAAATCATTCTCCCCGCTGCTATTTGTGGTGTGGTTCATTTGAGCTTTATATATAGTTTAGTTTTTGGCTCATGATTTAAAATGATCTTGAAAAATGGATGAACAGTGTGGATATAATAAATACATCATTTTGGGGCCTATGTTACTTTGATCTCATTTGAACCGTCCGTGCAACTCGGATATCGATAAGTCGTCAGCGCTGTCTTTACAACCACACGTACCCACATCAGCTATATCGCTGGTGTGTGGTACATCAGCCAATCGGAAACGGATTAGCTACTCCCCATGACACCAGCCAATGGCTGGTGGTCGGTGCTCTATGGGCCCCACCATGATGTATGTGTTTCATCCATTCCGTCCATCTATTTTTATATATCATTTTACAATATGAGACAAACAATGAGGTATATCCCAGTCTCAAATGGACCACATTATAGGAAACAATGTTGAATGAGCGTCGAACATTAAAAACATTTTGGGGGCCATAAAAGTTGTGGTACATCAGCTGATTTTTCATTTTTCCCTTCATCTAGGCCTGTATGACCTAATCAACATAGTGGATGTCAAAAAAACAGTACAGTGGGCCTTAGGAGGATTTTAATAGTGGATATCCAATTACTATTGTTTTCATGTGGTGTGGTCCAACTGAGATTTATATCCCTCTCATTTTTGGCTTAAAGCCCTAAAATGATCTTTAAAAATGGATGAATGGAATGGATGAAATACATACATCATGGTGGGGCCCACAGAGCACCGACCACCAGCCACGGGGATGGTGTCAGGGGGAGTAGCCAATCCGTTCCCCAGCCAATCCGCTTCCCTTGGAGTCCTTCCTCTTCACCGCCGTGAAATTACTTTTGAAAATACACCCGTCCACCCATTTTGCCAGCATATGTTAGCATGGTATTAAAAATGATGCAGATACAAAACTCAAAGTGTGTCACATGAAAACAGAAGGGTGGGGAGAAAAATGACTAATGTTTATATGCTATCCAAAACTTATGTAACCTCAATATTAGCTTGATCCAAAACTTCCGTAACCTTAAGAATAATTTAAGAGTGGGTGTTCAATATCCACTATTTCCTGTCCAATGAGTATTTGAGTTTTGGATGGTGGATTTCTCACATGCATTAGGAGTCGTTTGGTACCATGGATTTTGGAGGGATATGAGTGTTGTGAGATGTCTTAAATCCAAGTCCTTTCGCAACTGGGATGCGGAAAGGAGTTTCGCGGATTTTGTGTCACAAGTCCTTTCGCAACTGGGATGCGAAAGGAGTTTCGCGGATTTTGTGACGCAAGTCCTTCGCAACTGGGATGCGAAAGGAGTTTCGCGGATTTTGTGACGCAAGTCCTTTCGCAACTGGGATACGAAAGGAAAGTTGCCAAAACTATAAATTGGGGTCCCTAGGGTTATTCTTTTAATTTATTTTAAGACTTCCTAAAGGTATTCTAAAGGGTTCTAGGGTTATCAAAGGGTGTAGCAAAGGTGAGATTCGAGGTTGTTCGAATCGGTGGTAAGTCCTTTCTCTTTGTAATTGATGCTTTCATAGTGGTGATTTGTCGCTTTGTGCCGTGGTTTTTTCCTGCAAGGGTTTTCCACGTTAAATCTGTGTATTCTCTTTTCTGTGTATTTGATTGGTGCCATTGGATTACCATCCTAGATCTAGATCTGTGTGATTCCGCAGGCCAAAAATCCCAACAAGTGGTATCAGAGCAATCGGTTTTATCAAAGGGTGTAGCAAAGGTGAGATTCGAGGTTGTTCGAATCGGGTAAGTCCTTTCTCTTTGTAATTGATGCTTTCATAGTGGTGATTTGTCGCTTTGTGCCGTGGTTTTTTCCTGCAAGGGTTTTCCACGTTAAATCTGTGTATTCTCTTTTCTTGTGTATGTGATTGGTGCCATTGGATTACCATCCTAGATCTAGATCTGTGTGATTCCGCAGGCCAAAAATCCCAACAAGTGGTATCAGAGCAATCGGTTGGGACACAGATCTGAATCTGAGGGATTAGTAATAATGGCGAGCGCCAAGTATGAGATTGAGAAGTACTCAGGGAAAAATAATTTTGAGTTATGGAAGATCAAGATGATGAGTTCCTTAATTAAGCAAGGCGAAGATGGTGCTCTTGAGGAGCGGAAGTCCACCATGAAAGATGATGATTGGAATACTCTTGATAAGAAAGCCTTATCATCGATCCGTTTATGTCTCACGGATGAGGTTCTCTACAACGTCATGAGGGAGAAAACTGCGGCTAATTTATGGGCGAAGTTGGAGGATGTTTATGTGAAGAAATCCTCTGAAAATCGTCTGCACTTGAAGCGGCAGTGGTATAACTTCAAGATGGCAGAGGGTGGAGATCTAGAGGCTCACATCAGCAATTTTAATAAATTGGTTTGCAAATTGCTCGATATGGATGAAGTGATGAAAGATGAAGAACAAGCATGTATGTTGCTGAATTCTCTCCCGGCGTCCTATGAGTCATTCAAGGATACTATGTGCAGCATGAACAAAACCCTGAGTGTCGACACTGTTATCTCAGCCCTTCAAGGGAAGGCTATGAGACAGCTAGACAGCAACATAGGGACATCTTCTGATGCACTGTTTAC
Source organism: Magnolia officinalis (assembly GCA_021015155.1). Classification (NCBI taxonomy): domain Eukaryota; kingdom Viridiplantae; phylum Streptophyta; class Magnoliopsida; order Magnoliales; family Magnoliaceae; genus Magnolia; species Magnolia officinalis. The sequence goes on from JAJHSJ010000001.1 coordinate 119,139,539, forward strand.
AGTGGGTAGAAATTCTGAACACAGTACAGGTTCTTCAGGTTCTAGATCCAAATCCAAGGGTAAGGGCAAAGGAAAGGTAAAGTGCTGGAATTGTGGGAAGGAAGGACATGTGAAAAGGGATTGTGAAAATCCTAAATCTAAGAGGGAAGATTCTGAGGCTTCATGCAGGGAGGCTAACACTGCCACGTCAGATGAATCGAGTGGATGTGATGGTGATGTTTTGTCTGTGTCTTCGCTCAGACGGTCATACGATGATCGTAAGGACGAGTGGATGCTAGACACAGGGGCATCTTTTCACATGACTCCTCATCGGAGTTGGTTCACCAGCTATAGGGAGTGCGATGGTGGACATGTATTTATGGGCAATGACATTGCCTGTAATGTTGTGGCTATTGGTACGGTACGCATCAGGATGTTTGATGGGGTGGAGCGTACTTTGACTGATGTCAGGCACGTTCCTGATTTGAAACAAAATCTGATTTCTCTTGGTGTGCTTGAGGCAAAGGGATGCAAGTACACAGGTATTGATGGTGCTCTTAAGGTATCCAAGGGGGCACGGGTAGTCATGAAAGCGCAACGACTCGATCATGTTTACAGGTTGATCGGGAGCACTTCAAAAGGTGGAGCTACAGTGGATGTAGCGAATTCCACCTCTGCACGTGTGTGGCATGATGGGCATGGCCACATGAGCGGGCAGGGCAGGAAGGTTGAGACGTGCGGACAGGGATACAGAGCAGGTGGAGCAGCCACCTGTGAGAAGAACCACATGACATGATTGCAGGATATCGGCAAGGTACATGGACGACTCCAATATTGCAGGGGATTCATCTTCTATTCTGATGGCTCTAGGTGAGCCTGGTGCTGAGAAGTGGAAGGTGATTATGGGCGATGTGATGGATTCGTTGTACCAGACCGACATATGGGAGCGGGTGGAGCTTCCAGTGGGCCAGTGAGCAGTTGGATGCAGGTGGACCTTCAAGAGGATACAGTATAGATACAAGGCGAGGTTGGTAGCGAGGAGTTATTCTCAGAGAGAAGAGATCGGCTTCTCAGAGATATTCGCGTCGACGGTATAGCAGGTATCTATCAGATCCGTGATTGGCGCTGGTTAGCCAATGTGATCTTGAGCTATGATGTGATGCAGAAATAAGAGAAGAGGTCAAGAAGCTACACGGTTGAAGATTGAAGACATGGTGGAGATTGTTGCGAGATGTCTTAAATCCAAGTCCTTTCGCAACTGGGATGCGGAAAGGAGTTTCGCGGATTTTGTGTCGCAAGTCCTTTCGCAACTGGGATGCGAAAGGAGTTTCGCGGATTTTGTGACGCAAGTCCTTTCGCAACTGGGATGCGAAAGGAGTTTCGCGGATTTTGTGACGTAAGTCCTTTCGCAACTGGGATACGAAAGGAAAGTTGCCAAAACTATAAATTGGGGTCCCTAGGGCTATTCTTTTTATTTTATTTTAAGACTTCCTAAAGGTATTCTAAAGGGTTCTAGGGTTATCAAATGGTGTAGCAAGGGTGAGATTCGAGGTTGTTCGAATCGGGTAAGTCCTTTCTCTTTGTAATTGATGCTTTCATAGTGGTGATTTGTCGCTTTGTGCCGTGATTTTTTCCTGCAAGGGTTTTCCACGTTAAATCTGTGTGTTCTCTTTTCTTGTGTATGTGATTGGTGCCATTGGATTACCATCCTAGATCTAGATCTGTGTGATTCTGCAGGCCAAAAATCCCAACAATGAGGGGATTTCAAATCCCGTAGTTGTTTGATACCATAAAATAACCGGGGGTTTCAAATTCATAGTAGAGATTGGATTACATCTAAAATCATTTCAAGAGTTGCGTGTGTACTATGTGTGTCACTAGACTATTAAATTATTGAGCATATGGTTCATTAATGATATCTCAAAATAACTAGATTATCAATTACATCACTATAATTCCTTAATAAGATGATCAGCGTTGTCCAGACATTTTCTATTTAGATCAACGATTAAAATTTTTTGCTGGTCACTTGGACATGATCTTGTGTTTGTGGCCCATCTGAAACTTAGAATTTCATTGTTTTCAAGAAAGTATATATTTCAACGGACTTATTACGACCTGTGCATGCCAAAACATACGATTAACTAATTATAGATATTAAAGTTGATTTAGTAATTAAATTCAAATTTATATAAATATACCATGCGTAGCTACTTTTGAATTAAAGTTGATTCTCAGTCCAGAGTGCCAAACACAGTAGGAAGATTTCAAATCCAAGGTTCTGAATCGATGAGTTCCGAATCTACACTCCCAAATGAGCCCTTATAATAGGTCCCGCTTACTTAGTAGAACGTGTGCCAAAGGTTTTCAACACGAGCATCCTGCGATGCTGGCGTTGCAAATGGGAGCTCCCAACTGACCTCGCTCTTACTTTCCAGATGAGCGTGAGGCTACGCCTACTCGCAATGGTGCGAGTAGGATTAAATTCTTAGAGGTACGTTGGTCTGGGCTTGATTGTAAAGCCCAATCTTATATTGGGCCGGCCCAGACATGCATTAAAAATGATCCGGCATGACAGTCACGCTCATGGTTTTAAGACTCTTGGACTAGTGATGCGACTAGTTGATACCATGAGTCATCCTGAACTCATGTGAGTCGCAACTCGACGTGGACTGAACAAGTTGAGTCAAGTCACTGGGGTCTTTTAATCATGGTCGCATAACTAGTTAGGAGTGGCCCAACGTGCTTTGTAGTGGGCTGGGCTAGGTCTAGGAATGAGTAGTTAGAGCTTGGTTCCATCTCAAACTGGCCACCTTGCATTGTGGTTGTCATTGAGATATTGACCATTTACTTAGTTGGACCAGAGATGTACTTAGAGATGAGCAGTCTAAATTCAATTTGTGGCCCACCGGGTGGGTAGGTGACGCAGGGATGAACGTGATGAGGTCGATCACCGTCTTTCTCAAGGATAACTACTTTGAATCCACGGAACTTTTTTGGACTCCTCATAGAGACTTCTCAAATCTATGAGAAAAAAGAAAAAAAATATAAATAATATTCATAAAAATTCATAAATTGATGGATGAATGAAATAAATGAGTCTGCAACCCTTTAAACAGGGATACTAAGGATTGGAAGAAGTTTCAGAATCAAATTATAACTAAAAACTTTCTAAAATTTGAAACTTACTATAAATAATAAATTTACTATTTATAGTAAGTGTCCTATATGGCTTAACCACATTATTCTTCTCATTTTTTAAAAACACTTTTCATGTTGTACATAACTCCTAAATCCTAAAAGATGAAGGGTTACAATCAAACCAAAACCTACTAAAAATAGTAAAAATGAAAATAAACATGGAATTCGACTGTCAATCTGATGGAATCTCACAAATTCGGTGTGGGCAACTCGGCATAACCGGGTTGGTTGGCTAAAATAGATATTCTTACCCCAAAATCATAGACAGTATGTCAAGTAACTCATTCTGATTTGCGAGATATGCCCGTTTTAAGGTTTTGATGGTCTTGATGACTTTTGCCTCTGATTGGCCTTCTTTGATCTATCTTGGACATAAAAGTGTTCACGGCTTGCTGTACATCTTAGACATGAAAGTGTTTGCGACCTTCAAAAGAACTCGTCGTACTTCGGTTCTTGAAACTCGATTAGGTACGCCATAACGATATCCGGATCAAAAGTTATAATCAATTTACGAACCACCTTCTTTTGGTCCAACCATGCTAGGAATGTATCGGTAACACATTCTACATTGGTAGGCTGGATATCCATATCACTGATGCACATTTTGGGCATGATAGCAGTTGTGCATAGGGCTGTGCACTGGTCAAGTTAGACACATATCCTAGAATACCCATGACCGGGCAGATTTTGGCTGCTGGGTGTAGGTCTTTTTGAGTCCAGATCACGTTTTGAAGGACCTGGGATTGGATCCAATTGGATCCGGCTACTCATGGCTACCCATCTGGTCTGTGGACCATGTTTTCAAGTTGTGATGAACAGGTTGGAGATGGGTCTAGGTCAAACAAGGCATTCACAGTGGTCAGGACCACTCAGTGGCTGGATCAAATCTCAAACGTGTGCCCTTTTCACACATGTGCACTGTGTAAATGGGCGCTTTAACATTCGCGCGGCTTATAGAAGCTCACTAATTGCACCCCACTTAACCCTTGGTCAAGACAGCTAATCTGACTCAACAGAACCTGATTTTTAACGGTCCCAATTTCTAAACGGTTCAAAAACTAGTACTGTGACCCGCTAAAATTGGGCCCACCCCATACTCGTTGAAGAGGAGAGTGAGTTCCACTCACGCGAGTAGCTTTCACATCTGGAAATCGTCTCAGCTACGGAGGCAAGTTCTGCCAGTTACTGACAGTTGGATAGAAGTTGGAGAGACAGAAATAGGCTGTCAATGAAGAAAATGGAAGAGACAGTTGATAATTACTTTCCGCGGAAACGCGTGAAGATACGTGAGGCCGGAAATTGAAGTGGGCCCACTAAACTGTAGCCGTTTCCCATTACCGTTGAAAACGTTAAATACACTGGTATGTCACTGTCGTTATATAAAAGGGAAGCGGATAAAGTGTGGGCCTGTGGCCCTGTCCTTACTCAAGACGGTGCGTCCCTGACTGTGGGGCCCACCTTGATGTATGTATTGTATATCCATGCAGTTCATCCGTTTTGTCAGATCAATTTAGAACATGAGCCCCAAAATGAAGCTTATTAAAATCTCAGGTAGACACTACTAGAAGAAACAGTAGTGATTGAACATCCCGCCAATAAAATCTTCCTAGAGCACCGTAGTGTTTATTTGCCATCCAACCGGTTGATTAGGTAAAAAAAAAAAAAAAAACCTGGGAGGAACTAATATTAGCTTCAGCCAAAACTTTTGTAGCTAAGAAGAAGTTTTTAAGGTCCATCACTACTATTTCCTATGGTTTCTTTCACATGAGAATTGGATATGCTTCAATTTTCAGCTCTGTTTTAAACTGATCTATCGAAACGGATGGACTGTGTGGATATATAATACGTACATCAAAGGTGGGCCCCACAATAATGCTTGCATTGGAGATGGAGTGCATGGTGATGGAGTCTGTGGGGTCCATCGCCACCCATTTTTCCACCACATTTTTGGGCATCAACCCAAAATTGAAACATATCCTCGAGACAGTGTTTCATGCGGAAGCGAATTGCCAAATGACGCTGGGTGTATCCAGTGGCTACTGGACGGTGCTATGTGAGCCCCACCATGATATATATTTTATCTATGCCGTCCATTTATTTTTCAATATTATTTTAGTACATAAGGCCAAAAATAAGTCAGATCCAAACCTCAAGTGGACCACACCACAAGAAAACAGTGATAATTGACCGTCCACCGTTAAAAACTTCCTGGATCCACTGAAATGTTTATTTGATATCCAAACGGTTGATTAAGTCACGTATACCTGGATGAAGGGAAAACCAGCTTCTTCCAAAGTTTTAGCGGTCCCCAGAGGAAGTTTTAATGGTGGGTCTTCAATTACCACCGTTTTCTACAGTGTGGTCCACATGCACATTTATTGTGGTGGGGCCCACAGAGCTCCATCCAGTGGCTTCTATCTACTGACAGGGTCAATAGGCAATTCGCGTCAGTTGCATACGAAGGAAGCACCACGTGCACAGACTTTCCCAGAAGAACCACCACAGGAATTTTGCATTGATGACTAAGTTATATAGGAATTAGTGCATGACATCCCTCATCCGTGGGATGCGGTCTTCGTAGGCCACTGCGGGAGCGGATTAGATACTGAGAAAGGTTGAGTAGCGAGACTTGCTACTGAAGTGACGTTACCAACTTCTGTGGGCCCACCATGATGTTTGTTTGTATCCACACCGTCCATTCATTTTGGGAGATCATATTAGGGCATAATCCAAAGAATGAGTAAGATCCAAATCTCTAGTGGACCCCACCACAGAAAACAGTGTGGAGAGTGACTTCCACCATTAAAAAGTTCTAAGGACCACAAAAGTTTTCGACCAAGCTGATATTTGTGTTTTCCAACATTTCATGTCTTCTTTAACACATGAACAGATTGGATCTCAAATAAACATCACGGTGGACCTTCGGAAGGTTTTAAACGGTGGGCATCACTCTCTCCACTGTTTTCTGTGGTGGGGTCTACTCCAGCCTTGGATCTGGTCATTCTTTGTATCATGCCTTAAAATGATCTCTCAAAATGTATAGATGGTGTGGATACAAAACATACATCATAGTGGGCCCATAACTTGGTGACGTCACTTCAGTAGCGAGCCTCGCTACTAAACCTGTCAGTAGCTAATCCGCGTCCAGCCACTGCAGCTTCGTGGATATGATGGATTGATGGGCATCCGTACCGCAACTAAGTGCTGGCTCCTCTGCTGTACACGTGCACCATATCTTGACCGCTAAATAATGGACCTCTTAGGGATGAATAATATTGCAGAAATTACTCAAATGGTCCTAAGTTGCTGATGGGTCGCATAGAAGACACCATTGAGGAGGATTCTCCAGATATCTGGCCCAGTCAGTATTTCTGTTCGGCAAGTTACTTTTCTTTGACATGGACCATTTGATAAAACTCAGTTTTAGTACTTTTCACTGAAAATTTCAGTGATTTTCACTGATTCATATTGTTAGGCAAACTCAACTTATTATGCTTAAATTAACTTTTACTAAAAATAAGCGCTGTTTTTCTAACTCTCCTCTCTTCATTATGAGGAGGTAGTGCATTAATATTTTAATTTTCACTTTTGACTAAAATATCTCTGAAATTATTTTAAAATTATAATTCAAGAATTTAAGCTTCCGCTACTTAAATTATTTGCAGAGCTTATTTTTCAATTTATCCAACAACGCCTTAGTCCCACCACATTGAGGATCCAAGCACGCACATGTAAGGCAGAGTATGGAGATGATTCATTAGGTACTTTACAAGAGAACATGTTCTGATTAATTCTAGGTTTAAAATATCAACTGAAACCTATGGCTGTAACAGCCTGAAAAAGATTGAATAAATGTTCTATATAGATATATAGTGAGCAATATGATAATGCAAAAATTGATTTTATACATGAGATTAACTTCACAGGGATGCCTGACATTTAGGTGGGTACGGATTTATGAAGGGCAATGAGAGGAGAGGAGGAGGTCCCGGTATGGCTTATGGTGATACTTTGCCTTGAGTTTTGAAGCTGGCTTTTCAGCTGAAACAAACTGCAAAAAGTTGCTCGGGGCTCATTTTTCCTTGACAGGGTGGGACTAGGCACTGTCAGGTTGGGCTGAGGCTGCGGATGGTTTACTCTTTATTTAGATCTATGGATTTTTTTTTAGAGCTAAAGGAAAAGTGAGGTCCTCGCCCCTTTTTTTGTGAGGCCCACCCAAAAAACTTGTATGTTTTCTCCCCATAACATATCCCTAAGTTTTTTTTTTTAAAAAAAAACGAAACCCTCCAAAAAGCAGCTGCTTCAAAGCTGAACTTTATGGTGATTAAATAGAGTTTGGAAGTTGGCTTTTCAGCTAACCAAAA
>JAJHSJ010000001.1:119147182-119391335 GCA_021015155.1 Magnolia officinalis
ACGACTCGGTAACTTGTACAGGTTGATCATGAGTACTTCAAACGGTGGAGCTACAGTAGATGTAGCGGATTCCACCTCTGCACGTGTTGTGGCATATTGTGCATGACCACATGAGCGGGCAAGGCAAGAAGGTTGAGACGTGCGGACAGGGATACAGAGCAGGTGGAGCAGTCACCTATGAGAAGAATCACACAGCATGATCGCAGGATATCGGCGTGGTACATGGACGACTCCAATATCGCAGGAGGATTCATCTTCTATTCTAATGGCTCTAGGTGAGCCTGGTGCTGAAAAGTGGAAGGTGACTATGGGCGATGTGATGGATTCGTTGTACCAGACCAACATAAGGGAACTGGTGGAGTTTCCAATGGGCCGAAAAGCGATTAGATGCAGGTGGATCTTCAGGAAGATCAGCATAGATATAGGGCGAGGTTGGTAGCGAAGGGTTATGCTCAGAGAGAAGGGATCGGTTTCTCAAAGATATTCGCACCGACGGTATAGCAGGTGTCTATTAGATCCGTGATTGGCGCTGGTTGTCCAATGTGATCTTGAGCTAGTAGGATGGATGTGGAGTCTGCATTTTTGTAAGGGAAAGTAAAGAGCAGATTTACATGAAGCAACCAGAGCGGTTCGAAGTTAAGGGGCTGAGAAAAGACTTTGTACGAGGTCGTGGTTCGACCTTTCGCCTAGGCAGTGGTTTGTTCCTTCATGGATGAAGGATCGGGGGGGCTGCAAAGATAGTTCCTGCCATTGAGACTGAAGGAGGAGTAGGCCTTGGGAATCACAAGAGGATACCTTGAGTGTAAGTATTGATCAAGGATGTGATGGGCCAGGTAAAGCCGGAGAGCGTTCCCTACGTGTCTCTCATCAAGTTTTCCTCAGGACATGTCCCAAAACAGATAAGGAAAAGCAGGATATCTCATGAGCCTTATTCAAATGCGGTTGGCAGTGTATGTCATGGTCTGAATTAGACCGGTTATTTCACGGGCTATCAGTGTTGTGAGCAAGTACCCTGGTAAGCAATATTGGGTAGCGGTGAGATGGTAAGAAGACTACGTCTTTCCTTTTGAGAAGACAAGAGCAAAGGTGTTGAGCACGTGATTTTGATCCAACGAAATGCTCCCTAGATCGTTCCTGTAGAGAAGTTCAAGGTTTATAAACTTCTCTGGGCTTGGCGATGGCGAAAAAGGAAGACGGAGTGTGCAAGAGAAGCTATGATGAAATACAAAAATAGGAAGAGGTCAAGGAGCTACACGTTGAAGGTTGAAGACTTGGTGGAGATTGTTGTGAGAAAAGTCTTCACCGCCTTCGACCGATCGTGGGATTGCTCGACCGGTCGTAGGAGTTGCTCAACTGGTCGTGGCTTGCACGACTCGAAGTCCAGGAAGCTCAGTTTTTCATGTCCGAGCCCTTCGACCAGTCCTAAGGATTGTTCGACCAGTTGTAGCTTGACTAGTCATAGCTCCCCTTCGACCAGTCGTAGGTTATGCAGATTCATTCCGTAATTTTGCAGATTGCGGAAATCTGAGACGGAAATCTGAGACCTTTCGCAACTAGGATGTGAAATAGAAGTTGCCTAAACTATAAATAGATGTTCCTAAGGGTTTTTCTAGGGTATGGGAAGTATTGGGAATATTTCTAAAAAAGCTTTCTAAAGGGATTCTAAGGAAATTAAAGGGTGTAGCAAGGGTGAGATTCAGAGGTTGTTTGAATCGGGTAAGTCCTCTCTCTTTGTAATTTCTATTTTCATAGTGGAGATCTGTCAATTTGTGCCGTGATTTTTTACCGCAAGGGTTTTCCACGTTAAATCTGTGTTCTCTTATGTGTGCTTGGTGTCATTGAATTACTATCCTAGATCTAGATTTGTGTGATTCTGCAGGCCAAAAATCCCAACAAAATGATCATGGGAAATACCAACCAAGTAACAACTTAATAACTTGGGAATCTAATGACAAGGTCATAAATATTTATACCTAACTAGCTGGTGTACCACAGCAGCGTATTGCCAGTAGCAAAATCTAAGCTATGTTAAAACTAAGGACTCCACACTTACTATAATATGGTGTTGGATAGAAGTAAAGGAAAACTAGAATTAAAATTAATTTGAGCAATGTTTATGAGGGATGAAAGAAAGGCATTGTGGAGCTAAAATGTTTGTGAGTGATTGTATTAGTGTGAAGCCCCATGGTCTTTTTCGTGTGCTGATTTTATAGGTTTGGAGAGATGGTGGCCGTGCATAAAATTTTGTAGCTTTCGTGATTAGACGATGACCATTCTGGTAACATGTTCTATTTAGATCTGGGGTCCTTTAGGCGCTATACTACTATGAGCGGCGATGTCTCTACCTTTGGACGACATCTTTATATCTAATTTTGTAGTCTATACCCCATATGCTGCTTAATCGAGTGTCCCTTTGTTGTTCATGTGTTGTGAGAGAGATAACCACCTTTTAGCTTCTAGCCATGTGTATGTCTTTGAGTGTGTGGCCTTCCTGCCATGACACGTGTTCTCACCACCACCAAATAGGTGTCTACATCTTTTTGTATTACACGTATGTTTGCTCCTTTACTTTTATATGAGTGTGCCAACATATGAACTGTTTTTTTGCTTGTTGATATGGACTATGTCAGGCCAGGTGTAAACGGATATAATTACACGTACGTGTATGTGCATGTGTTGGAAAATCACCAATAAAATCTAAAGATTATTTGAAAAAAAAAAAAGTATATCTGTCCAATAGATTTGACAGGCTACACATAATCTAACGAATCCAACCATCAGCTCGACCACCCCATGACTTTGTAGGTTTTGGGGGGAGATTGTTTATCATATGGTATGGCCCGCTCAATGATTGGATCAGCCTGTTTTCCGAGGAGTCCTCTTTTCGTTCAGGTCGCCTTCCCAGACACTACTGATCGAACTGTACGGAATAATTGCCAAGTGCAACAATCCAGGCGCAATAGGATTACGCCCATCGAATTGATGGCCATGAGAAAAATCCCACCTACTAACATAGTGTGTTCAACTCTTTTGATCCTCACCATCAATTCGATGGCCTTAGATTTGGACAGTCTTACATTATCCTACGTTTTTTCTACCATAAACCATCCACAGTGGAATTTAGTAGATGGACAAGCTACATTTTCCAACCATTCAACCACATGTATAGTGATGTATTATGACGAACCAGAAATTCTCATTTTCTCAACCTCACCAGACCACTTGTAGCAATGGGCCGATTGGACTGTCCAGGATAGGCCCAGCCCGCCCTTGAGACCCAAAGCCTGAGATCAGACCAATCCCACCGTGGGCCTAGCACCGCAGACCAAGCATGACTGAAATTTTTGTTGGCCCAACTAATCCATCCAACCCTGGAAATCGATAAAACCCCTATTTCCCTCTTGAATATTCCTCATCTATCAGTTGATCAAGTGGGCCACACATGCACTAAGAAATAGACATTTGAAAGGAACAAAACCGTCTACGTTCCGGATGCATTGTATTGCCAAATCCAGGATATTGGAATGGCAAGTTTGTAGGATTAAAATGTCTTGAGCCTAGACCTGCCCAAAATTGATTGGGCTACTCATGAGAGGCCCCAGCCCTGCGCACGGTCCAAGCTAGCCAATCCAAATCCAATCCAAAGCCGGTTTCGGTTCATCGGCCAGGTGGGCCGCTCAGCCCATTGCCTCTCTTACTCTTGTCCCCCAAGAAGTTGCAGGTGATATATCGTTTTGGGCTTTTGGGCTCGCCAGTTTACTTATGTGATGGTGCTCAGGAACCTTTTCTTATATGGACAACAGTAAAGGATTAATCACACCCAATTGCTGATGTTGATCTTACAACAGTATAGGTCGGCATGTTGATCGAATCAGACCGTCTAGTTACAATGATGTTGGGAAATGGGATGAATCTGGCCCACCATTTCTCTCTCGATCCATCACCCTCAACAAGACATTCGTGGGCCGAAAGATGGGAATTTCTCTATTAACCCCAAACTCATTCATAGAGGACCAAGGGTGAAATTGGGCTAGATTTAAGTACAGACCCAGCCCATCTTGATACCCTGAAGAACGACTGTCTACGGCCCAACAGGCTAACCCATTACCAATCCCAACTGAACCGAATAAGTCAGGCTGACCAGATTGGTCATTTACCATGTGGTCCATCTTTAATATCCATTTTCCAGTACGTGAGACTAACCTTCTATGTTGACCGTTCTCTGTATTGGGCAATACATCCCACCTTGGCTCTTCACCACCTAGGATGTGAGTTGTCCATCATATCAAACATTAATAGATGTGGATCATCCATCATGTGGGGCCCAATTTGAAGTAGGCCGTCCATCATGCAAGGTCTACCTTTGATGTGGGTCATCCATCATTCATAGATAACCTTTGATGTAGACCGTCTAATGGGGTCCACCTTGATATGTCATGTAAGGTCTACCTTACGCCCAACGTAAGGGATTATTCCCCAGTGGCAATTTGCTTCCTCTCTCCACGTGCATTGCACGTGCCATACCCTCGAAGCCGTACGGCCAAACGGGATTTAGTATTTTTAAAGCTAAAATGATATAGGGAACTAAAATATGAAAACTTTCTCATACACACAGCTGTATTTGTACCCGTTTGCACTCACATCACCAATCTGGACCGTACAATATGTCCTCTTCACTCTTCCTCCCCTGCCGTTCAAAAACCATAGCAATTGGATGGTTCTAAACATCTGTGGCGGAACCTATCTTCTATGAACAATCTTATCCGTCAATTTTTGCATACCACTGACTGGACGGTTTGAATCATCTGATTAATATGATTTTTCAAGTATAGACTACGGCGAGTTGGCATCACCTCATGGCCGGTCCAGACATAGTGATTTGGATGCTAACGAGTTCAAATACACCTAGTCCAGTAGATCTTTATTATTTCAAGATCCCCTTCCATAAATCAAGAGATACTATTGTTTATGCGTGTATCAATTTTAGGAAGTGGACAGCTCACTGCCTTCTCATCTTTAATTAAGTGCATTTATCTTACTCCATAGCATTCTGTTGGAGTACAGTGTAGTACGGCAATAGTTAGAAAAGCTTGCTTGTTGGGGCCCACCGCTATTTTGATTACAGGCTTTCTTGGTGGGCCCTTGTGATTTGAGGGTTGCATTTCACGTGTAATGGCAAGAGTGTGTTGGACTCTGCATTCATCCTGGCATACCTGCATGTATGTGGACCTCAATTTTGATTGGCTAAGCCTGATCATATGATCCTACCGTTTAAATTCCCCTAATGAATTTTAACCGTTGATCGTTTTCTTTTCAACTTATGATTATGGTGGAAATCACCTTGATGGTTAGAATGTCTGATTAGTCATATTTGGGATATGAACCATCAATGGCGGGACCCATGATTTGGAGGGTAATATGTCTGTTTGCAGTAGATGTATGCATGAATGTATGTACAATAGAGTGGTGGGGACATGTTTGGTGATCCAAGCCGTTGATATGCTGGACCATCGCAACGCTTCATCTGGTCCCCTAATAGGATAATGGTCTACAATCAAAAGAAATGAACCATGGGCCCCATTTGTTAACAAACTGGAAATGAGTACGGTGGCGATTCGCGCAAGGACAGGTAATTTGCGCCATGTAGTGTCAACTTGGCACATGCGTGCGTAATCTGGACCGCTCAATTAGTTTTTGCCAGCGTGGACATGCCATGGCGCGAGCAATCAAGCGAGTATGCTCATCGGGTGTGCTGCGAGTGTGAGAAAATGGACGGTAGGAAGGAAGGAGTACCAATGGCCATTCAATATACGCATGTGCTCCACCTAATAAGCAGATCGGCCCGATTTTCTGCCCATGATATCTTTACATGGTGACCCAACTGATTTGCGGCCCAGATCCCGCATGCGTGCCCCGCTGGCACGTATGCCTAAAGTCGTCGGTCGATGAATGGGCCATGCCCAACAAGTGACATGGCTGAGACAATACTAACCTTTGGATGCGTAGCTTATAAACAGACGGTATAGATGAGAAATGGAACAGCGGTCCTAGACGCGCTTTGAGGGTGGTTCATCACCGTTGGACACAACAGACCAATGGTTTGGATCACCAAACCATGGGCGTCCCTCAGCAGAATCCAAAGCAGTGTATAGAGACAGCTGCAGCCTGCAGGAAAGCCTCCCCATATTAAGAAGCTGGTCAAAACCGAGTAAAGGCAATCCGAGCAATGCGCGGCAAATCCAGCTCATGCGACCTAGTCTTGATAGGATATGGCCCAGAAATCAAAGGGATCAATCAGTCTCAACGCCCTGTTCATTGAATCAGGACCGTTAACATTTTTCATTTGGACCATAATCACGGCTATGAGAGATCCATGATGAGCCCCCCATATATCGACGGTTTAGATTGACGTGACAAGGTCGGCGGTGCGGACGGTCACTTGCCCGCGTACGGCGTATCCGAATAATAACGCCTTAAATAAATAAAGCCTTCCATTGGACCCACATGCTCCAGGCTTTTTCTGGTGGGTAGTTATCTGATACTCCGGCTGCGTATGACACTTGATACGCACGCATTCAAAAATTGCACACGAGGCATTTATTAATTGACATGAAACCGATTAAATTGTTTAAGTTAACGTCCTAGCATACAGTCAGGGTATTGGATTGTTTAAAAAACTACATTCTCTAATTCGTGGACACTTGTTTGTTGAATCAAACCGTTTGATATCTCCAATTTTTTACCGTTCAATAAATGTATACCAATCAGAGAGTCATCTGACCAAATAATCGGAACTTTTGGTTCAGATATATCTAAACTGGAACCCGAAATTTGACTGTTTGATTTGAAATTATATGAATTCGGTGTGTGCATATTCCAAGTAATTTATTAGTGCCTGCGTATCACCATTTCACTCTACCCAGAGTATCTCAGTTTTTTCTCTCTAATAAGTAATTTGTTGCGTGAATGTGGAGTGCTATTCAAGGAAGGGAGAGCATACAGAGCAAATCCCAGTTTGGCAGCTGCGGACCCATTTGGCACAATTCGATGACACGTGGCGCCAGGGGTTGAACTTTTCTATTCCAGGACCCGCGATACTTCCAATTTCTCGCATATATGGCAGGAGAAGGAGCACATGCAATGCCTTCGTGGGCGTCTGGATTGATCTGCAGCCACACGTCGTTTTATACGAACTTGGCAACGAGATCATTACCGTTCAATATGATTGTACGGTGGATAAAGACTTGCCTTTAAATGACAGACTCTAATCATCTTATTAACGATCATTTCATCTGATTTCTCGCTTAGTGTCCATACACACCCCACCGATTGAATGGTTAGCATTATCTGATGGGATTGTAGTTTCTGCCTCGTTCACTACGAATTTTATTTCTTATACGGTTCATATCTTGACTGAGAATGCCGCGTGTGCAGAAAATGATGCCATCTCCCCATGAGATGGATGAGCAGGCAGAATATATCACACTCAAACTCGACGCGTGAAAAGCGTCCGCTCCATTTCCTGGTGTGGGCCACTGAAATTGTCGGAAAAGTCAACCGTTGAAAATCGGAATTTGATCGGTTTATCCAGGTTAGAGTTGTAGGATTAAACTCCTTTGTTTTTTCGTTTTTAATGTGCCGAAGTTATCAATTTTCATCCATTTATCGTGTGATATTTTAATTTACATGCTCCACTTATTCAAGTTTTTATTTCATCTCTAATTATTTCTATCATATATTCGTATCTCTTCTCATGCATACATTGTTTTTATTTTGTTATTCAAGTTTAGAAATGTTAAGCAAAAAATTGAACTTCTCTGCAATAACAATATTTATAAGCATGTCAGTTGAATTTACCAAAGTGTGAATCTTTTCAAGAATAACACCATCTTCTTTAAGCATGCATCAGATAAAATTAGGACGAACATCAATATGTTTAGTATGAGAATGGTATACTAAATTATTTACCAAATTGATAACACTCTCGATATTATAATTCACAAGCACGACTTTTTGCTGAAGCCCTAACTCATTCATCATACTTATCAACCAAATTGCCTCCGAATACTCAGTTTCGATTGTGGAATCATAGATTAAAGCTTTAATATCCAACTAATCGCTCTACCCATTAATACAAACGAGTACCCGGAAGTTAACCTTCTATTATCCATATTTTCAGCATAATCGAATGCACATGGTATATTAATTTGTCTTCAAGCCTACTAAACGTCAAAATGTGGTTAGCCATATCGCATATGTAAGAGAATACTCATTTCACTACCTCACAATGTTGCTTACTAGAGTTTAACATGTATCTGTTCACAACATATACTGCATGGAAATGTTTGGTCTAATACAAACAATGGCCTACATCAGATTGTTAATTGCGCTTGAGTAAGGCACACGGGACATACTGTTTTTCTTCATCTATAGTAGATGATCGAACCCAAGGGTTGACAACCCCAAGTATAGGGTTGCGATGTAGTAATAACTCGATAAGACCGAAATCAAAACCATAAAAAATTTAGTAAGAATATACTAAAATTTTAATCTAAGAAGAATGGTTGGTTTGGATTTTTAATCCAGTGGAGTAGATTTGGAAAAACAATGAAGGATCCGGGAATTTCCAATAAATAGACTTTGAATTTATTTCGTCTTCTTGAGTGGCTAACTCAACTAGAATTGGATTTCAATCCGTTCTTGTCGGAAGATAATACGTTAATATCAATCAAAAACATCCAACATATATTAGAATCATGATATGTTTAATTTGTCATAAATATTTAAGTAATCACATCACTTGGAATTGAAAACAACTAATGTACGTAAAGGCAATAATAAATCAAACAACTTTATAAATTGATTCATTCCCTAATGCAAGGATTCAATCACATTCAATTACGAATCAACATAAAAACTTTAATTTCATTAAAGAAACGAATTAAACATCAAATATCCATTAAAAGGTTCATCCATTAGCCTTAGCTAAGAGATTATTCAATCAAAGACATGATTTAACTAAACTCAAAGAGAAAAACATAAAAACTAACTAGAACTGAAAGATTGAATAATAACTCCTTGAAGGCTCTACAATTTCTTGTTCTACACCTTCTAGCCTAATTCGTACCTATGAAAGCTTAAAACACCTCATTAAATATGAAAAATTCGAACTAACTTGAAACCAACTCCAATTTACGCACTTTAGTTATACTTCGGCTGCAACTGACTAGGACCTTTGGTCGCACCGAACGTAGCATTCAGTCGCACTGAATTATTTATCGATTACAGCCGAATTTCCTTGATTCGCATCTGAAGTCTCTATCTTCCTTAGATCATACTGAACCTAGATTTGTTTGAACCTACTATTGAGCCGAATTATCTTCAAAAATCACCAATTGTTGCTAGATAGCTCTATGCACATTCGATCAAACCGAAACAACCTTAGGTGGGACATAACAGTCTGTTTATTCTGTTATTTACATTGCATGATTCTCAGTCTTTTCTCCACTTTTTATACTTAGTTTTTTGGATCTTTGGTATGTAAATTCTTCATTAATGGCTTCCAAATTTATAAGTCTTATATTGATTAATCTTCAGAGGCTTAATCTTTCTTCATGGGCATGATTTCATCTTTATTTCCTCAATTACTTTGCGCATACAAACTAGACGTTAGGTAATCGATCAAACACTTTGAATACATGAAAAATAGTGCAATTAAGACAATAAATATGTAATATTTAGATTTTATCAGTAGGACATTATTCTGAAGAAAGCTGAAAGTGAGTAGCATTGGGAGTAATAACCGGTTTTGCCTTGTTCATTTCAAATTGAGTAGGACCTTCTTAAGGTATCATGTCAGATACGACCATAGCACACTCCTTTCCATGTTCTTGTGTATATCAATGTTAAGAATCTTTTTGCAATCATCAGATCTTTCATCTCAAATATCCTTAATAACTGAGCCTTCAATATGTTTATCTCATACATGTTATGACTGGCGATAAACATATCATCAACATACAATACTATGATAATGAATTTATCGTCACTCGGTGCTCTAAAGTAGACATGGTGATTAAATTCACTTCTAGTAAATTGTTGGCTCAACATGAAAGAATCAAGCCTCATGTATCACTACCTAGGCGACTGTTTTAATTTGTACAACAACCTCTTCAACCTGTAAACTTTATTCTTTAACCCTTATACCTCGAACCCTTTTGGCTGCTTCATGCAGATCTGATTTTCAAATTCCCTATGTAGGAAAGCAATCTTAACATCCAACTATTCTAGTTTAAGATTGTATTAGGCAATCAACACTAGCACAAATATGATAGATATCTACTTAACTATATGTGCAAAATTCTTTCTGAAGTTAACACCCTCCTTCTGCACATAACCCTTCGCTACCAGTCTAGCCTTGGGTCTATCCGTTTCTTCCAATAAACCCACTTGAATTCAATTGTTTTCCACCTAGCAAGAAGCTCCACCAACTCACACGTCTCATTCTCGTACAAAAAATCAATCTCATCTTTCATCGCTGTCATTCACCTTTATGCTTTTATGTTATCAAGAGCCTCCTGAAAATTAAACTGGTCCCCCTTAATCGTAATGACGTTTAAGTCATCCCTATATATCAAAGTTAACTTGCGATCCCACGATGAATTTCTCCTGACGGTGGTGGCTCTACCTGCTCCGATACCTTTTCATGTGACTAGGTTCTTTAAGGGACTCACCCTTGTCAATTTTGGCATCAACCACCGTTGATTTTTCTATTTTCTTGTGTTCATCCTACGAAACAAAGAACCATCATCAAACTTAATGTTCCGACTCATTGTGATTTTTTATGTGGTTCAGTCATATAGCTTATATCCCTTCACACAATTATCATAGCCAACAAAGGTATACTTCTCTGCCTTTTGGTCTAGCTTATCTCTCTCAACAAACCGTACATAAGAGTAAACATTACAACTAAATACACGCAACTCTAAGTAGTATACTCGCTAACCATGCCATACTTCTTCAGGAATCCTGCAATCAATAGACATAGATTGGGATCGATTCACCAAATAGCAACCCATAGGTGCTTACCCAATGCAGCATTACTCAGCATACTTTAGGCCTTTTCCAAAAAAAATCTGATTCATGCGTGATTATTCTGCTCTGGTGTGTGCCTGATTATGTTTTGCCCACAATCTACCATCCTTTCGAAACTAATTAAATTCCTTTGAAGTAAATTCTTCACCATTATTCATCATAAGTACTTTCATCTATCGCCCTAACAGTTTTTCAACAATGACCTTCCAAAACTTGAAAGTGGCAAACACGTCAAATTTATTATTCATGAAATAAACTCGTACATTTCTAAAGAAATCATGAATGAATGTTACGAAGAATGACGATCCTCCTCTATAAACTACGAGCAATAACTCACACACGTCAAAGTGCACATAATCCAATAATCCTTTACTACTATGTTTTCCTGTTTTAAGTGACAATTTTGACTGTTTACCATATATGCAATGCCCACATACATTCAAATAAAAAATTTTAAAAGTATGAATTAAACTGTGATCTATGAGTATCTTCATACAGCACTCATTCATGTGGCTTAAGCATGCATACCACATACGTGCTAATGTGGACTCCACTATAAACATTGCAGCTCCACTCAATAAAGTATTCTCAATCAACTTGTAGAGATTGTCGTTCATTTGTGTTTTCATTACAATGAGTGTCCCCTTTAAAATTCCTACGACATCATCATGGCCAATGAACTTGCATCCTAATGCATCAAGAACACTTAGATAAATCAGATTTTTCTTCAAATATGTAACGTGTCTCACATTGGTTATAGTACGCTCCACCCCATCAAATATTTTGATGTGAACGGATCAATTCCAAACATTTTACAGGCATGATCATTGCCCGTAAAAATCAAGCCACCATCTTACTCATTGTACATAGTAAACCAACTCCGGTGAGGGGTCATGTAGTATGAAGCCCTCATATCCAAAATTCACTCCTGATAAAAGTGACCCATTTTAGACACCGATAATACATTACAACCATCCGAAATTTCACGGGATTTTGCCGAATTGACCTCCCTTGAGAAGTATATGAATTTTTATCTTTCTATGCTTTAGGATTCTGACAATTCTTGTTCATATGTCCATATCTTCCACAATTCCAACACTCCAACTTCCCTTTACTCTTCGACTTGGATCTCAATCGTGATTTCCCTTTTTTTTACTCAGACGTTTTTTCCCTAACTACCAACGCTACAATATATGTACATTCCCTACCATTCTTCCTTCTCAATTGCTTCAATTGAAGTGATAAGATAGAAGTGTCAAGGTCCAAAGTATCTTTATCATGGCATAGAGTACCAAATTCTCGTAAGAATCTGAAAGGGACGTCAAAAGCATAAGGGCTTTATCTTCTTCGTGGATCTTCACCTCCACATTTGTCAGTTTGTAAATTAGTTTGTTAAAGGTGTTGATGTGCTCATCGAGATCCAACCGTTCCGCCATATTCAGATTATAGAGTTGCCTCTTCAAATATAAATGGTTTAAGAAAAATTTTATCATGTACAAACTCTTCAAGTTCGTTCATAGCCTTGCGGTGGTCGTCTGATCAAAGACATAATCCGTCAAACATAATTAGATCGAAGTAATCGTCATCTAATGAAATTCTTCTCATTCCTCTTCATTCACAGATTCTAGATGCTTCGTTTTCTCAAGAAGTGTGTGTTGTGGCTCTTGTTGAACTAGAAAGTCTCTCATCTTCGTCTTTTATGGTTTAAAGTTATTTTTCCGGTGAACTTTTTTGTCTCATACTTCACGCTTGATTTCTTCATTGTCATGATTCATATTCTAACTAAATTCCCAACGTATATTTTGATACCACTTGTTGGGTGCGAAAATATATCACCCAGTCCTGACCCAAATATGAATCAAATAAGCATATGGATAGAAAATTCAAGCATGAATAGAGAATGCGTTGATTTACATGGAAAAACTCTTATGGAAAAAACCTACAACACAAAGCGACAAGCAATCAATTATGAAAACGAAATTACAATAGATCAGCAACTTACCATCAAAATCCTAGACTATAAATTCCTATATCCCATTTCATTTCTCCAATCTCTAACTTTCTTTAGAACAAGT
The DNA here is from genome assembly GCA_021015155.1 of Magnolia officinalis. Lineage (NCBI taxonomy): Eukaryota > Viridiplantae > Streptophyta > Magnoliopsida > Magnoliales > Magnoliaceae > Magnolia > Magnolia officinalis. The sequence continues at coordinate 119,160,352 of JAJHSJ010000001.1, forward strand.
TTCCAATACCGGCCCTAATTCCATGTTACATCTGTTTATATAATCCCAGATCCAGAATTAGAAATAAAATTGTGCGCTTACATAGAAATTGCACACACCATTAATCTAACCATCGATCGATCGAGCATCCCACAATCAATTGACGATACAATGTTCGATCAATCGAATATAGTAAAAAATGTCCAAAAAGATAACATATATTTCAGATTTATCTTAAGCAATGGAGCTTTCATGTTTGATCAAACGAACATGTCTAAAGATGCATTTATTGAAATTCAAAATTTAATTTATTAATCGAAACTACAGTTGAGGGCACCAGTTTCAACAAACAATTTAAGTATTCATGCATTGGGTCCCACATGGATGGGCAGGGCTCAAAACTTAGTGACCCGATTAAAGGGCTTTTAATTGATGGATAGGCAATGATTTTTCATTTTCCCTTCCATATTCCCTGTTGGGTTGTTCGTTTTTCAGCCATGCCATGTATTAGACGATTAGGACAGTCAATTAATTAAAGACTTTTCAACCCTAGACTAATTCGACGTCCCAGAATAATCTCTCCAGAAGTAGTGAGAATATATGCTTGTACGTTGTACCATTTAGTGGTACAGGGCTTTTTGAGCCCCAAGATGAATTAATGGCTAATGGCTAAAAATGCCGTTGTGTCAATCATTTACCATTCATAGGCCGGTCATGTGCACAAACGAACCGAAATCAACGGGCATGTGTACTGGATGGGACCCACATGGGGGCATGTCTAGATCATCTTCACCGTCCATCCTGTGGATAGAACGGTGCTAGGCGGTGCTCTTAAATTGGCTTAGGTGGTAATTATCACATGCATTCGGCCATGCTAATTGACATGCATTAGAGCAGCGTGGGGTCCACCATGAATTTGAGTACCATCAAACCCATCCATTAGATGGGGTCCCTCATGTAAGTATTGACTCAAGATCCATTCTGATAAATGATACCGGTGGGCCACTGAAGAGGTGTGCCCCACCAGGATGAAGGAACACACCTAAAATCAAGACATTCCAAAACTTAGGTGGGCCACAAAAAGTTAAGATACAGGTTTCAGGCGTGATTGTACATCGTTTTGGATGGAGATGATTCTTGCGAAGTACAACGATGCGCACCAGATTCACGGTTTGGATTCCATGTACAAATGACGGGTGCGCGCCAAACAGCTCAAAACACGTGGACTGATGTCAAACCGTATGATTTTGGGCCATTGCTCATTCACGATTATGCTTACCAGACGGACGGTTCGAAACATCTGGACATGCAGCCACGTGGACCCACCACATTTGAATGTGCTCCGGACGGGTTACGTCGCCTCTGCCTAGACGCGGATTTGAAGTTCTTACGCACACCCAAATCCATAGCAAGTGGTAGACTGAGTGAAAGATACACTGAAGTCTTGGTATCGATTCCCTATAGGGAGTGGCAAGTCCTAACTGACAGTGGGTGTACTAACAAGCTAATAAAAAAATAATAAAAAATTCGGGTGGGACTCACCGATATGTTTGTGTAAAATTCACCTGTCCATACGTTTTAAGAGCTCATTTTAGGACGGGATACCAAACAATAGGTGTATAGAACACTCACGTGGGCCACACGAGAGGAAACATTGGGTATTGAGTGAGAACCGTTGAATCATTCTTTTGACCATAAAAGTTCTACATCAAGCTATATTTTCGGTGTTTTCACTTCATCCCATTCTGAATGACATTATAACCGTTTGGATAGCATATAAACATTAAGATGGACTCCAGGCAGGTTTCAACTGTAGGAATTACTTTTCCTAATTTTCGGTCTGGTGTGAACCACTTGAGTTTTGTTTCCACCTAATTTTTGGTCCCACGTCTTAAAATGGGCTCTCAAAACCGATGGATGGAATGAATTTCTATCATACATGGCAGTGGCCCCACCCAATATACTTGCGAAGGAACTTACTGTGAAATGCTTTCGCAGGAAATCCGCGTCCCTTCTGCCTCGGGAAAACGGATTGGCTACTCCCCCTGCCACCAGCCCCGTGGCTAGTGGTCGGTGCTCTGTGGGCCCCACCATGATGTATGTGTTTCATCCATTCCGTTTATCTATTTTTAAAGATCATTTTAGGACTTTACACCGAAAATGAGAGGGATATAAATCTCATGTGGACCACACCACAGGAAAACAATATTGATTGGATATCCACCATTAAAATCATCCTAAGGCCCACTGTATTGTTTATTTGACATCTAATTTGTTGATTATGTCGTCCAAGCCTAGATTATGGGAAAAAACAAAAATCAGCTTGATCCAAAACTTTTATAGCCCCCAAAAGGTTTTTAATGGTCGACGCTCATTCAACACTTTTTCCTGTAACGTGGTCCACTTGAGATTGGGATATACCTCATTTTTGGTCTCATACCATAAAATAATCTTGAAAAATAGATGGACCGCATGGATGAAACACATACATCATGGTGGGGCCCACAGAGCACCGACCACCAGCCATTGGCTGGTGGCAGGGGGAGTAGCCAATCCGTTTCCCTGCCTCGGACGCTGATTGCGTTACGTACTACCCCGCCCGTCCCTAGCTCCGAACTGTCAGTTCTATGGGTGGGTACACCGTGATGTATATGTACATCCAAACCGTCTATTCTTTTTATCATATTATTTTAAAGCATTTAAACAAAAAGAGACAACTCCAACTATCAAATGGACCAACGCCACAGATGACTCTTGCATTTAATGCAACTTACATTTAATGCCTTGTGCATTTTAATGCAACCAAGATTATCATTTGGTGTGGTCTACCTTAGCGTTGTATCTTTTGTGTTCATATCTTAAAATAATATGAAAAAAGGGATCAGCGGCTTGGATGTACAGATACATCACGGTGGGCCCGCCCACGTAACTGCCCGTTTGGAGCTAGGGACGGGCGGGGGTGGTACGCAATCCGCGTCCCTTCTGCCTCAGCTATATAGCTGCTCCGAGTTGTACCAACGGTTCAAAGGAGATCAAAGTTACATGGCCCCACGGTGATTTATTTATTATATCTATACCTTTCATTTATTTTTAGAGATCATTTTATAGCATTATCTATAAAATGAATCATATCCAAAGATCATCTGGACCACACCACAAATAGCCGAGGAGATAATAATTTTTACCGTTAAACAATTCGTAGGCCCACCATAACAGTTATTTTCCATCTCATATGTGCAGAAGGTCACAAAGACATGAATGAAGAAGAAAAATAAATTTCATATTGATCCAAAACTTCTGTGACCCCAAAAAGGGTTTCAATGGTAGAAGTTCAATCCCCCACTGCTTTTTGCAGTGTGGTTCACTTGATAGTTATATCTGTCTTATTTTTCGTATCAAACCTTAAGATGAGCTCGAAAAATGGATGGACGGTTTGGATATAACACGTACCTCATGATCAGATCCACAGAGCTTGCTGTCGTTAATACGGCAGCTATATAGCTGGTGTGAGGTACACCAGGTCACCAGCCAATCCGCTTCCATGTATCATATACAGAAGCACGAGAAGAGATGTCTGCCGATAAATTCACGATAATTTAAAACCATGCTATCTCGTATTCTGTCCCCCTTCCCACTTCTCAAACCAGAAAAGAAACAGCTAAAATCACGAAAACGAAGAAACAAGGATACAATACAAAAACCCAACTAAAACCCAAATCCCTTCCCATCTCTGTATAAATGGAAAGAAAACGAAAACCGTAGCGAATTTCTCCGATGCTATTCGGATTCTTTCCTTCTTAAACGTGCCAAACCCATCCCTTCTTTTCTACCTCCACATGCAGCAGCCACAGATTCCTCTGGCTTCCTAACTCTTCTTCTCTTAATCTTCAGAATCTCTCCTTATCCATACCGTATCGGATCGTATCGTATCGTTTGGGGCGATGAAGAATGAGGAGCAGCAAGTTCGTCTCTGTTCGGGATTTCTCCTCGGACAGGCCCAATGGCAGCATTCCTCATCTGCTCTGCTGGATCTTCTTCGTTATCTTGTCTGATTTGCTTTTCTCGCATTCAATCTTTTCTGTTCTTTCTTTTTCATCCTTTTCTTTTTTTCTTCTTTCTTTCTACCCTTTCTGATAGCATGCAATGATTTTCTTTCTCTTTTCTGCTTTTTCTTGTCTTGCTCTTGGAGTATTTGCTTATTGATCGTTGTCGTTTTTTATTTCAGCAGTTTCCTTTTTTCTTCTTCTTCTTCCTCTTCTTCTTCTTCTTCTTCTTCTTTTGAGTTTTTCTCATTGCATGCATTTGTTCCTGAATTCCTCCGGAAATTTATGTCAGCTTGCATGTTTTAGTTCTTTAATCTGTGTGAAATTTTAGTTTTCCCTGTTGTTTGTGTTTTCTTTTATTTTTGAGATCAATAATTCTGCTTTTTTTTTCTGGTAGAAATTTCAGAATATCTGCCGATGGTATTTTTGTGAGATGATTTTTCAGCGCTTACATGGGAATTTCTTTGATGATTTTTTTTTCTCTGTTCTTAAATTCATTTGCCTAGTTCCAGAGAAATTAGGGTTTTACAGATTTAAAAACCCTGCTGCGCTGTTCGTCTTTTTTTTTTTTTAAGGAAACTTGAAATAAGCTTCTGTTTGTTGATTAAAAAAGATTCGATATACAAATGTGAGCTCTACAATTTTGGTTTTATTGCATTGATTGTTTTTCAGGGCTTAAATGTGAAGAACTATGATTTTTTTTTTCTCAATTTTCTGTTTCTGTCGTTTAATTCATTTGCCTTCTTCTCGAGAAATTAGGATTTTACAAATATTTAAAACCCTGCTGCCCTGCTTTCTTTTTTTTTTTAGAAATTCAATACCTCTTGTGTTTAGGAATTGCATTTCTGAAAAATTGTATGGTAGGCTTTCATTTAGAATTCTATCACATAAAAGAAAAACCTTGAAATAATCTTCTGTGTTCTTTGATAAGAAATTCGATATACAAATGTAAGTTCTACAATTTTGGTTTTATTTCATTGCCCTGATTTTAATACTCACTCATGTTATTGCAGGAATATGTATATAATCGTCTGCAATTCAGGTTCTTTACATGTTTCTAAACAGCCCAAATTGCTCCAATTTCTCTTATAGTCGATTATGTTTCTTTTTCTTTTTCATTTTAGATGGGACTTTTTTATGAATTTGGGTATTTGTATTTTTCCAGCTACGGTTGGTACTTCACATTTGTGCAGGGCTTTGTGTATTTGGTTCTCATATATTTCCAAGGCTTCACAACAAAGCAGATGGTGAATCCGTGGAAGACGTACGTGAAGCTCTCTGCCGTCCTGATGGGTTCTCATGGACTGACGAAAGGGTCTTTGGCTTTCCTTAACTACCCTGCACAGCTCATGTTTAAATCCACAAAGGTATGTGACATCCTCTACATTCAACTATTCAAAATTAGGTAATTTAGGCCTTTGTTCCTTGATTTTCATTGCTTAACTTATACTCTTGTTTCAGTGATCACTTGTTTCGTATAATTACTTGATTACTTGTATTTTTTGTTTTCTTTGTTATGTGGTCATGACTTGTTTGTTTCTTCACTCACTACAATTAAACTGGTTATATCCAATATCATTGAGCTTGACTACTTTCAAGGAGTGTTAATTCAGACCCAATTAAGCTTTAAAGCTTGCTGTTGTCGTGATGTTTTCCGGATGGTAAGTGGTGGGTTTTAATTGTATAAACAGGTGTAGTTCTGTTAAAGCATTCTTTTTCGGATGTCAGAACTTCAGGATTCTGATGGTAGTTGGAGGTATTAGATGACACAGGTGTTATCTGTGATTTTAGAATAGACTAATTGATTTGTTGTTGGAGTGATTTTGTCCATTGAATTTTTATTTACAAAGGCATTCCTAACTGCTTCTTGAGGATGTTGTTATTTGAGTTGGTGTTTGTTTGTACCAGTAGAATGGCACTGGCAGAACTCCATGGTTCTATCTAACTTGGAGTTTTTGTTTTTCCCGACAATTCAGGTGCTGCCGGTTATGATAATGGGAGCCTTCATTCCCGGTCTCAGACGTAAATATCCACTCCATGAATACATTTCCGCCATTCTTCTAGTGGTGGGTCTGATCCTTTTCACCTTAGCAGACGCCCATACATCTCCGAATTTCAGTCTTCTTGGAGTTGTGATGGTATCAGGTGCTTTGATCATGGATTCTTTTCTGGGTAATTTTCAGGAAGCCATATTTACAATGAATCCTGAAACCACACAGGTATTCTGCATTTCCTCCATTCATTTTCCCCTGTTTCAATGGTGCTTATTGGCATGTGTCATGTATCTGTTACTTCTCTCTGAGGGTATTTATTAAATCTCTTGGGCTGTAGTGTGCTCCCCCCATGACAGAACTGTTATTTCTTTCCTAACAGATGGAGATGCTCTTTTGCTCGACTGTGGTTGGGCTTCCTTTCTTGATTCCACCCATGCTTTTAACGGGAGAGCTGTTCACAGCCTGGAATTCCTGCTCTCAGGTGAGATCTCCCTACCTATTATTTCATGAGTAAATACACGGTGTCCCACTTGAAGCATTGGATCAACCAATGAACTAGACCTGTGGAGCTCCACAGGCCGGTGACCCAAGCAATGCCCCCATTGCATGAGCCTAACCAAGCCCATTAAACATGGACCGTCAGGTGTACATTTGTAATACCAATCTCATTAAATGGCTAGATTTGTTTAGTTGGGGAGATATTAGTATGTGGAAGGGCTAGACTACCTGGCCACAATCCATCTTGCATGCACCACCAAACAAAACTGAAAATCATTGATCCACTGTAGATGGAGAATGTGGAAGGCTGGCCGATTTCATTTCATGGCCACACATCATGTTGATTTGCCAATCATGCTTCATGGGAAAAATGGGGCCAACTGATCAAATGGCCCAGATTGGTGTGAAAGTACACCCAGCATATAGTCGATGCATTGTTAGTCTGGCCTGTAGCTAGATCCCCAGGCAAAGGAAAGGAAATTCCAAATTGCACCGAGGACCTGAGGTGCATGATAGTAACAGGGCTCCTTGACTAGAACTGTGGTTGTTGAGCAACCACGGCGATGAAGGGAACTATCTATGCATGCGCTGCTGGTAAAAGAAATAGTTTTTCAATTTCAGCGGCTTTTCCGTTGGAATTAGGAGAGGGTTTTAGTCAGCGGTACTGCCATTCCAAGCAGTGGTGGGACCCACCTGACAGACGTGCCTACAACTAACCGAGCACCACGTCAGATCCACTCCCTCTATCAGATGCCTTGCCACATTTTTCACCACGGATCCTAAAGTCGTTCCAAGCGGTGGCCACACCACGGGGAACGTGTAAAATCACGTGTAAGTTCACATTGGTGTGGCTCACTCAAGTCTTAGATTGTCCTGACTTTTTAGAGAATCCATCCATCATGGTGTAGTGGGTCAGATAAGTGGATTGGTCGCAAAAACACACCAGGGTGGGCCCAGACACAATGTAGACAATTCGAATGGTGGAATTTCCTATATCTCAACCGTCTCCCATGGTGTAGCCCACCTGAGTTTTAAATCCTCCTGATTTTTGGGCTCCAGTCCCAAGCACAGGGCGGTGCAGCTAATGGACGGGGTGGATCTTGTCTGCATGAAGTCCATCCACGACAGCTAATAGTCAACTACGCGTAGTCTCTCAAGCGTTTTCGCGGAAGCAGCTCATTTTGTATCCTGGGAAAATTCCCGTCCGTATTCCGTTACGAGACCGGATTTTATATAAATTTAAAAATTAAAATTTTAGCAAGACTTGTCTGTACTCCCATTTTAGTTCAGGACCATTGACAAAAAATGGAAGTGACTCCTGTAACCATCCAGACCATCCAAACCACTTAGCCAACTGTAGGCGGTTTATAATTTAAAATATGCACTGAGAAATGATATTAACCATTTGTTTTACTATCGATCATCCACTTGATAGCCATTAATCGGACGGTTGCGGTTGCTTGATCATCTTTGATTTGGAAATAATTCTCCACCCCCGGTGGGACTCACAATGAGGATGGTCTGTGGATAGCCATATAGTAATTGTAACTAGCATTTATGAGGATGAAGTGTCTGGGAAAGACTGTCCACGTGCGGCGCCCCGTGACCTCATTTACTATTCGGGGCAGCGTACCGTCACCGGCGCACGTTGAGCGAGGGAGACTCTCCTCCTCCCCCGAAAATTTAATCTTGATTTCTTTCTGATAATTAATAATTCAATGGTGACAGCATCTTTACGTTTACGGAGTCCTGGTTTTCGAAGCCATGGCCACCTTCGTAGGGCAGGTCTCGGTACTCTCCCTCATCGCGCTCTTTGGGGCGGCTACGACGGCCATGGTACTCTCTCTCTCTCTCTCTCTCTCTCTAAAGAAAGATTAAAAAAGAAAGTGAAGAGATCTATCTTAGGCAGGTTGCGTAACACACTCCCATTTATGAAAACAAAAAAAAAAAAAAATGAAACAGGTGACAACAGCGAGAAAGGCGGTGACGCTGCTGCTATCGTACATGATATTCACGAAGCCACTGACGGAGCAGCATGGAACAGGTCTCATCCTCATAGCCATGGGCATTGTCTTGAAGCTCTTGCCTGATTATAAAACAGCAGCCCCCTCCAGGCTTCGTCACCCCACCCTTTCCAAGGACTCAAGCAAGTACCTTGCAGATAAGAATCCAAGAGATCATGGACTTGTTCTAGAAGAAGAAAAGAGGCCCTTGGTTTGATGTGATTCCCTCCTGCTCCTTTTTTTTGTTTAATAACAAAAAACTGCCCTTGGGTTCACCTTCTTGTCAGAGAAATTAGAAGAGAATGAAAAGAAAGAAAAAAAAAAAAAAAAAAAGGAAGAATTAGGTTTGATTCATGTTCCATTATTGTGTTCTTGCTCTGCCCAACCCTTCACTGGAAATGATTCAATTCTCGCATTGGACACTTAAACAGTCCAAACGGATTGGCCGTTCATTATGTCCAACACATTTAATTGCCTACATAGTAAAAATCACATTAGCGGGACCATTCTAACCATTGGATCAATCATCTGTAAAAATGGATGGTTAAGATAATTTATATGAGAATTTATGTTCAGTCATTGATCGGTTATCGCAAAAGTATTTTAGTCATCTCATGGCAATGTCTGATTTTCACATCAATGAGGAATCGAACCCAGGACCTCATGTTGAACCTCCTTTGAGTCTACCAAGTCATAAGTAAGGACTCCATACTGAAAGAATCCTGACCGTGCTCCAAAAAATCTCCCTTTTTATTATTCAATATTCGATTGATTGGTGTAAAGCTTATGGACAAACAAGATTTGTTTAAGTCACTTGGTTTCTTTTCGTCCAAAAGTAATATTTTTCTTTGTGGCCATCGAAAGCCTTAAGAGCCGCATACAGTTGAGGTTTCATCATTGACTATAATTTTCTAACAATACAGATAGAGTTGTTATAAATGAGTCACCGTCAAAATATGGATTTAGGTATGGAAACTGTGCAAAGCTTCTGCTAGTAAGAGGTTTAGTTGTTCAACCGATTTTTTTATTTGGGATGATTTGGATTGAAACGGATTGGTCCCATGTGCTTAGGAGGAAATAAGATAAAAGTTTGATACTCTGAAGAGTGTGTTGGTTGATACACAGGCACTGAAAAATAATGACGTAGCATATTAGCAACCTAAATTAAATGTTTAAAATGGTGAACCCCACTTTAGATTTTAATTAGTTAGTAGATTGGTAGACATTCATTGCACGATTGTGATTAAAAACAGCCAGCGCTGTGGTCTCGTTAAAAAAGGAAACCGTGAATGACAAGTGATAGTTGTTCCAACCATCTTACTTTAGATTAACTTATGTGTGCCACGCGTTTAAGCCTGCGTATCAACCATCCTATTCTGCCAGAGTATCGAATGACGGAGATGGAATAATGCGCCATTTGGGTCTTGTACCTTGAACGTCTGCCGTCGATCACTCAATCGTGTCACCACTAGTGTAATTTGGATAGAATAGAGGGTTTTACAATGTGTAGAAAAGATGGATAGGGACCGATGTATCATATCCAATGCTTGAACTTTTCAGTTGGGATTGTCCTGCCAGCCAACATGATTTTCACATCCATGGTGCTACATGCCTGTTGAATGGCCCCGAATTTACACATGTTTCCTGTTCGCACGTGTGAGTTTGATTTAGCTTGCCTAGTTAGATGGGTCCTGTCATCATGTGGACAGTTGCAGAATATGTGTAAACCATCCACTGTTTGCATATATGAGTAGCCCACTTGATGCAGGGCTTGGATTGCCCACACTGAGCAGAATCAGCACGTGTGTATATTTTTTTTAAAGATTAAAGTGAACAAGGGCTTGGATGCGAATTTCTGTTGCGGAAGGCCCAGCAACAAAAAGCTCTATGGTGCATCACATCCACTCCGTCCATTCACGCCATACCGCGTTAGGGCGTGAGATCCTGGTGCGTCTTCATCCTAGATGATGCAAACTGCAAACATTTATGTTGATCGGAACCGTCGATCGCATGGGGCACCTAATAGATGGGCTATATGCTAGATATCGCAGTGATCGAACATGTCAAACCATCCAGGTAGGCTCACCCCAATCTGTGGCCCACGAAATGAACGGTCCTGGCCAGCATACACAAGTGCCACGTGTACGTACAGCTGTCTTGCGCGTATCTTTCCCGGTCTTAAGGAAAAGAGCACGGAAAGAATGCGGTTGGGCATCGACCTTCTCATGCTCCAAACGCATGCTGGTTAGTTTTGGTGGGGCACGAGTCTCTCAATCCTGGTCTCCTTTTAGTAGAATTCTCGCTCAAGCATCATACATCCAAACAAACTCCTCTTTTCTTTTTCAGTTTCCTTAGTAAAAGTGAAAGTGGGAGTTACAACCAAACGCAAATTAAGAACACATTCCCCCACAAAAAGAAATCCCCATTTTTGGGGAAAAACTTCTCTAATGATGGAACGAAACTAAGGATAGTCATCTGATACTCTGGAAATTGTGATGGTTGATACCCGGAACTATGAAATTGTACACTTGGCATGCATTAACTCAGAATCAAACTGAACTAATTTTAGATCAATCGGACTCATCGCGAAGATGCTAAATTCAGACCATCCATCTCAGCCATAGCACAAATGTCCCACCAGTTCATTCGTGAAGTAATCCAATTAGTGTAACTTATAGGCTCCCAACTTGGACGGTTGTATTTGGGTTGCAAGTACAATTTCTCATTACCTATGTATCATTACACACTGTTAGGGCTAGCAATGGATGTCCATTTACTCAATTATCTTATGTATTTAACCCAAGATTTTTATTCAATTCAAATTATTTTTACCCGGTTATTTGATTACTCGGCTTCTAAGCAAGTTGGATATAAATATATCATCATTATACATTATAGTGCGCCCTACTATAATGATATTCCCTTATTAACAACGATAGCCTTGTCTTTCCAAACATCAAGATCTGTCTACCCTCAAACTCCTATTAATAAGTCAGGAAAAAAAAAAAAAAAATTTCATTCGTTGTCCCAAAGAATAGGAAGATGGGAAGCGGATTGCGTACTGAGTAACTCAGTACCATAAGCGTACTGAGTAAATTCTGTGGGGTCCACTGTGATTGATGTATTTTATCCACTCCGTCCATCCATTTTACCAGATAATTTTAGACCTTGAGCATAAAAATGAAGTATATATAAGCCTTAAGTGGACCACACCACAGGAAACAGTGTGAATTGAACATCTACCGTTGAAAATTTCTTGGGGGCCACAAAAGTGTTGGTTCAAGCTTGTATTTGGTTTTTTCCTTTCATCCATGTCTGTGTGATTGTATGAACAGGTTTGATGAGAAATAAATATCACTGTGGCCCTTAAAAAAGTTTCAACTGTGGAAATCATTATTCCAACTGTTTCCAATGGTATGGTCCACTTGATCTTTGGATATGATTAAATTTTGAGCTCAACCACTAAAATAAGATGAAAAAACGGATGGACGGCATGGATAGACTACATACATTCACAGTGGGCCTAACAGAGTTTACTCAGTACGATAAGAGCGTACCGAGTAACTCGGTACGCAATGCGATTTCAGGAAGATGGAGTTAGATGGAAGCCGATAGCGTACTGAGTAACTCAGAACGGTAAGCGTACTGAGTAAACTCTGTGGGCCCCAGTGTCATTCATGCATTATATCCACTCCGTTCATCTCTTTTAACACATAATTTTAGGGCTTTAACCCAAAAATGGAGTATATCCAAACCTCAAATGGACCACACCATCAGAAAGAGTGTGAATTGAACATCTGCCGTTGAAATATTCTTGGGGACAACAGAAGTTTTAGATCAAGCTGATATTTGTGTTTTCCCTTCATCCATATCTTTCTGATATTATGAACAAGTTGGATGACAAATAAACATCACTGGGGGCCTTAGAAAGTTTTCAATGGTTGAAATCAATACTTCCACTTTTTCCAGCGGTATGGTCCACTTGTGGTTTGTATATGCATCAATTTTGGGTTGAAGCCATAAAATGATCTAGAAAACAGAATGGACGGCGTGGATAAACCACATGCATTCACGTGGGCCCAACTGAGTTTACTCGGTACGATAAGTGCTTACTGAGTAACTCAGTACGCAATCCGATGTCGAGTTAGATATAGATATATATCCGTATGGATACGGATATCCACTTATCCAATCACATGAGTCATTTTCATAATTTACTCAACCAATAGTGCTTTTTTAATACTAATACATTATAATTAAATTCTCTAGTGTTCATTGACATTAACATGGATGACGAGGTTGATATGGTGACCATGGTAGTTCATTGACTTTATTTTTTACTAAAGTCAATAAGGTTTTATTTAAATGTTTTAGGATTATTTTTTTTTTACTTGATAAAGCTAATTATGTTATAGAAATTATTTTTTCTATAACAAGATATTAATTTTATTAGACATTTAACTTGTTTTCTGAAGTTTTTAATTAAATACTTGTATATTTGAGTACCCAACCATCCAGACTTATTATATATTACTTCTTTAGTTAGTTGGACAATATAGGAATCTGTATTCATATCTAATGTCCAAAAGATTCACATATTGCAATATTTGATTGTATCTGACCTTTTTGCAGCCCTACACACTGTGCTGTCATAAGGAAAACAAATACAACCCCAACATCACATGTTTCATCCACAACATCATGCCCCACCATGACATCATCATCATCATAAATAAACATGCGTGTCATGAGATTGAGATTATGACTTTTTTGGATTGAAAAGGTAAAGTAGGAAAATGCCTGGAAAGAAAAAATGAGACATAAGTGGCAAGTAAGCTAACAAAAATGCTAGGAGGCAAACCCTTTATACTTTCTTTGCATTTAAAATTGTTTGGATTTATAATTTCATAAAAGAAAACTATTATCTTTCTACAATTGTCATTTAAATCCCTCCATTCGAATAAAAACGAGGCATATCTAAATGTAAGGTGTACCACATTATATGAAAACAGTAGTGATTATTGAATGTCCACCATTAAAAACATCCTAGGGCCCACTGTAATATTTATTTGACATCCAACCCGTTGGTTATTTCATGCATACCTGGATGAAGGAAAGAAACAAATATCAGCTTGATACAAAACTAAAGTTTTTAATGGTGGCGTTCAATCAGCATTGTTTCTTATTACGGGTCAACTTGAAATTTGGTTTTACTTCATTTTTGAGCTCACTCCATAAAATGATATGAAGAAATGGATGGACTGCGTGGATGAAACGCATTCATCATGGTGGACCAGTAGCCAGCCATCTTTCTTTTCATTTCACTGGTACTCTGGCGGAGCATGACTTCCATACACATGCACACGACAACCTAACCCACCAGAGGGATTGAACCCTGGACCACTCACACACACTATTGTCTCTACCGGGCCATCATATCAACGGTTTGGATCATGAAACCCACCTGCCCTACTTGTACAAAATGAAAACATAAACAGTAATTTACAACGTTACACGTCCTATGTACCACTGTATATTATTTATACTGTTTATTCCCAAAGGGCCTCCATCAGTAGCTAGGAAAGGAAAATTCGTCAGTCTGTATAGACTGTATTTTTGAGTATTGACACAATGATCTGCACAAATGCTTCCGGAAGATGGGAGTCACTGTTTCTTCACATTGTTGCCTTACACACAGCACGCAACGATGAGATCAGAACCGCTCATTCAGTAGATCCAATAATGAATGGGCCATCGACAAAAGATTGCACTGTCTGGACAATCCTAATCCTCTAGTCGATGGGTCGATGGGTGCAAATGGACACTGGAAGATTAGAATAAATGATAACTCATCTTTGGTTTTCTGGTAAGGATAGTGCGATCAAGGCTATTTTTTGTCAGTGTCCAATCAATGGTGGTAGCTTTTACATGCGTGACCAACATACACATGCCATTAACACCCATGTGATAAATGATAAAGAGGTATAAAAATCTCATGCATAGGGGGCATTGGACCCACATGAGTGTCTGTTCCTTTCACTACTTCCTGTTACCATCAGCCTTTTGAAACTCAAATGCTATTTGACAGGATTATGCATCCAAACAACGCCTGAATGGAGGATGTGAATTATTCTCAAGCTTAACCTTCAATGGCCCTTGATTTTCCAACTTCGTAAATTGGGGAATTTTAACCCTTTTTTTTTTTTTTTTTGCCAAGTTGATAATTAATGCCCCTCTTGCTAACTGGGCAATTAGTGTGTCCATCCATTATGGCTAACCCAAACACATTAATTATAAAATTCTTAAATTTGGCAATTAACAATTTACCAAATTCTTAAATTGCATCCAAACAGGCCCTTGCTAATTTGCAGCACTTTGCAAGTCTAACTATGATTATAATTATACCACCTGTTCCTTGCAACCTTCTCCACTCTATCCTTCCCATCAGAAATCAGAAGACAAACTTGTAACCCAGTTTATTACACTTACACAACATGCATTGCATGTCATGTACCTTCTACAGTTTTATGTATCATCAGAAGCCGGTATGTATCGCTTCGCCCATGAAAGATAGGCTGTATCGGCCCAAAACAGCCCAGTACAGAGGGCGGTACAACCCCATGTTGGTGGTGACCAATATAGTACACAACGGATTTGCAACCCTCGGTACCTTCTAATAGTGGATGTTGGGACATAGAGACGGCAAATCAGTTCCTTCTGTCTGTTTTTTGCAGATGAACTTTAATGGTTAAAGGGAAAATGGTTCTCTTCCCACCACCTCCCTCCAAGTTTTGGGGTCCACTGCATTCATTGACATTTAATAAATGTTTACCAATCTTACAAACCCTTGATTCATGCACTTTTGTAAAGGATATAAACCGCCTGAGTGGTGGACTGTTGGATGAGCTGGAGCCGATTGGAAGTTCATAACAATCTGAGAAAATGTTGAGGACACCACTCAAGATAGGACCGTGAATTGAATGGTTACAACCATAGTTTAAAATCTCAAAAACTCTCTACTCTAAAATCAGTTGAGTGGAGTGGAGTAACCTGGAAGAGTTTCTTCAATAGTGTTTTAGCATTTAGCATATAAAAATATAGAAATATTATCAAGTCTTGGTGAGACGAGTTTCACCCAGTTTCTTCGAACTGAGTTGAGCTTTTTCCCAGCCTTGGGCGTGAGTAGAGGTCCTTTTTTTTTTATCTTTTCTTTTCTTGAGTCTTGAAGAAATCGAGATTTTCTCGAGTCATAATGAAATCT
Organism: Magnolia officinalis; assembly: GCA_021015155.1. Classification (NCBI taxonomy): domain Eukaryota; kingdom Viridiplantae; phylum Streptophyta; class Magnoliopsida; order Magnoliales; family Magnoliaceae; genus Magnolia; species Magnolia officinalis. The sequence goes on from JAJHSJ010000001.1 coordinate 119,176,130, forward strand.
GTTTTGAGTCGAGTCCAGCATTTTCGGTTTTTTATACTAATGGTTACAATAGCCAAATGCTGCAATTTTTCACCACGGAGCCATCCATGAGGTGGCCTATCAGTGGCTCAGCTTGGATTGATGAACGCATTTAACAATAGTATCAATTTTAGCTTTGCAACATTTACCAAAAGTACACTGGAAACCTAGAAACCCATCTTTTCTTATGATATCCGATCATTCTCACTATAGGATTCATAATCCAACAGGCGGCCTTCCCATCAAGTGAACTTTCAAACCCTTAAAAGCATTTCAGAGATATGATTGTAAGATCAAGAAAAATAATATGGTTTGATTGACATAGGGATGGACGTGTTGGCTATAGGATGAACTCAAAATGATACAATCAACTGTTTGCTAGTGCAATGTTGATGAAAGCCATTACTCAACCTTGTTGATGAGGTTCGAAGTCCGGAATTCCGCATCATCTTTGATGAAGCTCCACCACAGATAGGTGAGGGGAATGGTGGCAGCATGCCAGAGAGCATGGGCATCGACATATCCTTGGTAGGGAGGGAAGTCGTAGATCTCCAGAAGCATGGCAAGGCCACCTCCGAAGACGACTGCCCACAGCTTAAAGCGCGAAGGATGGCCGGTTAGAGCCGCCCAAAAAGCCCACAAGAGAAGCTGTGCAAGGCCCATGATAACGCACACTTTCATGTTGAACCCTGCCAATTTCGGAAACATCAGACCATGTAAATACAAACAAATACAAATAATAATTTAAAAAAAAAAAAAAAAAAAACCAACATGTGCGAAGATAATTGAGCGTTTTCTTTTAAGCATATGTGCCAATATGCCACATGTGCGAGATCCAGCCCATCTATCAAATGGGCCCGACATGAACATCCCTTCCTTAAGTTAAAGGCCGTTCAGTAGTTGGGGGCCAAGTATATTTTCAACATGGGTCATTGATTATTTTTTCTGACCATCACTTTTTCATGCACAAGTGGCCCACCTGATGAGTGGAGTGTCTTGATTTTTGTCTCAGCACATGTTCAAGGTGCACCACACTTGGTGAATATGGCCTGGATCTTGCGCAGCCATCTGTAAGCTTTCCTAACTTCACAGCATGCTGTTAGTCCTTATCAGTGACTACAAAATGGACAAATGTGCTCCACATTCAGTTTACACACCAAAACCACTGTGTATGGCTAATCCTGAAATGGCTAGTAGTATAAGACTGCTTCATAAATATCAGAAGGAACAGTGATCTCTGGAGCTGAATTTCGGACTCCATATAAGATTACCAGTTAACCATTTGAGTTTTTGGATTAATCCATGAATTCTCTCATCCTTGGAGATGTTAATTCACTGCATTCCACAGAAGGGGATTTCATGATCTCTCATGCATAGAGACGCTAATCCCACATACTCTTGGGAGAAAGGTGCTGCACCCTTTGATTGGTTCACGTAGGTAGTTGGCTGAGTTGAGATTTGGGTCCTTATTTGGATGTTTGTCAACCCCTATGTGTGTGAATCAAAGGGCATGCAGGCACATTTTCCACACGCATACATGTGTGACTAGCCAAACTCTCATGAGATTGCAGCACCAGTGAGCTTAAAACAGATTAGCTTAGCTTTATGAAACATAAGATAAATTGATTATAAATGAGAAAAACCAGCAAATGCTTAAGTAGAAAATCAAAATGAATACCTCACAAAAAACAAGAAACACAGTGGAAAAATGCACGAAAGAAACAATCAGAGTTTCCAGTTCAAGAGCAGCTGATCTGACATACATGCATTTAGTGAAGCTCACAAACTTGAAGACAGCTAAAATCTTAGTTCATGAATCCAAGCTTGCATGCAGCATACGACAACTCAGCCTGCAGTTTGAGCATCTTTAACAAATGGGAATTTTAACAAGACAGATGAAGGCTCACCATAGTCGAGTTTGTAGATGTTGAGATATAAGATGTGCGTCGTTACAAATGCTATCAGTGGGGCAGCGACTGTAACTCTTACAGCCTCATCCCTCACATTAAAGGTTCGTAGAACGGTAATAATAAGGGTGTAGCCGAGTAAAGCCACAGCTGATGAGTAATCTAACTTCTCTGTCAAATCGACATCTCTGTGAAATTTTTCAGTAAGATCATCGCCTTGAAAGAATTAAAGAAAAAGCAAAAGCAAAAGCAAAAGAAAAGACTGATTCCTCAGCCATGAGCAATCTTTGGACATATGATTCACTCAATCTTGGTGATACGACAAAAGTTTAATGCTCACATTAATCAATTGACTTACCGACTATGGAAAACAGCACTCCAGAACCAGGAATTCATTGCTAAGAGCCCATAGATATGCCACAAACCAGTATATTCATAGTATGTCTTCCTATTCTGAGGTCTCAGAGGCAACTTATAATAAAGAAGGACAAAGAAGGACATCCACCCATGGAATTGCATCGCAAGGTTGAAAGCGGAGAGTGCCACAGAAACAGGCTCCTGCGTACATGAATAAACATCACTATAGTGTTACAACATAGTAATTGATTAGATTTAAAATAATTCAACCACAATATCTAGGTAATTAAAACCTGATTTCCAAAACTCAAATTCAACGTGATCAATTCCAAGTTATCCTTGCCATCTAAAGGTGCTAATTATATATATTAAAGAAAATAAGAAATAGCCAAAGCTTAATCATTGGCTCACCGATTTCTATAAAATTAGGCAATTGGAATTGGTACGCAAACCTTGACATAACAAGTTGACGTGGCAGAATTCAGTGTCGACCATCAAGTTTTTCAACATTAGTCAGAATCTCCCACAAGTTATAAATGACAAACCTGGATACCAAAGATGCGCTTGAAGGGCCATTTCCCATGATACTTCACAGGCTCAATGCCAAGTGTTTCTCTTTCTTTCTCTCTTTCCAGCATGCAATGATATCGGCAGTTGTTCCCGCAGTCCCACTGTTTCCAGCGCAGGTAAAGGGGTTCTTGCATATACCATGGACCATCGACAGGAACACCATTGGATGGAGATTTGCAATGATGAAAACAACTATCACCAACACATCCAGTCCGTTCGCATTGTTGAACACAAGTCCTGGCATTCGCAAGAAATGTCATACCAGAAAACGGAAAATAAAAAATAGCATCTCCTGCGATCTAACACAAGTTTAGCTAGTATTTATAGTTTGATTTTTAAAAATGATTTTAGGTTCACTCAGGTTATATAACAAACGTATGGATACAATCATGTTACCACATTTATCAACAAGAGAAGCATCACAGAATGCGAGAAACACAAAATATACACTTGAGACTATCAAAATCCCAAAATCGTGGAAAGAAAACTACAAAAGCTATGCAAAAGAAAGGAAAATTGGTTCTTTCAATTACACATAAATTGCCACAACAAACAATGGTACTTCTAACAACTTGTTAGCTGAATGAAAGGGGGAAAAAATCGTTTTCATTATATCAAGAAGCAACCCAAGAAGAATGACATCAAATAACACAAAAAAAAATGACATTCATTTACAGAATAATATGGAAAAGACAACTATCCCATGAAAATTACAATCATATTAGGAATGTTCCAGTGATTACAAAGTTCCTTTTTCGGTAACCGTGGCACATGACTAAAATGATCTGCCTTTGCAATGTAAGCATGCATATGACAACTAAAACATCAGGCCTTGAGTTTGAACCCTATGAACCCCATCTTTTGAACCACTAGCAACACAAAGTTGAATATTTGACAACTGCTCTGACTTCCCATCACTGATGACCATGGAGGGGGAGATCCATGTTAGCATCATTCCTAATCCCTACCATCCTCCATTCCTGTATCTTCCTGAGCTCCAAGCTCATTGTCATGAATGTCTTCATCATCCGGTTAAGTAAGTGTATAATAACCAACAAGCGACTGGATCTAATCAATTTCAAGTCCTGTCTGTCTGGTTCAATCATTTCTTTATTTAAGGCACCATGTCATTCTGCACTACTAGCTCATTGTGACCAATTTCTCCATTGCCTAATGTCCATGAGATAACCGAGCTATGCTTGCAACTAGGCTACGCTAGGCCAGGCCTAGCCCATGAACTAATGACTCAGGTGCAGTATCATACCTAATAGTGTTTAGAAAAGTCAGGCTAAACAGGGCCAACCTGTTGGACCCTTAGGCAGTACATGGAACTTGCCCTCGCGCAATCAATCATCCGGCCTGACAATTCAGGTCACAACTAGCCCATAATCATTAGACTTGCCTTTAATACAGCCAAAGCAGGGTGGCTGGGCCAGGTTGCAATCCTAACCATGACCAGAGGCTTAGTGAATGCATCCACTTTCACACCATGACTTATTGAGATTGGTTTGATCACTTCCCCAAAGTGACAATGATAATTCTATCTAGAGTCTGAGCCACTGCAGCAAATATTAAGGCATCCGATTGCTTAGGCTTGAGAGAATCTCACAATGCTTCTGCCTGCCTTTGTTTGTCACAATCCCATGGTTTGGTTCCAACAAAACTGTGGGTTTTTTTACGCAAATACATTGCTTTCCCCATAGGTACAAGCCTCAGCTTGAGCAAGGCAGCTGTATGCCTGTATCGTCCTTCAATACTTCTATTCAGACAGATATTATCCCGCACAACCGTACTGCATAGAGGATAAGTAGACACCTTGGCTGAATCCTTTGTTGTATTCACCTTCATTTCCTTGCATGATTCATTTGTCCATTACATCATCGATTGCCATCTGTGTTCAAGCTCTTATGCTCATCCCTTTTGCTAAGACAAAAAATTCTTAATTGTTTCCTTTCAGTCATTGATGGGTACTAATACTAAAAAGCAAAGGAATTAGAATTTGTGAGTTCCACAAAGACTATCCAAGACAATTTGGGTTTCTCTGCAGGAAATTGTTCAATATAGAGTGGGAGACAGATGAGTCTTTCATTCCTACCAAGTTGACTAGGACTGCAAGTGAAGCCATAGGAATACAACCCAGATTGGCATCAAGTCGAGCTGTTCCTTTTCCAGCCCTAGCCTATTCCTCTTAATCAAGGCACCAAACCCACAAGCCACTGCCCAGATTCCATCAGCCGCATGAGACTATCTGGTGAGGGTGATAGGGGTAGGTGAACCCAGTATTTATGGAGAAGCCCATGTGGCTTGTCCTCCTGCCCACTAGATCATCTTCTCCTCACCCCTTTTGAGTAGGCTGTCAACTGGTACTCAGACCTGCAGGTACCCTACAGTCCAACCCGATTTAGTTGGTTTTGGGTCCTTTTCGTAGGACCCATTTAAAATTGGAGTTGGATTTTGGCCACTGTGATGACCTGTTTAGGAATAGGTCTAATCAGGTCGAGTTCAGGCCCAGTTTCGCAAACCCTATTGTAGTCTTACCTTGAAAAACCAATGTAAATCTTATCCATTAATGGCATGAATGGTATCCAATATTGATGATCTTGACTGTAGATTATGATGACCATGGGTCCTAGATGGATAGGTTGTTGTGCTATAGTTAATATGTGGGAGTTAATTAAACATATATGAAAATGGGCTAAAGAAGAGGGATTCCTCTTGTTGTCCTTGTGAACTTGAGATTGGACGCAACGGTCACTGACCAAGGGGGAGTTGTGGATTGTGGATCTCAGTACCTTACTGTTTCATGACCAGCTAGCAGGTTGCAGCATAGACATATGATCACGGTCTGCCGTAACAGCCCTTATGTAACAGTAACAACGGCAACTGTTACATGTTATGGGGTGGTAACGGCTGTAACAGAAAATTGACCCATAATGGCCCATTATGGGGCCAATACATTTTTTTTTATTTTTTTATGGGTTATAACCATATCATAATAGTAATAGTGGTGACCGTTACGACCACCGTTACCATCACGGAATACCTTCATTTGGTTATTGTTATTGTTATTATGTGTTCATCCTCTATGAGGGGATTGATGACAAGTCAAGATGGAAGATCTCCACCATCAAGTTCTATGACGAATGCCTTGCCTTACCCCACACAACAGTGTAAGTGTGTCGTGGGAATAAGCTCCTGGTATTGGACTTGTTGGACAATTTGCATTGATGGATCAGTTTATGTCTATAGACCAAGATGCCCATCATGCCCGGATTATGATTGACCTGTGGATGTACTAGATTTGGTTAATCCTTATACTTTAAGGCATGTGAGGAGTTCAAGGTCTTGATTACATGAGTTTTGACTCGCTAGTCATCTTATGGTTAACAAAAGTGGTTGTTATTGGACACATTTATCATGGTCCGGTTGGGGCTCACATGCAAGTGTTCCAAAAGGGTAACAGTGGCCGTAATTGCCATCACCGTTACCGTTATGATACGGGCCGTAATGACCGTTACAGCCCCCGTATTGGCCGTTACGGCCCTTTTTTATTTTTTGAAAAAATTGTTACAAGGTCGTTATGGACCATTACGACTTGTTTTTTTTGTAACGACCGTTTCGACCCCATAACACGTAACAATTATGACCGTTACCGTTACGTAACGGCTGTTACATAACCGATTTTGAATACCTTGTTCACATGGTTCAACAAGAGATCCAATGGTTTCCTACGAACTATCTGACAGCTTAGATCTTCGGACCAAACGTTCACTAAGTAGTTTTTCTATTGGGAACAACACTCAAAAGTTTTAGAAACTTTGTCGACTATTAAATTTTTGTTTTAATCATTAAAAAGGTTCTGATTGCTCTTGATAATACTCAGATGGTTTAAAATATGAGTGTCCACTAGTTGATTTAAATGGGTATTAGATCAATGGTGGATGGCCATGGTAGTGGAGGAATTAGATCAAATGTTGGGCATGATTAAGGCATGACCACGAAAAAGGAAAGTGAGATCGAGGGGGAGACCATCTCTCCCACCCTCCCTCCATCACATGTTCCACACATGTTGAGTCCACATTGGACAACTTTGTCTCCCTTGGCCCTGCTCCAAGGGCTGATATGTTGGCTCTCAACTTCCCCTTCATCTGAAATAGATATGGAAGAGACCTTTTAGTTTGAAAGATTGACATTAGCAAATTTGCAGTTTATTGGCAGCATAAATTTTAGGTCATTTTAATTTTTAAAATGCATTTTTCCTTTACTATAAACTTGAAAATATCTAAATAGGGAATCCTTAGGGTTGTAAAATCTAAAATCTGGGTTTTTGAGAACTTTCATTCCACCGTGTTTCAAAAATCCTAACAGGCCCATTTAGCAATTACGTCTAATTGGGTCAAGTCTAACTGTCTCGAGCACCTATCTGATACCTGTCTAAATTATATTGGGGTCAGACCAGGTCAAGTTGGCTAGGGTTTTTTGCCGGGTTAGTAGAATATTATCAATATATCTAGATTTATGCATCTGTTAATCTTATATTAATAATAGAATCTTGACTCTTTCAAGGTTGGCTACAAATAGAAGGTTAAGTAGTTCAGTAATGAAAAAAAAAAAATGTATTTCCTGTCTTTCAATCTGGGAGATTTTCAGCATGTAGGCTGTCTATGGTATAGCTCATCAGATCAACCCTCTGCATCACCGAACATGGGATATTATTCATACTATTTCGGCAATCCCATGTGTGTATAGACTAGCAGCCACATGCCTCCGCATGTACCAGCAAGGCATGTCTGCACTTCAATCTTAAAGGAATGGAATAGGCGACTGAGGATGGAAAAGAGCCGGCTGTGTTTAGCCCTTTTTGGGTGAATCTTCCCACCTTTACCAATTGAGCAAGATTAAGACTGGAAGCTGATAGAGAATCTACCATCCCACATTTACCAATTGAGCAAGATTTTAAGACTGGAAGCTGATAGATAATCTACTAGACATAGATAGCCTAATAACTCAAAGGAGGAGAAACAATATTCTCCAGGATGTTCCTTGAAATCTCATATCCAGATCATGTTTCGACATAAGTGCAATCAGATGATGGGAAAAAATTTACTCCAATCATCAACTCTTAGTGGATCCAGGCAGCTCAGCCAACCCACCGCAAGGTGCGCTCTAACACAAGCAGAGTCAGTGCAGTTCCCAGAGAAAACCCATCAAGCAGGTGCAAGTTCACAGAGAAAGATGCATAAAATGGAGAAAACAGAAAAGCAGTCAGGTCCGCTCAGCTGGTAAGGGTGCAGGAGCTCATCGAGAATGCAAAAGAGTTGATAAACAAGATATATAGCATGCAGCACAAGTGTCTGATGTTTGTCCCCAAAGAAGCTGAGTTGGGTGAAGAAGCTGGCTGAAGCAAAACCAGATTACTTGCATGTCATTGCTGCAATTTTTGTTTCAGCGGAGACCAATCTGACAACAGGAACGATAAATCATCATAAATTGAGCCTACCCATCCTGGGGAGAAAACAGTTGCATCTTGGACGCTCATCACAAAGAGGAACCCGAAGCGGGCCATGACTCTCTCAAACCCCAAACAAGAACATTCCAACTAGGACGCAACCACAGCTCAAAATCACATTCTATGAGATGAAGCTGATAAAACATGTGATGCTTTTGTTACAGCAATTTCACAAATTCTACCCATCGAACAGTGGAAGAATCTATAAAAGGTTTGGTGATTGAAATTTGCAGAAACTTCAAAAAAGATGCGAAGGAATGGAACCCACTTGTAATGAGGATTGGCGTCGCCGGCGCTGGCGTGAAGAAATCCAAGCAGACAAGAAAATGCTAAGAAGAAAACAACCAAATTCGCCATTTTCTGATCTGAGATGAAGAAACAACGAAATCCCTTTTGGAGGGAAAGAAGAGAAATGGCTGAGATCTCTACGGATCAAGAAAGAATCTCCAAGGCCCTGTTTCCTGATTTTTTCCCATCACTTCTCTGAAAGAAAAACACTCCGCTGGAATCGGAGAGAGAGAGAGAGAGAGAGAGAGAGAGAGAGATTCCAGTTGTAAAAGCTGGACTAGGTGAGAAGGTATCCTCCCCGCAAGTGCTGGAAGCGAGTTCCTTTCTCCTCTGTCGCGACATAGGTTCCAGCGTGTGTCGCTAACCACTGGAGCCCACAAGGTGAGATAATCCGTTGATCTGGACTGTCCATGTTGTCTTTACTATTATAAATAAGCTATGATCGTAATCACGTTTCATTTATCATCCTAACCTTTTATATTTTATAGTTGAATGATGGGCATTGAAAGTTTGCTTTTCGTTGTTCTAAATACATCTATAAATAATGATTTTCATAATCACCTGGTGGTCAGCGTAATTTTTGCGATTTTTTCATACCAGTTATACTATTTCTTAAAACTCGCTTATCAATTTCACGTAAGTCCTACAACCGCTGCACTGACTGGTACTACAAAAGTGCGGATGCGGATTGCGTCCTACGTCCGGACGGGCCCACCGTGATGTAAGTTTTTTATCCACGCCGTCATCTCTTTTCTCAAATCATTTTAAGGTATAATCATAAAAATAGAGCAGGTCCACAGCTCCAATGGACCACACCAAAGGAAGTTGCAGTGATAATGACACCTACAACTCTAATGGACCACACCAAAGGAAGTTGCAGTGATAATGACGCCTACCGTGGAAACCTTTCTAAGGGCCACCGTGATGTTTTTTTTACCATCCAACCTATTCATAAGGTCATGTAGATGTGGGATGAAGTGAAAAAACAAATATTATTTTGATCCAAAACTTCTCTAGCTCCCAATAAGTTTTTAACTGTGGGTCCAGTTAAGGCCTGTACCTGCCTCAATTTTTTGGCTTATACCTTAAAATGAAAGGAGAAAAATTACGAAAGGAGTGGATAAAATACTTACATCACGGTGGGCGCCACATAGCCCTGCCTAGGGGTAGGATGCAATTCCCATGTCATCGTGTGAGGGGTTGACAAAGATTGCATACTGATGCTGCAAGTCTGAAGAGTGAGATGTGATTTATGTATTTTATAGACGTTGTCCATCTATTTTCCTAGTTGTGTGATCCCAAAATAGGCAGATCCGAATCTTTTGTGGACCACATCACATGCAACAGTGGTGATTGAAAGCCCAGTTAAAAACTTCGTGAAACCACGAAAGTTTTGCATTGTTATTTCCTTCATCCAAGTCTGCTAACAAATAGGTTAGATGGCAAATAAGCATTACAGCGAGCCTTATGAAGTTTTTAACGATGGGTTTAATCACCATTGTTTTCCTATGGTGTGGTCCACTTGAGATTTGGATATACTTCATTTTTTGGGCTCATGCCATGAAGTAATGATCCAAAATGATGGATGATGGGGCTAAGACATAAATTTGGTATTTATGCCACGTATATCATTTCCTACTTATCAAAGGTCACAGCCTGCATCATGTAACTCTCCATGTCCTGCATTAGTTTTTCATATTTTAGAAGATGGGCTTGAAAGGGCTTGCAAATCACCAAAGGGTGAGTTTTTCTATTTATAATATTGTACAATAGTACAATTTAATTACACAGTTATGGTATTTACAATAAAGGGAAATAATCAAAACAGATTTGTATGACATCTTATATAATCAAGAAGGATCCCCTGAGTCAATGGAGGATCTACAAGGATTCTCAATACCCCCGCTAGCTGAGCATGGGATTACAGCCGACGCGAAACTTGGATCGGAAAAAAGTAAATAGCGGCCGTGAAACACTTTTGGTACATATATCAGCGACTTGCAAATTTGACGAAACATATTGAGTGCAAAGGCTGCCGGCAACAACAAGTTCTCATAAGAAATGGTAGTCAAGATCGATGTGTTTAGCACGCTTGTGAGAAACAGGATCCAAGCTTAAGAAAGGCGCGCTCTTGTTGTCATAGACTAACAAAGGCCGATGTGTAAGGGTGACCTTGAGATCACATAGGAGATGACTAAGCCATAAAACTTCAGCAGCGATAAAAGAGAGAGCACGGTACTCGGATTCACAACTGGAGCAGGAAACTGATTACACAGCTATGGTATCTACAATAAAGGAAAATAATCAAAATAGATTTGTGTGACATCTCATATAATCAAGGAGGATCCCCTGAGTCGATGGAGGATCTACAAGCATTCTCAATAGGGCCTATAAGAGTTTGATGAGAAATCTATCTATTTCTTAGAGCATGGCAAAAAAATGAAAACATTTCAATGCTTAAGTGGACAACAGGAGCAAGAAAGATTGAAGATTGAATGCCATTCATTGAAATATTGGTGGGGCCACGGCTTGTTTGTGAGAAATCCACTCCATCCATCTATTTCTCTACCTCAATTTTGAGCAGATTTAAAGCTCAAGTGAGCCACACAACAGGAACCAGTGGGAAAGTATGCCCACCATTGAGATATTTTGGGCTATCATGTGCCAACTTTAAGCATGTGATCTGCTTCATTTTTGGAGCCACACTTTTAAATGAGCTGGCAAAACAGATGAGCAGGGAGGATCTCTCATGAACATCGAGGTGAGTTGATATAAGCAGAGATTAGGATTGCACGAAAATAATGTTCACAAGAGATATTGGTCATTTAAGTTCAGGGGAGAGGGTTGCCTGATGGTAGGTGCAGCCCACCATATTCTTTGAGACAAATATATCCCGTCCAACTACTTTCCAGCTCATTTTAGAATATGGCCCAAAAATGAAGCACATAAAAAACTCAAGTGGGCTACATAACCATGAAAAGATTGAGGATTGAACACCCATCAGTGAAACATTGGTAGGGCCACAGATTATTCGCGACAAATTCACTGGTCCATCTGTTTTTCGAGCTCATTTTAGGGCATTGGGTAAAAATGAATGAAATCGAAGTTCAAATAAACCCCATGACAGGAAATAGTGGAAAAGAACATCCACTATTAAAATATATTGGGCCATTTCGAGCCTTGGATCTGCCTCATTTTTGGGGGTCATGCCCTTAAAAGAGCTAAAAAAAAAAATAGATGGACAGATTGTATTTCTCGTAAACACCAAAGTGGGCCCAACGTACCGTTATAGTGAGGGTTGCATGGAAATCAAGTCAATTAAAAGTTAACACCCAGATCCTTATAGCTCAATTGGCAGACTGAGCAGAGATAACTCGTTTCAACACTTTAGGTCTTGGAATCGATCCCTAGCAGGGGTGGCTAAGATGGAGTGTGTATACTGACATGGGTTGTGAACTAACAAGCTAACCAAAAAAAAAAAAAAAAAAAAGGTCAATTAAAAGTTATCAATGGGCTTATTGGACATTTAAGTCCAGGAACTGGTTGCTGGACCGTAGGTGGAGCCCAGCATGATATTTGTGAGCTCAATTGGCAGACTGAGCAGAGATAACTCGTTTCAACACTTTAGGTCTTGGAATCGATCCCTAGCAGGGGTGGCTAACATGGAGTGTGTATACTGACATGGGTTGTGAACTAACAAGCTAACCCAAAAAAAAAAACAAAAAAAAGTCAATTAAAAGTTATCAATGGGCTTATTGGACATTTAAGTCCAGGAACTGGTTGCTGGACCGTAGGTGGAGCCCAGCATGATATTTGTGAGCTCAATTGGCAGACTGAGCAGAGATAACTCGTTTCAACACTTTAGGTCTTGGAATCGATCCCTAGCAGGGGTGGCTAACATGGAGTGTGTATACTGACATGGGTTGTGAACTAACAAGCTAACCCAAAAAAAAAAAAAAAAAAAAAGTCAATTAAAAGTTATCAATGGGCTTATTGGACATTTAAGTCCAGGAACTGGTTGCTGGACCGTAGGTGGAGCCCAGCATGATATTTGTGATAAATCCATTTCGTCTGTCAGATTTTTCATCTTATTTTAACCCATGGGCACAAAAATGCGGAAGATGCAAAGCTTAAGTGGGCCACACGAACAAGAAAGACTGGAGATTGAAAACTGACCATTAAACCATTCCTGGTGCCACATATTGTTTGTAACAAATCTACCCTGTCCATCTGTTAAACCAACTCATTTTAGATAATGGACAAAAAAGAGGCAGATTCGAAGCTCAAGGAGCCACACGACAGGAAAGTGAGAAAGATGCCTGCTGTTGAAATATCATGGAACATCGTGGCGCCTAGTTTGAGGTTTAGATCTGCCTCATTTTTGGGATCGTAACCTTCAATGAGCTGGAAAGACAGATGAATGGAGTGGATTTCACACGAGCATGAAGTTTCGCTCCATGTAGGGTTAGGGTGACGGTTGGCAACACAATGAATCCAACGCATTGGCAAGTATGGTAAATCAAGGGTAATTTTGTCAATACAAAAATACAGAAACTGATCCGCGGGTAACTAACAGCAAGCAGTCATACGGAAAAATCCCTAACCTGTTTGGCCGGGCAGATTGGATGGGATTGGAAGGGATTGGAAGATAGATCCCGAATTGGCCAGGAGTGCCAAACAGACATGGGATCCTGATCCTGGGATATAGCAATCCCATGGATCTTAAGACAATCCACTGACATCACTATCATTACCTTTAAAGCCTGTTTGGCCGGGCAGGGTGGATGGGATTAGGTTGTATTAGGATGGATTGGAAGGAGCAATCCCAGGATTTGGCGGGGCATGCTAAACATGCAGAAGTTGGATATAGCAATCCCATGGGATTGCCAGCAATCCACTGACATCACCATCATTACCTTGAAATCCACCCAATCCCTCTTAATCCATCTATTTTGCTTGGGACATGTTTGGCTAGACGGAGCAATCCCGGGATTGGCTGACGTAATCCCGGGATTGGCCAGGCCAGCCAAACATACACGTTGGTGAATTCCCTGGATATAGCAATCCCATGGGATTGCAAGCAATCCACTGACAAAGCCATCATTACTTGCCCTCCACCCTAATACATTCCAATCCCATGGGATGGGCCCGTCCAAACACGCCCTAAGGCCCTCCGGGTGTGGATTCAGACCACCCTGGATTTTAAACCCCTTTATTCAAAATCCACCTGTTGTGTTTGACACCCAATATTGGGAATCAACTTTAATAAAAAGGTAGCTCCTGGACGGTGCTCTGTGGGTATATTTACAGGGGTCGAAGGTAAAAACAAATATCATTTTTATAAAAAGCTTATATGGCCCACAATAAGTATTTAATGATTAATCACCGCTGTTTTCTATGATATGCTCTACCTCATATTTGCTTCTGTTTTATATTGGGAATCATACATAAAATAATATGAAAAAATCCGAGTGGATAGAATGGATATAAAATAAATACATAAAGTTTTGCATCTGTTTTATATTAGGGATCATGCGGTCAAATAATCTGAAAAAACGTATGGAATAAATACATAAAGTTAAGCCCCATGGTAAGGGCCGCACCGTCAGGGTAAGGCCGGGCTGCACCTAATCCGCACCCACTAGCAGTGGCTCCTGGACGGTGCTCGGTGGGCTCAATATAATAAATGTGTTTTATCCGCACTGCTCACCTATTTGTTAAAATGACCTCAGGGTATGAACTCAAAAATTAATTAGATCCAAATATCAAGTGGATCCTACCACGAGAAGACAGTGTGATTCAACAGCCACCATTCAAAACCTTTCTATTGCCCTGAGCCCGCTAATGTTAATTTTCTATCCAACCTATTGACTAGGTCATACAAAATTGGACGAAGGAAAAACATAGATACCAGCTTTAGCCTAAGGGCCTGTTTGGCCGGGTGGATTGGAAGGGATTGGATGGTATTAGAAGGGATTGGAAGTTAAATCCCGTGATTGGCCGGGCGTGCCAAACAGACCAGGTGATCTGATATCGGGATATAGCAATCCCATGGATCTTAAGACAATCCACTGATAACACCATCATTACCTTTAAATCACATCCAATCTACCCTGTTCAAATTTGCCTAAGACTACTTTGGTTCAAGGGATTGGAAGGGATGGGAAGGTTTAATCCGGGATTGGTCAGGCATGCTAAACATATTTGATATAGCAATCCCGGGATATAGCTATCCCATGGATCTTAAGACAATCCACTAACAACACCATCATTACCTTGAAATCCATGTCATCCACTCTATTACCATTTAATCCCTTCCAATCCACCCGGCCAAACGGGAAGAAGTTTTTAATGGTGGGTGTTCAATTACTACTATTTTCTTACTTGGTCCACATGAAATTTAGATCAGACTCATTTTGGGGTTAATGCCGAAAATGTTCATCTGCCCAATAGGGATTGAATACTTACAGTTGAAAACTTCTTTGGGGCCACATAAGTTTTGGATCTACCTCAATTTTAGGCCCATGTCATAAAATGAGGTTACAAAACAAATGAACGGTTTAAATATAGCACATG
Organism: Magnolia officinalis; assembly: GCA_021015155.1. NCBI lineage: Eukaryota > Viridiplantae > Streptophyta > Magnoliopsida > Magnoliales > Magnoliaceae > Magnolia > Magnolia officinalis. The sequence goes on from JAJHSJ010000001.1 coordinate 119,191,355, forward strand.
TGTATTATTCTAAGTAATTTCAAATGATGGTGGGTATATCCATTCAATGTACCACCGTGTTATCAACTAAGCATGTCATTAATCTTATCCCACGGCAACATGGGACAATCCTGCCGTGGGTAATAATTATGTTTTTTGAACCCCATCACACCTAATCCCTTCTAATCCCACCGCCCAAACAGGCCCTAAAAAAAGATGAACCGCATGGATAAAATGCATACATTATGTAGGTCTCACGGAGCACCAGACAAGGTCGAGGCAATCCGCGCCTATCACGTGCTCCCAGAAATCTCGCTGGCCGGGTGTTCGTGCTGGGGCACACGAGATTTTTTATGGAACCACCGTGGGTGAGAAATGCTACGGTGCTCTTGAAGCATTGAAGTTATATTACTCCAAGTTACACTGGGACACACAGACAATCAATCCGTTGATGTAGACTGTTCACTAGCTCCACCGTACATTTAGTGGGATACCATTCAAGTATCACCATCTGATCAATTTGATATATTATGGGTGGTAAAGATCATTAACACAAAGTAGGTCTAGTGAACAATTTGAAGGATCCTTACTCTTACTCGGGTGGTATACTCTCGGGAGTTTCAACACTTGGTCAAGGGTTTGAGTATCCATAGGCAGTGAAATCCCACTATAATTCTTAATAATTACTATTTTTCAGGCAATCCTAACCATCCCATTTATGGCTTTCAAAAAAAAGGATGGGTATAGAGATTAAGGCCAAACCAAGGATGGATTGGATAGTGAAATCAGCGTCAGTTTTTCATGGTAGCCTATGAAACGTGTTCTTGACTTGATGGACGGTTCAGATTGATCAAATGAAATTTCTAAGTGACGGTGTATCATCCGTCGGAACCTGCGAGAGCATCAGAGTTATTTTCTAACAAATATCTGATAAAAAATATCATCCACAAAATAATATCTTAAAAAAACAAAAAATGATGCTTGTAGTGGTTGACGTTAAGCTGAGTAGAGACTCGTCGCGAGAGTAGGTATTCGAATGGCTACTCGCGCGAGTAGACACAAGCAAGTTAGTGGGGAGTGAGTGACGAGTGACCTTGAAGGTTGCTCGGTCGCGTACGTACACGACCGGCGTCACACGGGTCTGGACTAATCAAATATCGCCGCATCGGGCAGGACCTGCTTCCCATGTGGAGAATGAGAAGGAGCGCGGTTTGGGTAGATGGGCCTGTTTGGCCAGCCGCATCAGGTGAGATTTGGGATTCAAATACCATGTACTCGTCGCCAGAGTAGGTATTCGAATCCCATGATTTCTAATACTATGTTTGTAACGTATGCATTAGAAAATAAATCTCAAGATTTACTTTCAAATTGCAGTTGAATTGAACAAAAATGCATCATCCTTAGGATTAGTAATATCATATCACACTTCTCAACACAAGGCTCATTTTTTAAAGTCTACAAAATTAATTTTAATCATATTGATACTCCTTCCAAACATGTCATTCTCAATTTCAAAGTGAAATTAGTAATACAATCCCATTTAATATAACTTAATACCACTATGGGGCCACTATGGTTCATGAGACTTGTTGAGGTCAAAATCTAGATCGCTCTTCATTCCTTGAATAGACCCTGGTCCTGCACAAAGGGTGAACAAAGGAGACCCTGGCTAAGCTGGGGGACCCTCTGATGCCTAAGTCAGGGCAATGGAATTGGGGTCTAAGTTGTAAGGTAGGGGGAGAATGCAAGATGTTGCGTACCTGTAGTAATGGGGTCCTTGCGTATTTATACTTGACTATCAACTTGCTCTGGGTCCGTTAATCATGGCGTGATTTGCTCATTCAAGGATATTCTCGGATCGTGAGGATATTATGCGCAATCCAAGGATCATGCGCTGTACTATACACATCGTGCGTATCTGCACCCAAAGTAATCGGCCACGTCTTCTTATGGTAGTTTCCAAGTTTAGCTTGGCGAGTAATAGACTCGCATCTTTCCTCGACCTTGGCTAGGGATAGCTTCCTTCGGAAGGGTGTGGGGCGAGGATGGGGGCGAGAGCTCGGCCTCCTTCAAATAGAAGGTGAAGATGAGAACGAGAAAGAGGGGTCGGCTCGGCCATCCTTTCCCGGAACATAGGTTGTCGTTCCAACTACTAACCTCGGAGTAGAAGCCTCCTTTGTGACTTGTTGCGATTTTTCAATTTGTGCATTGTGATCACTGCTCGCTCGCCCGGCTGAGTTAGTATGGTCTCGGCCTTTGGAATTATATAGATGACTCAAATCTTCCCATAACAGAAGCCCCCTACTCTTTGAAGTCGGATTCCGGCTCGGAGAGTAATGAGACTTGGGAGATCATCCACTTAGCCTCGCTCCTTTTCACTGTCATTATGAATATTTGAGGTATCTCCTTTTCAGGGTTTCCCGCTCACTGATTGTCCTACGTGTGATGGCGGTTGAGATTTCTAATCGTCATTCACCAATTGTGGTCTGCCACGTATATCTTATGAAGCGTCCAAGAGACGCTCCTTCTTGGCCGTGGTTTTTCTTATCCAGAACGTGTCGCTCAATGTCAGAATTGTACCGTCCGCCAGGGGCCGAGCCAGTAGTGAACGGCCATGTGTATTCCGAAGTCGGCTTACATCGGTCTCGCTGCGGCCATAACTCCTCGTCATTAATGTGCAGATTCTGCCAAGCTTATATAAATCCCCTCCGAAATCGTTCTTTCCATTTGTGTTGTGAATTGTTGCTTGAGATCGCCCTTCTTGAAGATTGCTTCCGCCGGAAATCGTCCCCATCAGAAATCGTCTATCATCGAAAATCGCCTCTCATCGAAAATTGCCTCTCGCCGGAAATCGCATTTTTCACCGGAGAGGGGGTTCGGCCTATTCCCGTAAGCGGTGGAGTCCCACCAATCTCCGTTGAGGCACTGACTGCACTGTTGTGAGTCTTCCTCCACTTAAGTGTATTTCCCTTTCGTATTGGGTGTCCATCAAGATGAGTTACGTTCGGGGAGCTGGCTCCGAAGATGAACAGGAAACCTTAGCTTCAGGATCTGGAGAGTCTGAGGGCCTCTCTGGGGCCGTTGGGGCTATGCTCCTTCGCGATTCACCCTCGGTCCAGAGGCCTGCTAGTAAAAAGGGTAAAAACAGTGGCAAGGGAGTGAAGAAGACTCTCTGCGACCCTGTAGGACGGTCGAGAGCGGGACCTGGGGGAGGCCGACCCAAACCATTAGTCCCTGGGGGGTCGGTCATAGTCGAGTCTCAGATGAGTCAAATTCGAGAGGATTATCAAATCCCTGACTCAGTTCATATCCGAGCTCCCGACCCAACAGATCAAGCAGGGTCTCCAGCTGAAGGAGAGATAACCATATTCATATGTGCTCTCCAGTGTGGGTTACAATTCCTCATTCATCCTTTCCTTCGTGAGCTGACTACGCTACTGGGGATTGCGTCGGGGCAATTCGTCCCTAACTCTTGGAGGATTCTGGCCTCTACGTTTGTTCTTTGGCATTGGGTAGGGAACCAGAGGTTGACACTGGGGGAATTTTCTTTTTTGTATATGCCCGAATTTGATAACACGGATAAAACCTGGTGGTACTTCTCAGCTAGGCCTCCGTGTGTCCCAGGTCTGATAACACAACTTCCCTCTTCCAATAAAGATTGGAAAGGGAAATGGTTTTGGGCTTCAGGAGAATGGGAAGCTTCGGCCTCTGAACTGGATCTGTTGAAAACGCGAGTCCCCACCAAGTTTGCTAATCCAGGTTGTTGAACTTTCCTTTAATCGAGTTACACTCATTTCTTTTGTGCCAAAATCTTACTACTTGCTTCTTGCAGTTCAACTTGGGGGAGCTCCAAAGCTCTCCCCTTTCTATAAGCGTCAGGTGGACCGAGTCCGAGTTGTCCCTGCTGATCAACCCACTTGGTTCGGGCTCATCAATCCTGAGAATCTGGTGTCGTCTGGCTTCTGCATAGTCCAACCTACACTCTTTGCCCTAGGTAAGTGGGATAAATAGAGTTGAAGATTGCTTAGAGTCGTTTCTCATTCCCTCATCCTTTTTGCGGGAATGGAGGTCGGAGGTTCGAAGAGGAGAAGGTCACCGCGTCCCCCTATGGACGTTGTTCTTTCATTTGAACCGAAAACTCAGGCGACGTTCAAGAGGAGGAGAACCTCCGAGGCCAATATTGAAGCTCATACCCTTGCTTCTAAGGAGGTAGGGCTCCTGCCCAACCCGAGGTTGGAGCCCCTGCCCGGGCCGAGGTTGGAGCCCCTGCCCGACCCGAGGTTGGAGCCCCTGCTCGTGTTGGAGTTAGAGCTCATGCTCGTGTTGGAGTCCCGGAAGTTGGAGCTCCTGCCCGAGTCGAGGCCATTACTATCTCGTCGCCTTCTGCAGGGCAAGCCCCCCAAGTGGGACCTTTCGAACTCAGGAGGGAGGTGGTGGATGAAACACTCGGGGAGGTAGCCTCGGCGCGACTTACAGTACTCGTGGCTGACATAGAGCCCTAGCTGGACCGTCCTCAAGTCATGGCCGGACGTAGGAGCACGCCTGAAGAGGGTGCTCAGATTTCTGCTGCGAGTGGGGTTAGAGGATCTTCCCCCGTTGCCCCTTCCCCGAGGACTTCTATGCCTCCAACCATGGACCTACCTCCTGGTTTCCACATGGCCGAACTAGTTCCTTGGGCTGCTAAGCACGTTCCAGAGGCTCAGATCGTTGAGACCCTCTCTCGCCGTCATGTTAACTTTGTGAACGATTATGCGGCCGTGATGTACCAATCATTGCCAATGATGGTTGAGGTGAAGGAGAGACTGAAAGAGTTGGAACGGCTTGAAGCGGAGCGGGCTGAGTTCATGGCCGAGAAGGTGAAGCAAAGGGCGGACTGGGCCAGGTTCGAAGAAGAGAGGACAGAGCAGAACGCACGACGGGCCGAGCTTGAAGGGAAACTTGGGGCCTCAATTGCGAAGCTGGAGGAACTCAAGAAGACCATGATAGAGGCGCAAGCGACAGAGCTCCAACCCCAAGGGGAAGTCACCCGACTTCAGACTTGCTTGGATGCGGCTGACCTTGAACTTGAGAGTCTGCGTCAAACGAAACAAGACTTGGAGTTCAGGGTCACAGATGCTGAGTTGTGTGCTAAAGCGGCGAAAGAGAACTTGGATTTAGAACGTATTGCTGCGGCCAGACACCTCGTTGAGCAACGGCAAGTCCTCGAGTCTGCTGCATCTGCGGAGAAAGCTTCTCTTCAAGCTGAGCTGGAGGCTCAAGCGGTCTTATGAGTGGATGCGGCGGTGGCAGAATATAAAAATTCCGTCGAAAGAGCTCAGGAGCTGGACAAACTGTACGACTTTGGTTATGACACAGGTTTTGATGCTTGTCTGACTGAGGTCAAAAAGCTTTACCCTGCTCTGAACTTCTAAGTCCTCTCAACGGACCTTACCGGTCCCGAAGAGCCCGCTACAAGCATGCCTGGGATCACAGCTGACCCACCCCTTGGCCCTATAGCTGGCTCTTCTTCTCGAAAGGGCTAGATATTGTGTATTCCCCCCCCCCCCTTTTTTTTAAACCTTCTGATGAAGGCTTGTGGATGATGATTTTTTGACCCTCCGAGGAAGGCTTATGAATGATGATTTTCCTCGTTCGTTAATCCGTAGTTGATCTTCGAATGTCTGTTGTAGATTATTTGATCGCCGAACTAACTCGTTGGTAGGCCGATCCTCTTTAGGATTAGGCCGAGCCGACCCTTTGACGGGTTAGTCCCTTTCCAACGCCACTTTGTAGAGTTTTTTAGGCCATTATGGCCTGTTTGTTGAGTACGGACCCACAGGGGGTCAGCTTGTAACATCCCGTACCTTCAGTACATGGGTGTTACTTCTAAAACCCACACTAAACTAAAACCAATTTGCGTTAGCTGAGAACTTGAACTCGACATACACAGGATGGAGATTCCAATCGACGTTAAAAGCCATCCGACATGGTCTCTAAGTGTTAGCACACGCCCTACAACAATCGGGAAGGTGAGGCTACTCGCACACTCCAAGGTTGAAGCCATTATATTAGTTAATATTGTTGCAAAACACTTGTCACCTACACTTGAGGATTGGTCGGTAATAATTGAAGTCTTCATCATAACTAATACCCTATATTAACCGTTGAAAAAGGTTATCAGGCCCACCTGATCAACGGATCGGGACATATGAGTCAATGATGGCCTAAAGATGTGTGTAAACGGGCCACCTAGGCCTCACCATCGACCCAAAGTGGGACAGGATCCTTGGGTAATGTTCCCCAATGCAAATGAACGGTGTAGATCATGGTAGTAACATTATGGTGGGTCCTTACACTATGCATGTGCACTGAGTGTGCTTGTGCATGAGGTGCACCAAAATTATTAGCTGGGTCAAACCGTCATTGACCGAGCACATCCCAAATATCTTCCCGCTATTCAATCCCCAAGTATAGGGTTGTGATGTAGTAATAAACTCGGTAAGACCGAGGTCGAATCCACAGGGACTGGTCGTCATAATTCAAATTCACGATTCTCCTTAACTAATTCAACAAATAAAGGATCAAATTGCTAACACAAATCTATGGAAAACAACTATTGAGAATAAGGAAGAAAATTCAATCAGAGAGAGCACTAGGACTTTCGAATCCACCCCTAATTATCATAACCATTGTTTTGCCTGTTAATTCACCTTAAATTAGATTGATCACTTATCTAGAGAAAACACAATCTGTGTCCTTAATCGGGCATACAGATTGTCTAATTCCTTCAAGCAATGCCATGAATAACATATCCCATGTCCAAATCGGGCATATGGAATATGCAGTTCAGTAAAGCACCCTGTTTCTTCCTCTACAGGAACCCGTTCATGATCAGATACAAGCACCCATAATAAGCATCTAGACCACATCCATCCATAGACTCAAAAGTTCATAGATGGAGAAGCATAGAATTTAAGACAATTAAGCACACTAGGGAAAGAAACAAATCAATTTAATTAAAGTAAAATTAACATAAAACAACGGGTGTTCAAATTAGGGGTTTCATCTCAGCCCTAGCTGAGAGATTAGTTACCCATAAAGTCCATTAAACAAATGGAAAAATAAAGATAAAAAACCATAAAAGAAAAATCAAACCAATTTCTCTCTCTCTTCTTTCTTCTCTTTTCTTCTCTTTCTTCTCTCCCTTGCTGTAGATCTGGAGCTTCTCCCTGGTTCTGAATGCCTTTCCCACGTCCAAAACTCCCCTTTTATAGCTGCTGGATGGCTGGAATCGGTGGCAGAGTCGTAGAAGGACTCGGAGTACAAATTTTCGCAGCCGTGATCGGTGGGCCCCACAGAGGCATTTTCTGGAAAATCCACCCCTTCCATTGGATTCAGGACGAAATTTCAGTCAGGAATGGGTGGTTTTGAATGTCCATTAACGCGGCCCAGAGAAGAAAATGCAAAAAGATCAGTTTTGAACGTCACCGAGTAGCCCTTTTGTGGCCTCCGTATCACGCACGTGTGTACGCATGGGAGTGAACTATCAGCATGGTTTTGTAGTATTCATGGCCCTCTACAAGATGGACGGATCGGATCAGTCGTACGGGCGACGTGTGGGGCCCACAGAAGTTCGCAAAAACTGCCAGCACCGTTCGCTGCCGCGTACAGGGACGTGGTTTCCTTTTCGCAGCGAAAATGGTGGGACCCACTCCTCTTCTTAAATTGAAAATCCACTCCGTCCATTGGATGGAGGAGGAAATTCCTATCAGGAATGCATGTTTTCTCTTTCTGTTGATGAGACCCACCTGAATTCCTGCTCCACCGTCCGTCTTACGTTTGGCGGTGGGAATCGAGTGATCGCCTGTATTGAGCCAAAACTCCACCTATGTGATGGTCTTCCCTATCCTAGAGGGACAATGAACGGTTCAGATCTCGCACTTGGGCAACGTGTGGGGCCCACAATCGAAGACCGACTGGCCAGCGTCCGTCCGCTGGACGCTGGCTGCGTGAAAGGGGAGAAGGTGCGGGTCAGCGCTTGCGCTGACCGCCATGGCCGTCCGGTGCACGCTGACGGTCCTTGTGCATGGTGTACATGCATCACGTGTGGGATTCACTATAATGCTCATGAGCAATCTGCACCGTCCATCCTTTTTCCCATATTAATTAACCCGTTAATAATTAGTTGCAGCATTTTCAGATGTCAGGTGGGCCCCCAAATTGGAGTTTTAATGGGCTGATCTATCCGTTGGCTCACTTCTCGAGATCTTCAGTATATGAAATTTAATATGTACGGTTAATTTGCGGCCCCCATCACATGTATGGAGTTTCGAACTGATCGGATGGCGGGAACCATGTGATCTTGCACTCTGGACCCTTTTCGGGCTCCTTTGACTTACTTTCCTCAGTTCCCAGGCGTGTAAACTCTTCATTATTGGTTCTCTGGGGTCCATCCCATGCTCAGGTGGCTTTAGATCATCATATCCATGCTTTTAATCCTCTTTTCAGTCCAACGTTCATTATTACATCCTGAAATGAAAATACGATTAAAATATTCCATTAAGCCTTATCAGGTATGTAAATTTAGGCAATTACTGGGGTCTGATATGTAATATTCGACCCTGATCACCCGCCATCACCTCTCTCTGTGTTAACCGACCCACTTCAAGCTCCTAGGTGACCCACCACGGCTACTTTTCGAACATTTTGAACCGTTAAAATCCTTCATGGGGCCCGCACGATCATAACGGTATAGCCGTTTGATCATCTGAATTCGAACGAAGGGGATCGAACCCCACCATCCAATCCATGACAAAAAAAAGCCCGACCGAGGGGCGTGTGGAGAGGTGAGAGAGGGAAACCGACTTCCCATTTGGGAAGGGCCAAGCTCGGCCGTCCACGTTATGGGCAATCACAGCCGTCCATCTCTCTCTTGCCAACTATAAAGAGGGCACTGTAGCCCTAGGGAATTCATACCAAGCAAGGAAGGGAGAGAGTTTAAGTGAGAGCGAGAAACAGGGAGTCGTCTCTCCTATTGTAGTTCAAGTGCAGGGCCGGTATCCACCCTCCACTGGTGACCACTTCTTCTTCTATTTCCTTCCTTTCATTTAAGATAGAATGAAGCCATGAAACAGACCTATAATTAGGCTGTATGATGGTCCTGTTGGGGCCGAAATATGGGTTTTATGTCTTTCTGTTCAGCATGTTGTTTTGTGCTGAGACCGACCAAATAATGGTCGGGCCTCGGGCAGACATCAGACCACGTTACCAGCCCCATTTGATGTTATTTTAAGCCTCTGTTGTGCTTCAAAACAACTCTGATAACCAGCCAATCAATGGCTGCGTGTGTCGGACTGAGAAAGCCGTAGTTGGGTCTCTGTTTACGACCGAAACTGAGCCGATCCAAGACTCTATTTCGGGCTGAGAACAACGCATCTGCAATAGCTGTTTCGGACTGAGACTCGGCCAAACAATGGCCGTGCGTCAGGCCATGGACAGGGTGGGACCGAAGCTCTGTTTGAGCTCTTTATAGAAGCCGAAACCAGCCGTATAAGTGGTTGTGGTTTGGTCTGAGAAACGAGCTCTTGTTAAGCTCTGTTTAGAGCTAAAATGAGGAAGAAGATATGTTAGGTGGCAGGCTCTTGAACGAGAACCATGATAGGCAGAGAGAAACAGGCCATGGATGACTTTGTTCAAACTCTCCATCAGGCCCCTGTTTTCAGTTGAAGCCGAGCCAAAGCATTACTTTGTTTAAGCTGAACTCAGGCCTCATGTCGGACGGAAAAGGTGAAGAGAAACAACACCTCTTGCTGGGCTAGGTCTGGCGTTGAAGGGTGGGGGCCGAAAACAGCTTCTACTACAGCACGCAGCATGGGGTGCTGTTTTCACGAAATGCAGGTGGGCTGCTCTTGGGCCCTGCATAAAACGCAGGTGGGCCTCACCAACGTCTGTGGGCCGACCCTGAATGTGGGCCCTGCATCGACCGTGGGCCCCACCAACTGTTGTGGGTTGCTCTAGTGTCAGGCCACCATAGGCCCTTTAAATTTGGACCGTCCATCAGGGACGTTACGTCCAGAAAAAGGCCCTGGGCCGGATGTTCAGATCTGGACATGTTCCTTTTGTTTCTTCCTTTCGTTACTTTTAAAATTTTTTGTATATATACATGTATATATATACATATGTATATGATCATGTATCTGATAGTATGCATAGATAAGTGGTGGGTCCCACCTGGGACCCACCTGTGTAATGCATAAACGGTGCATGCATGCTGATGGCGTGAAACGGAGGTTACTGTATATGTACAGTTAACGCTACTCTGCCATTCAGTTCATGCGGAAAAAAATAATAATAATAAAAATGGAGATCTCATCATAGCTGATGAGTCTGGAAAATCCGAATGGTTCACATAAAGCAGAACCCCATAAAACCCCTTGGTTTCAAATCTTACCTTAAACAGAAACTTCGATGGGCCATGAGAAATGCAAACAGCTTCTTCCTTTGATTTGAAATTTTCTTTACTATGGCCCACCGGAATCTTAGATCAAGGTGCAAATTCACCCCATAAGGGTTCTTGGGATTCCACAGCTTATGGACCGTTCGGATTCAACACTCATGCTCATGTGGGACCCACCTGTGAAAAGCAACCAAGTAGTTTATGCATGAAACTGTTCAAAGCTCACCTGCCAATCAGTCCACATGAACTGATTGAAAATTTTTAAGATCTCATCGTAGATGATGAGTCTGGAAGATCTGAGCGGTCCACTTGGAGCAGGACCTCATAAAACCCCTTGGTCCCAATTTTTACCTTGAACCAAAACTTCAGTGGGCCATGATTAATGCAAACAGTTTCTGCCCTTGAAATTGCATTTCTCTTTGCTATGGTCCACCGGAATCTTAGATCAGGGTGAAAATTTAATCCCTAAGGTTTCTCGAGATTCCACATCTCATGAATCGTTCAGATTCGACACCCATGACGCATGTGTAAAGGTGCACACGTGCATAGGTGCATGGGTGGCCCTGCCTCATACATGCATGCATGGTGAGTCCTGCATGCATGCCTCTTACGTGTGTTCATCGTGGGCCGACCAAGGTCTGGACATAGTCCACCTTGGGCATATCCAGACCGTCCATCCATTTGGTTGGTGGACCACACGTGTGGGCCCCACATTGATATACATATCGTATATGTAAGGGCCTATGTGGAACCCACGCATGTGTGAAGCCACGTACATTAAAAAGGTACCGTTTGCTGCAAATATGACATACCATATAATGTCAATATAATGTACATGCTGTATACGTCGGTGTACTAGACGATATATCTAGAAGATATATACATATATACCATATAATATACACCACATATACATGGGTATACCAGGCGACGTATATATCATATATGTTGTGTGCAAGCTCCTCTATAAGGTGGTGGCCACATATGGGGCCCCCACCATGAGGTATATATTTATTTACACGGTCTGTACAATAAATTTCACCAACTAGATAAAGTATATGTTGAGCCCACCTATTGGGGCAAATACCGTCGGGCCTACACTCCTCTCAAATAAGCGCTCAAACCATCGTAATTGAGGTCATTCAACTAACCATGACATCCTAGAATCGTAGGATTTATCAGCTAATGCCAAAGATAATTTTCAGGAATCTGTTCAAGTGACGTAGAGACTTTAGCTTCTCAAGAAGGCTCACACCCAAGGACACCTTACAACGTATCTGGTGATGATTTCTTCCCCTTAAGCTTTCCACCCTTAACTAGACCAGAAATGGCAATTTTATTAATGTAAATAGCTAGCTAGACTAATGATAAACTGTGTGTAGAAATAAACTGTATTCACTTGATTTATCTGCTAAACATGAAAATTCTCATACTTATTATTGTTTAGATTCTTGAACTGCCTTGGTGAATAATCTAGTCAATTATGTCATGTATATTCAGTTGTTATATATTGATAGGAATACATGTGTCGTTCCTTATCCTCCTTTCATATTATAATATATGCTGCTATAACACACATACTGCTAAAATCTCTCCACGGGAAGTCCTAGCAAAGGAGAGTCTGTGCTTGGGGTGTAACTAGATTGGTTGTGACATAAATAGGCCCCTGACATGGAGGTTTTGGTTGTGGTACTTGATCATGAGGTTTACCATCTATGTGTGGTTTCACCTAATTGACTGGGGGTGAATCTCATAACCCTTCCAAATACCGTCGTTTACCCATATTTAAATTATTCACGCCGACATGTTGGTAGTTTCAATATTTTACCCCTAATCGGCATTAGTGGTAGCCTCGTATGTTTAATTGATTGACCACATGTTAGTGGGTGCTACACACACCCTAAGACGGTAGTCTCATGGGTCGGGGATGGTGGTAATGGGACACTATGCCCGAGTCGTCGGCCTACGCTGGGCCATGTGCTCCCCATAGTGACCGTGAGCTTACTTAAATTGGCTGATTGTAAATGGACTAATAATGGGCTGACAAGTCATGCATACATAGCATATTTCGATGACTTAGATCACTCTGCCCTGCGATTACGCTGAATGTTGCGCTTATGACCAGTCATTCAACTGTGATATTGACTTGAATCACTCTGCCCTGCGATTACGCTGAATGTTGCGCTGATGACCAGTCTTATCCCTGGGTGACGACCTCCATGTCCGTCCGGATGTTCTTCCCGGGACATAGGCCGTCTGGACGTTTTACCCGGGCCGACAATTGCATTCATACATCCATGCATTTAAAAAGACTACATCTACTGTGTTTTGGATTATCTGTATGCTTTTTATGTTATTCCTTGTTTAGGGCGGCGGTGTGTAATCTTAGTGGGAGATCACACTGAATTGGCCACTCATTCATCAATATTCAACCGTACAGAGGACACAGGGACAGAGGGAGTTGTGGAGGAGCCGGAGACGACTAAGGTCGAGGAGGAGGCTTACAATGAGGAGCCGTACCAGGAGGCGGCTGCTTATTTTGGATTGAATCAGTAGTCTATTTAACTTATTAACATTTTATTTCATGTTGAGAACTAAAGTTTGTATATGGGCCCCAGCTGAGTGGCCTAGGATATTATTACTGCTTGGGTTTATCTACACTACGCTTGATTCCATTAATCGCACTTTGATTAGGGTTTGATTATCCTTTTGTTTATTAGTTAACACCTGGGTTTCGAGAGACGAGTGTTGTACTCGAGTCTCGAAAACCAGGGCATTACACAGCTCATCTTACAATTGGCGAGAATCTTCCGCTTTACCCATTAATTCGCGAGCCGATTCCTATGTTAGAGGAGTCAGGTTAGCGTTTAGGCTTTTCCCCTAACTTGGGGATATCGTGTAGAACTTTTTGTGGGATAATGTACTAACCCCCTTATGGGATTAATCCATTGAGTCTGCCCCTGCACGTGAGAGGCAACTTTTCCTTAGTAGATGATCTGTTCATGTGGATGAGAAGAGGCGAATTTTATTAGGAGCCTTAAAGGCTTGTCGCTCGGAGGCGTACATTTTGCTGAAAGCCTTAAAGGCTAGCCCGTCATGGATAATAAACTTTCAGATGTTTGGCATTCCAGGGATGGGGGAACTGACGACCCTCAAGGTCTTCTAGGTGGTAGGAACCTGGCTTGATTGACCGGATGACCTGATAAGGCCCTTCCCAGTTTGGTCCAAGTGTGTCAGCCCCCGGCTCGGCAGTATTCTGGAATACTCGACGAAGGATTAAGTCCCCTGGTCAGAACCATCTAACCTTGACTTTTGAATTGTAGAACCGTGCCACTTGTTGATGCCGAGCTATGACTCAGAGCTTCGAGACATCTTTAACTTCTTCAAGCAAATCCAGGTTTGCGGCAATCTGTTCAAAGTTCCATTTTTCTTGGTAGCTCCCGACTCGTGTCGTAGGAAGACCAATTTTCATTGGCACCATCGCTTCCGAGCCGTAGGAGAACGAGAATGGAGTCTCTCCTGTTGAGGACTGAGTTGTAGTCCTGTAGGCCCAGAGAACGAACGGAAGTTCATCGACCCAACTGCCTTTTGCTTTTTCCAGTTTTGTCTTAAGATGATGCTTGATGACCTTATTGACTACTTCTACTTGTCCGTTAGACTGGGGATGTCGAGGAGAAGAATATGCATTCGTGATACCGAGCTCTCGACACATGCCTCAAAATTTGTCGTTATCAAACTGTCTGCCATTGTCTGACACTATGGTTCGTGGAATCCCGAACCTGCAAACGATGTTTTTCCAGACAAAATTGATCACCTTCTGCTCCATAATTTTGGCGACGGGCTCGGCCTCAGCCCATTTGGTGAAATAGTCAACAACGACAATAGCGAATTTGACTTGTCCTTTCCCTGTGGGTAGAGGGCTGATAATGTCGATTCCCCACTGAGCGAATGGCCAAGGGCCGCTCATAGGGGTCATTTCTTCAGCGGGTTGCCTTGACATGGCTGCAAAGCGCTGACATTTATCGCATTTTTGAACGTAATCTTTGGTATCCTCCTTGATGGTTGGCCAAAAGTACCCTTGTCGGAGTATCTTCAAGGCCAAGGCCCGACTGTCAGAATGATTTCCACAGATTCCTTCGTGAATCTCTCGTATGACGTATTCTACCTTGTCGGCCCGGAGACATCTGAGGTAGGGATGGGAATGTCCCTTTTTGTACAAGACACCATCCAGGACGACATATCGAGCTGCTTGAACTCTGAGCCGTCTAGCTTCTAGCCTGTCTGAAGGGATCTCTCCTGTAGTGAGATACTTAAAGATTGGGTCCATCCAGCTCGGGCTTGCTCGGACTGGGTTGACTTCCATCTCCTCCCTGCTGATGCTCGGTTGCTCTATGAATTCAACGGGGATGATTCGCGGGATCTTCCCCTCCGCGACAGAGGCGAACAGCGCTAGGGCGTCAACCCATGAATTTTCTGCTCTCTGGATTTGGTGGATCGTGCAATTCCAAAATTTCTCGATTAATTTCCTCGCCTCATTAAGATAAGCGATCATCCTTGTTACCTTAGCCTCGTATTCGGCAGAGATGTGGTTTACCACTAGCTGGGAGTCAGATCGTACTTGAAGAGACTAGACACCCAGACTCGCAGCCAATCTGAGTCCGGCTAGCAGAACTTCATATTCCGCCTAATTATTTGAGGCTTTGAACCCTAATCTGATTTCGTACTGAATGGTCGTGGAGTCGGGTGCGATCAAGACGATCCCAGCCCCAACCCCTTGGACATTGGATGACCCGTCCACATAGAGAACCCATCCTTGATCTGATACTGCTTTTTGGTCGCTCGGGAGGGCGGCTGGGTTGCCTCAACCTTAGTTCTGATCTCTCTGGTGCTCGGAGTAGTGAATTCGGCGATGAAGTCGGCTATGGCTTGGCCTTTGATTGCTGTTTTCGGACGGAACTGAATGTCGAACTCACCGAGTTCGACAACCCACTTAGTCATCCGACCTAACACCTCGGGCCTCTGAAGAACTTGTCTGAGGGGGGAGTCGGTCAACATAATTACAGAATGAGCTTGAAAATATGGGCGTAATCTCCGAGCTGAAACAACAAGGCTGAGCGCTAGCTATTCCAGGGGTGAGTATCTTGTTTCTCCCGATACCATAGCCTTGTTCACATAATAAATAGGGTGTTGTTTGCCTCCGACTTCTCTGATCAGAGCCGAGCTGACTGCTGAGGCTAAGACCGTGACGTAGAGGAAGAGAGGTTCACCTTCTTCAGGTTTGGACAACAGTGGGGGTGAACCCAGGTAATGCTTCAGTTGCTAGAAGGCCTGTTCGCATTTCGACGTCCACTCTGCCTTCTTGTGACCTTTCAACTGTTGAAAGAAGGGGAGACACTTATCTGTTGTTTTGGATATAAAACGTCCAAGTGCCGCGATTCATCCTGTGAGGCATTGTATTTCTTTGGTAGTCCGAGGTGAACTCATGTCGAGGAGTGCTTTAATTTTATTGGAGTTCGCCTATCCCGAGCCGACTCTGAAAATGCACTTTGTTGGGTTCGGCTTCATCTGGTATTCTCGGAGGACGGCGAACGTTTCTCCAAGATCCGTCAAATGATCGGCGGCTTTGATACTTTTTACTAATATGTCGTTGACATATACTTCCATTGTGCGTCCGATCTGTTTGGAGAACATCTGATTTACTAGCCTTTGATATGTTGCTCCAGCGTTTTTCAGGCCAAATGGCATGACCCGGTAACAGGAGTCTCTTGTTTGTGACAAAGGTGGTCTTCTGCCTATCTGGGGGGTGCATCGCGATTTGATTATATCCGGAGTAAGCATCCAGAAAAGAAAGTAATTCATGACCCGCCGTGCTGTCTACTAGCTGGTCGATCCGAGGCAACGGGAAACTGTCTTTCGAACAAGCTTTGTTTAAATCCGAGTAATCCACGTAAACTCGTCACTTCCCTTTGGCTTTCTTCACCAGCACCACATTTGCGATCCAATCTAGATAATGTACTTCTTCTATAAATCCTATGTTGAGCAAAATAGAGACCTCATTGGCTATTACTTCATACCGTTCAGCATCGAACGGCCTTCTTTTCTGCTTGATAGGTTTATGATCTGGATCCACATTCAGTCTGTGGACCATGACTTTCGGGGATATCCCGGGCATATCTTGGTGAGACCATGCAAAGACATCACTGTGTTGTAGTAGGAACGTTAGGACTTCATGCCGTTACTCAAGATTCAGTGAAATCCCGAGTTGAACAGTTCTGCTCGGATTAGCTTCATCAAGCGACACTTTTTTCAGGTCTTCCACGGATGAGCCTTCCACAGGCCCTCTGGGGTCTAGGACGTTGATGGAAAGCACCTGTTTAAGTGACCCATTCTTTACTGCCACCGCATAACATCTCCGAGCTTCCTGCTGGTTGCCTCGAAGGTAGCCTATCCTGCCTTCGGCGGGAAATTTCATCATCAGGTGGTAAGTAGAAACGACCGCTCTCATTGCATTGAGAGATGGTCTGCCCAGGATAACGTTATGTACAGATGGCACATTGACAACTAAGAAGTCTACCATAAGTGTGACTTGATGTTACCCTTCTCCCGCAGTCACTGGGAGGGAAATAGCTCCTTCGGAGATCACTCTTTCCCCGGCAAAGCCATGCAGAGGGGTCTGCATAGGTCTGAGGTGAGACCGCGGAATCCTCATCCTTTCAAAAGCCTCAGAGTAGAGTACATCAGCTGAGCTCCCGGTGTCGACTAAGATACGGTATACTTTGCGATTCGCTATAGTCATGGTGACTACTAGAGCGTCATCGTGCGGGTGCTGAATTCCGCGCGTATCTTCTTACGTGAACGTCAGAGTACACGGACTGACCCGAAGTTCTTTACTGGGTTGTTCAATTAAGTGAACGTAGTGTTCCAGTTCAGACTTCCTGGAGTATGCCTTTCGCGCTCTATTTGAATCTCCTCCGCCGGACGAGCCTCCGAAGATGGTACGGATTTCGGCGAGCTCCTCCACGGCGTTATTTGGCTGCTTCCGCTCCCTTTCTCCCCTTCGAGCGGTTTTTTCTTTCTTTGTGTATCAACTGTAATGCCCTGAAAATCGAGGGTCGTGTGTAAACTCGACTCCCGAGTTCCCGGGGTCACTTAACACCGATTTTCGTTAATATGCGCTTAATCAGGTTTAAATGCGCAGCCTAGAATTATTCGAGACATGAATCACATCCACAACACATATACTGAAATGAAAGAAAACTAGCATATATACAAACACATATACATGCCCAAAAGAATGAAAAGGGGCGCACATGACGTCACCCAACAAAATCACAAAAGAATAGTAGGTTCAAAAAGAATATAGCTGAGTCCACTGCTCAGCGATCCAACGTGCCATCTACTGGTACGATGAGGGCCCGTTCATCAGCTGGAAATAGGAGAACTCGTCCTTCTCCTCGAGGCTTGCATTGCCAGGCTCCACGTAATCCTCATCACCTGCGACTATGGAAGAGTCTGGTTGGTGTTTTAAAACACCGTCCCAGAGTAGGACTGAGTGGTTAACTCAGTGGGTGCTATTAGTCTTAAGTTGTAACAAGCATAAGTTATATCATGAATTTAATGAAAAATAATCATTCATAAATACTTAACTAATCTTATTAATGCGTATGCATAACAGATGATGTGATGCATGCCCTCGCCACAACTCTCCCTCGAGCGATTCCATCTAACAATCGCGTATGACAACACTCCCTCAGAGCGACCTCGACTGTCGAGTCGCCAACCTAGCTAATGCAATGTAATGATAATGTTAACCGGGTTCTTAGTTAAGTCCATTCATCCAGCAGGTTGAGGAATCTGATACACCCATGTATCAAATGCCCTGAACTAATTGCGAGGCCAAGGCCCCCTAACGTGTGAGGCCAAGACCCCGTAGTCCTTGATCCCGTCGGGTTCCCCATCCCCGAATTCAAGCACATGGGGAGTGCCGAGAGAAGGGATCGCTCGCAATCACTACGGGGAGGCGTGACACCCCAGCGTAGGCCGACAGTTCGGACATAGTGTCCCATTCTACTATGCCTAGCTCACGAGGCAGTGGACCCATTTCAATCTGATTATCGATGAGCTACAACGGTTGTAGGGTGTTTCAGGTTCCATACATATGTGAGCAAACAAGGTTAATAGTCATGGTTGGCCAGAAAGTAGGCTAAACCGCAAGATTCTAAGCAAGTACGTGACAGAACGACATTGGGTGCAAGCAACCCATGTAGTCTAACTACTGTCGCCCACACGCACTCGCCCAAATCCATGGGTTTAGCCTCAAGGCGGTCCTACCAATGGAACTACCTTCGCTCTCCTCATGTTCCTGACCAACCCAAGGATATGAATAGTGAATCATAGCATGCCAACTACCAATGCATCATCTAGCATAAACAACATCATGTTCTCAACATACAATTTAGGTTTTCATAGCAAACAAGGCTAACAATATCATGAAATAAAGTGCATGTGAGTTATGTGTGTGGGTGAGGAAGTTAAGCACTTCCTACATCCCTTAGAACCAAAATGCACAAGAATCAATAAATATACATGCTATAAGGCACATCATACGAGAGATCAAGCAAGGCAAAAACATGCGATCATCCATGGTAGCCTAATCATGTGAGAAACACGAACAATATCATATGAGAACTAAACAAACAAACAATCCCATACAATCCTCAAGCAAACATCCAAATCCTAGGGTTTCTCTAGATTCTCCAAATATAGCAGCCAAACAATCAAAATCATTATATTCGTAATAAAATTGGTGCTAGGCCACCTAAGGATAATAGTCCGCACCTATGGATCGTTTAGATCTCGGGAAATGACCTAGAAGCACCGAACTCGGCGTCGATCGACCAGAATCCTAAGACAATGAACTTGCATGTTAGAATCTCATGCAAACCCTCACATACACAAGGGTTTCAAGAAAAAGGGGTGAGGGATTTACCTACACAATCAACGGAAGCGGTGGGCGGTCGTGGTGGAGGATTCGTTGAGGAAGAGGTGAGGAGTTGCAAGCATCGGACTCCCTTGGCCCCACTTTGATCTATGGCCCACCTTCATTCTCCATCACTCTCCCTTTCTCTCTTCTTCCTTTCTTCTTTCTCCCTTTTCTCTCTTCTCTCTTTCCTCCTCTAGGGCAAAATCGTATGGGGAGAGGGGATGCTCAAATGAGGCCCTTTTATAATGCCAGTTTTGGTGTAAATGGCCCCAAGAGCTAGGTTTTTACTATACTAGACATATGGGAGGGTCTTTTTAAGCTATAGGGCCCACTATGGGGTGTACACATTGATTTACACTGTAGGATAGTTAGCCCTAATGATGGTCTACATATGGATATGATCGGCCCGCCATTTGGATGCGCCGATCAACAGATAGGATTAGAAGTCTATTCAACAGTCACTGATAGTCGATCGGAGCCATGGCTATATAGATATGAGCAAGGAAATATCCTTAATCCATGAGTAAAGTTTGGTCGTACACCGACGGTCTGAAATCCTCAACTTTGCATAAGTGTGGACGACCCAATTCACTTAAGTTTCAGCTCATTCCTTTAGGGTATTTGCACTTCTCATGCACTCGTCCTTTAGCTCAAGTTGAGCGGTTCTGGACCGTTCCCAGGTCTAACTCCCGCGATGGACATCAAGCCTAGTAAGACGGACATTATTCTATAGTTTTGGAACTGGTAGCCCACCAACGAGCGGTCTAGATCTTGTTTGGAAAATCAGAGCATTTTTTGAATGAATTAGGCATTGAGATTTCTCGTGGGCAATGATTAGGGTTTGGATCAACTATGTTTATAGTGTGGCCTATTTATAACCAGTGGAAGTGAATATTTAGTCATGCTCACTCTAAACCGTTGGTTTTAGACTAAAAGAGTCACGAGGTTGCTATGATGGGTCGTTGGTCACGAAATTTATAGGACAGGTGCTCTATGGCCTGATGAGGGGTCATGCAAAGTTTGGAAACAAACAGATTAACGAGTATGGGGTTTGAGCATACGGTTCCGATCTTTAAATGGCCCTATGGGGCCCATTTCGGTGATTGGGGTGGCTATGGTGGCCCTCTGGCCATAAAACTTACAGAATAGGTGATTCATGGCCCGATGAAGGGCCATGCAAAATTTGGAAACGATCGGATATAGGGTTTGGTCGTACGGGTCCAGTTTGCGATCAACGGTCACCGTGCCACGATCGGGTCCCAGATTTTGTGGACGGGTGTAGAAAAATACATTAGACCTTCACCGTAAATTTGGAAGAAATTCGACGACTGAAAAGCCTGGTATCTCAGTTTTATTTGTAAGTGCCAGATTTCCAATTCTGGCATTGGTGGGGTGCATTTGGCAAGTGCCAGATTCTAATTTTGGGTGTCCACTGGGTCTGTGGTCCGCGATGGACCACAAACCCAGTGAGATCTATGCTTTCCTAAATTTTTAAAATTTTCTAACCTTCCTCGGCTGCTGCACGACCTGCACAAGTTATTGCCGAGTACAAACCGATCATCTGACTTGATGTCCTGCACACAGTCTGATCGTGACCAGACTGAACCACTCGTGTATAAGCTAACGTTGAGTGCTAATGGTCAGTAAGTGATAATATAAGTTAATTAAAAAAAATTCAAGTATTTTTGAAAATTCAAAACAGTGAAAATCTAGGATGTTACAATCTACCCCCTTTAAAAATAATTTCATCCCCGAAATTGCCTAAGGGTAATAAATAAAGATATTTGCTTAAGTTTTGTTGGTTTCGGGTTTCTATATGTTTTAGGGTATATAATAAATACGCCACCCTAGCTCATTGTGATCTACCCCCCTTAAAACTTTTTCACCCTGATAGTTTACTAAAATTTATTTATTTCCCTATTTATTTTTAAAGATTTAGATTCATGGCGATGGCTTCCCTCTATCTAGAGTGAAATATTTATTTTCATTGTTAGACCAATACGGAGAGACGGTTGTAGTAGGCTTGAACACGATATGTCAATCATTTACCTGACCAGGGTAGAAGGCTCATTGTATCCCTTCTTCGTCCTGGTGGGTCCTGGTCTTCTGCTCGGTCAAAGCAGTGAGTCCATTAGTAGTCGCCCAGGATTGAGAATTAGGTTAGGCCGCGAATGCTTCGCAAAAATTATGGTTCCGTAATTCCGTAGTCCGATTATTCTTAACATTTTGAAGATATCAAAATTTATTTAAAAGTTTCAGTTTCCCATTTATAATTTTAGTGGGTGGTGAGTCTCTCACAGTGCCTATGATCAAACGACTATCCTAGAAAGGTTTCCAGGAACTTAAGGTTCCTCGCAACATTACCATTTTGATCATATGGTTAGTGAGTTATGGGCAAATCACGCTTTGGTTTCATAAATTTTAACAGGGAATGAAGAATCAAAAGTTTCAAGGTATTCTGGTGGTTTAGAGTGCTAATAACGCTAATATGGACGCAGTAAGGGAATTATTCATACAAGCATTCACAAGACGAGAAGAAAATTCCAAAACAATCCATACATTCATATTGAATTCAAAATGCCATTAATATGACCAGTTATATCCTACTGTATGGATTTACATGTATTACTAGATACTCCAAACATAAAAAAAAAAAAAAAAAAAAGCAGACAAATCAAGCAGGAGTTTTAACTATCTTAAATACATGGTACTATCATAACTAACTCAAAACAACTACTAATTTTCGTAAAGTTAAGTTATTATTCTTCTGGGTTAGGCGAGGATGGGGGTGCCTCTTCCCTTTTGCTGCAGCAAATCAAGGCTTAGGAAGTGATGAGGGTGATTTGGAGAGAGTTAATGGAGTCAATTAAGACTCAACTTCTGCTACAGTTCCAACAAGACAACAAGGGCAACTTATCGGATGAAATACCAAGCCCAAGCTATTAAAGGGTCAGATCACACCATCCAGGTCGATGTGTTGGATCCTAGAGGCAACTTAAATCTCATTGGTTATGTGGACTACATAGCATCCTTAGTAGCTTTCTTTATCTGGAAAGCTTTGGAGAATGGAAAAAAATTAAGGTCTGTGGCCACAAAACTCAAAGGGTGTGCTCGTTTAGTGGCAACAACACCAATTTACCTATGAAAGGAAGGGAATGGAAAAGATTAATAATTGGGCTAAAATGAAGTTGAAAATGGACAGTAAATTTTTGCATCTTGATTATTATCAACCCTTATATAAAAATTTCCAATTGCAACAATCTATGATCAATCTATGCCAAGGTGTATAAAATCAATTTTTACAAATCGTTGGGTTTTGTGAATGAGCTTATGGGAGTGAATGAGTGGATGGTTTTGAATGGGTTTTGTTGAAGGGGTAGGTGGTGAGAATAGGTTTTTTTTTTTTTAAAAAAATAATAATAATAATAATAATAAATGGGGGTGTTGAAGGGAAAAGTGTTGAGAATGGATTTGGTGAATGGGTTTGAGATGAAGGAGAAGATAGGTTTGGAGATGTTGAGTGAGATGAATTAGGAGAAGAGTTTAAGAAAATGGATTTGAGGGATGGAAGTTGAGAAGTGATTAGGAATGAGTTGAAAAAATGATATTGAGAAAAGTTTAGAAAGGGTTTGAGAATTGACTAACTGAGTGGACTGAAGTGGAGAAGGGCAGAAGATAAGAGGCTTGCAAAAAAAAAAATGCAGCAGAACTATGCTTACTAATCTCGTAAATGAGGTTCTATTGTATCTTGTGAAAAGAATGTGTGGCTGCCTTATATAGATAAAGGACAAGAGGAGTCGATTAATGCTCAGTGAATTAGAGCAAGCAACCTAGCCCATCAGACTGTTTGGCTCAAACCAATGGGGTGTGGTCTCTTTGGCATTGTGACAAAGCTATCTTGCTATTAATGGTAATCGAAATGAAAAACTAGCCAAATAAAAATATTATAACAGAACTTCATAGTGGAAATATAGTCCTATCAGTACATATGGTGTGGCTCGGAGGGAATTTTCAATACCAAAGTTTCTGGAAGGTTTCTTGAAGGAATAATACCAAACTCGAGTTGCATGCTCAACCAATCACGTGGAAAAAAAAATGGCAAGCAAAGGGAAGAATATTTTTTTTTCTAAACAATTTTTTTTTTAAAAAAATTTATTTTAACAGTAATTGTTTATAATATCCATCAATCAATGAGTTATAAGTAACCACATTTTGGCTCAAACCCCTTGTCTTCTACACCTGCAACAAACTCAGCTGCCCTATGCATCAACCCATTCTTAAAGTAAACATTCACCATCATTGTAAAAGTGAAAGGATCAGGCATGATCCCAACTCGAATTAACTGATCATACACATGAATCGCTACACGGGCTTCACGAATCCTAACCAAATTATTGAAGAGATTGTTACAAGATCTCAAAATAGTTTGACATGCCATTTTTCACATATATCTCAAAAATGTTTTTAGTGGTGGGAGTTCAGTCCTCACTGTGTGGTTCACCTTAGCCATCTATTTGTCTAGCTCATACCCTAAAATAATTCGGAAAAACTGAATGAACGGCATGGATCGATACAATCCATACATGACATTGGCCCCACGGAGCCCTTGGATTTGAGAGAGGTGAGTGGAATAGGGAGGAAATGGGGTGGGATTTGGAAGCCTAAGGGCCTGTCTGGTTAGTGGAATTGAATGGTGTTGAATTGTATTAGATGGGATTAACATCATTATTTCACAATGATTGCATGTCTGGAAATACCATGGTATTGCAGCCATCTAATCCTATGTTTGGGATTTAAAAAAAGAATTCGCCACGGAAAACACCGGATTAAGCTAAATCATGTTTGGTGGACCATGGAATTTGTAATCAACAGACCAATTTCACAACGGATGTCGTTCATTTGTACACATATATAATCAGAATGTCTCATGTAAATGGTGCATATGGATGGATGACATGATTTAACACATGTCTCAATGTGGGGCCTACATGTGTAGTAGATTTCAGAATCCATGGAATTCATGCATGGGATCAAATGCAATTTCATGGAACTAAATGCAATTCCATCCCACCTAGTCCTATCAAATACCATGTGCTAACCACCCCCTAAGGGCCTGTTTGGTCAGTGGAAATAGAACCCCCTGGATTCAGAATCCCCAGGATTCTCCCAATGTGTTTGGACAGTGGTGTCAAATGAGATTGCATTACTAATCCCACTTTAAACTTGGAAATGACATGTTTGGAAGGAATTGGAGATAGGATTAAAATTAACTTTCTAGGCTTTTGGAAAATGAGCCTTGTGTTGGAAAGTGTGAGATGGGATTACCAATCCCATGAATGATGGACTTTTTTGCTTCATCTAGTTCCATTCAAGTGCTATTTGAAAGTAAATCCTTGCCACTTTTAGCTGCTAAATTATTATTATTATTTGTGATTCATTACTAATTTAAATTTTATTCTACAAAATTTTATTTTATTTCAAGCTTCATAAAAATTATGAAAATTCCCGAAGTACTAGCCATCCAATAACAATGATTTTCTATTTGTTTCTAAAACACCTCTAATTCTTGTAACGTCTTTCATACTTACAGCGACTAAATTATCTTCTAAATTTTGATAATAAGTTATAAGTAAGTTCACTTACATATTACAAAATTTCATCTCATTTCGAGTTATAGAAAAATTTATTAAAACTCTAGAAGTGACATTTATTTGAAACTAACGATTTTTTTTTTTGTTGTATGGTTGCAAAATGTCTTTATTTCTTGTAAGATTTCTTGTACTTTAGGTAATTAAACTGAGTTTAAAGTCATCCCACAAAATTTCATCTTATTTGGAGTTGTAAATAAATTATTAAAATTCTAGGAGCAACAGCTGTCCGAAATTAATAAATTTTGAATAGTTGGTAAAACATATTAATTTTAACTATATTATAATTTTTATTTTATTATTTTATTATTTTAATATAAAACTAGACTCATCAAGATTCAATCTGGCTTTTGCATCACTTAAATCGGAGTTGTAACGAAGGAGATATGAATTTTTAAAGTTGACCTAAAATTATAAAAAATTTCGACGGGGCAACTCGAGCCGGGCGGGGTCATGTGGGCTGGACGGGGTCGCGCTGGGCCGGGCGAGGTCACGCCGGCCCGCTGGAGAGTGGGGTGGGGTCACACCGGCCCGCTGGAGAGTGGGGCGAGGTCACGCCAAGCCCCTGGACCGTCGATCTATCGACGCGCGTATCTCGCAAACCGGAATGAGTTGTTTAATATGCCATATATGAATTTGGGGTAGGAGAAGACGATCCATGCAATGAGCCTAGTGGTTTTGTAATATTCCTCCCGGTTAGGGGCCAAAACCCAGTTTTTTTCAGTTTCACTATTTTCGGTAAATTTTCGTTCACCCCTTAACTCTTTACCCCCAAATGGGCTAAAACTACCAAATTTGACCCGATGTTCGCTCATTTTGTTTAGAACGATGTTTCCGACTGTCAAATCTTTCGATTTCCAACTCGTTCCATTGGGGAAGTTCAAGAATAGGGTGATGTTAGGTGAATATTTATGGAGATATGTTGGAAAGAGGGATTTTGACTTAGGCCTTTCTGGCTAAGGGCATTTAGTTGTACTAAATGGGTTGCAATACTACTCCCAACTCAAGATTTGGGAATAGCATGTGTGGAATGGGTGTGGGACGAAATTCAAAACTTATTTCATAGGCTTTGTAGAATGAGTCTTGTGTTGGAAGGTGTGATATGGGATTTTCAAGTGTAATTTAAAAGGAAATCCTGCGATTTACCTTTAATTGCATGCATCCCAAACTTGGTATTGGAAATCATGGGATACATACAATCTAGGGACAATACCTTACACATGTATGTATTGCTACTCTTACCATTCCATTCACCTTAATCCCACCTATTTCAGTTGGCCCAACGGGCCCTTAGGAATTAGGTGGACTGGATAGCTAAACTTCCTAATTAGGTGGACTCTCGGATCCTATTCTCTAACGTTACTACTCCCCCTCGCTACCAAACCTTAACACCTTGGAAGTCCTACCATATGTCTATAATTGTTGGCTCAAGGTCTGTGATGGTTTCTAACATTCTAAGTCTCTGTCGCGTTTCCTCTTGAGTCAGCGGACGCGTTAGTGAGTTCATAATCCACGGCCCAATTAATTCTAAACCATTGCTCTGATACCATCTTGTAACGCCCTGGAAATCAAGGGTCGTGTGTAAACTCGACTCCCGAGTTCCCGGGGTAATTTAACACCAATTTTCGTTAATATGCGCTTAATCAGGTTTAAATGCGCAGCCTGGAATTATTCGAGACATGAATCACATTCACAACACATATACTGAAATAAAAGAGAACTAGCATATATACATACACATATACATGCCCAAAAGAATGAAAGGGACGCATATGACGTCACCCAACAAAATCACAAAAGAATAGTAGGTCCAAAAAGAATAGAGCTGAGCCCACTGCTCAGCGATCCAACGTGCCATCTACTGGTCCGATGAGGGCTTGCTCATCAGCTGAAAATCGGAGAACTCGTCCTCCTCCTCGAGGCTCGCATCGCCAGGCTCCACGTAATCCTCATCACCTGCGACTATGGAAGAGTCTGGTTGGTGTTTTAAAACACCGTCCCAGAGTAGGAGTGAGTGATCAACTCAGTGGGTGTTATTAGTCTTAAGTTGTAACAAGCATAATTTATATCATGAATTTAATGAAAAACAATCATTTATAAATACTTAACTAATCTTATTAATGTGTATGCATAACAGATGATGTGATGCATGCCCTCGCCACAACTCTCCCTCGAGCAACTCCGTCTAACAATCGCGTATGACAACACTCCCTCAGAGCGACCTCGACTGCCGAGTCGCCAACCTAGCTAATGCAATGCAATGATAAAGTTAACTGAGTTCTTAGTTAAGTCCATTCTTCCAGCAGGTTGGGGAATCTGATACACCCCATGTATCAAATGCCCTGAACTAGTTGTGAGGCCAAGGCCCCCCAACGTGTGAGGCCAAGACCCCACGGTCCTTGATCCCGTCGGGTTCCCCATCTCCAAATTCAAGTACATAGGGAGTACCGAGAGAAGGGATCGCTCGCGGTCACTACGGGGAGGCGTGACACCCCAGCGTAGGCCGACAGCTTGGACATAGTGTCCCATTCCACCATGCCTGCCTCACGAGGCAGTGGACCCATTTCAATCTGATTATCGATGAGCTACAATGGTTGTAGAGTGTTTCAGGTTCCATACATATGTGAGCAAACAAGGTTAACAATCATGGTTGGCCGGAAAGTAGGCTAAACCGCAAGAGTCTAAGCAGTACGTGGCAGAACGGCATCGGGTGCAAGCAACCCATGTAGTCTAACTACTGTTGCCCACACGCACTCATCCAAATCCATGGGTTTAGCCTCAAGGCGGTCCTACCAACGGAACCACCTTCGCTCTCCTCATGTTCCTGACCAACCCAAGGATATGAATAGTGAATCATAGTATGCCAACTACCAATGCATCATCCAGCATAAACAACATCATGTTCTCAACATATAATTTAGGTTCTCATAGCAAACAAGGCTAACAATATCATGAAATAAAATGCATGTGAGTTATGCGTGTGGGTGAGGAAGTTAAGCACTTCCTACATCCCTTAGAACCAAAATGCACAAGAATCAATAAATATACATGCTATAAGGCACATCATATGAGAGATCAAGCAAGGCAAAAACATGTAATCATCCATGGTAGTCTAATCATGTGAGAAACACGAACAATATCATATGAGAACTAAACAATCCCAAACAATCCCATACAATCCTCAAGCAAACATCCAAATCCTAGGGTTTCTCTAGATTCTCCAAATACAGCATCCAAACAATCAAAATCATTATATTCGTAATAAAATTGGTGCTAGGCCACCTAAGGATAATAGTCCGCACCTATGGATCGTTGAGATCTTGGAAAATGACCTAGAAGCGCCGAACTCGGCGTCGATCGACCAGAATCCTAAGACAATGAACTTGCATGTTAAAATCTCATGCAAACCCTCTCACACACAAGGGTTTCAAGAAAAAGGGGTGAGGGATTTACCTACACAATCAATGGAAGCGGTGAGCGGTCGTGGTGGAGGATTCGTTGAGGAAGAGGTGAGGAGTTGCAAGCATCGGACTCCCTTGGCCCCACTTTGATCTATGGCTCACCTTCACTCTCCATCACTCTCCCTTTCTCTCTTATTCCTTTCTTCTTTGTCCCTTTTCTCTCTTCTTTCTTTCCTCCTCTAGGGCAAAATCGTATGGGGAGAGGGGATGCCCAAATGAGGCCCCTTTTATAATGTTAGTTTTGGTGTAAATGGCCCCAAGGGCTAGGTTTTTACTATACTAGACCTATGGGAGGGTCTTTTTAAGCTATAAGACCCACTATGGGGTGTACACATTGATTTACACTATAGGATAGTTAGCCCTAATGATGATCTACGTATGGATATGATCGGCCCGCCATTTGGATGTGCCGATCAACAGATAGGATTATAAGTCTGTTCAACGGTCACTGATAGTCGATCGGGGCCGTGGCTATATAGATATGAGCAGGGAAATATCCTTAATACATGAGTAAAGTTTGGTCGTACACCGACGGTCTAAAATCCTCAACTTTGCATAAGAGTGGACGACCCAATTCACTTAAGTTTCAGCTCATTCCTTTAGGGTATTTGCACTTCTCATGCACTTGTCCTTTAGCTCAAGTTGAGCGGTTCTGGACCGTTCCCAGGTCCAACTCCCGCGATGGACGTCAAGCCCAGTAAGACGGACATTATTCTATAGTTTTGGAACTAGTGGCCCACCAACGAGCGGTCTAGATCTTGTTTGGAAAATCGGAGCATTTCTGGAATGAATTAGGCATTGAGATTTCTCATGGGCAATGATTAGGGTTTGGATTAACTATGTTTATAGTGTGGCCTATTTATAACCAGTGAAAGTGAAGATTTGGTCATGCTCACTCTAAACCGTTAGTTTTAGGCTAAAAGAGTCACGGGGTTGCTATGATGGGTCCCTGGTCACGAAATTTGTAGGACAGGTGCTTCATGGCCTGATGAGGGGTCATGCAAAGTTTGGGAACAAACAGATTAACAGGTATGGGGTTTAAACACACTGTTCCGATCTTCAAACGGCCCTGTGGGGCCCATTTCGGTGATTGGGGTGGCTATGGTGGCCCTCTAGCCATGAAACTTACAGAATAGGTGATTCATGGCCCAATGAAGGGCCATGCAAATTTTGGAAACGATCGGATATAGGGTTTGGTCATACGGGTCCAGTTTGCGATCAATGGTCACCATGCCACGATCAGGTCCCAGATTTTGTGGACTGGCGTAGAAACATACATTAGACCTTCACTGTAAATTTGGCAGAAATCCGACAACTGAAAAGCCTGGTATCTCGATTTTATTTGCAAGTGCCAGATTTCCAATTCTGGCATTGGTGGGGTGCATTTGGCAAGTGTCAGATTGTAATTCTGGGTGTCCACTGGGTCGGTGGTCCGCGATGGACCACAAGCCCAGTGAGATCTATGCTTTCCTAAATTTTTAGATTTTTCTGACCTTCCTCGGCTGTTGCACGGCCTGCACAAGCTGTCGCCGAGTACAAACCGATCATCTGACTTGATGTCCTGCACACGGTCTGATCGTGACTAGACTGAACCACTCGTGTATAAGCTAACGTTGAGTATTAATGGTCAATAAGTGATAATATAAGTTAATTAAAAAAAAATTAAGTATTTTTGGAAATTCAAAACAGTGAAAATCCAGGATGTTACATCGACGCAGGTGTCCTTTCCGAATAAGGGTTTCGATCTCATCTTTAAGGTCAACGCAGTCATCCGTATTGTGGCTGTGGTCTCGATAGAAGCGGTAGTACTTGCGCTTGTCCTGATGGTCCAGATCGACTCTCATGCAGACAATCCAGTTCAGCAATTTTTCTCCTCGGATGTCTAGTAAGATCTGCTTGGTGGATGTGTTAAGGGGGGCGTAGGAACGGAACCTTCCCTTCGGCCTTCTGCTCGGTCAATGATCTCGAGGAGCGCGATCGTCAGTTCCTTTGCTAGGCATCTGGGATTCCTCGTTCCTGTGCCTCTTCCCCTTACCATTTGGCTTAATCACCTGGACACTTTTCCGTGCATTGGTGAATTCCTCCGCGTTGGTATATTTCTGAGCTTTGGCGATAAGTTCGGCCAGCATTTTTGGCGGGTTCTTCCCGATGGAGAAAGTAAACTTTCCCTCTTTTAGACCACTGAACATGGCGGCGAGTGCCATTTTATCGTCGTAGTCTTCTACCAACAGTGCTTCCTCGTTGAAACGAGCGATGTAATCCTTTAACGATTCCTTCGACCCTTGCTTAATGGCCAGCAAGTGAGTGTTGGGTTTTCGACTTCTCTTACCGCTAATGAACTGGGTAAGGAATAGTCGGCTCAACTCTGCGAAGGAATTGATGGAGTTCGGTTTGAGTTGTCTGTACCAACTCCGAGCGGACCCCGATAGTGTGATCGAGAACCCCCGGCACATTATTGCATCCATCGCCGTCTGGATTGCATCCAGGAGCGGTAGGCTTCCACGTGCTTAGAAGGGTCCCCGGACCCGGAATATTGGATGACGGGAGGTATCCGGAACCTCTGAGGCATCACCTCATTCATTATTTTCGAGCTAAAGGGAGGTTCGGTCTTTTCCATCATTGCCTGGACGGCAGTGGGAACTGACGTTGATTGTTGCTTCTTTTCCAGAGCTAAAAACTTGTCGTTGAGCTCCTCGAACCGTTTCTCCCACGGGTCCTTATTTTCCGCCACAATTTCTTAGATATTTTCCATCTCCGGAGTTCTCCTTCCCCTCTGTCGTTCCAACTGGTGACGGAGATTCGTTGGTGTTAGGGCTGATGTGATCGAGGCATTGGTCGGAGCTCTTGTCGTGGTATTCCGAGCCGAGGGTCGGATTTGGGTCGGAAGAGGATGGTGACCCGATCCGGGCACTTGAGGGTGCTGGGGTGCCTCAGGTCTCACACTCCTTGGCGCGGAATGAGCTTCCACGACCGGGCCGACTGGTTCAGGGACAGGATCTTCTTGAACCGGATGTAACTGCGGCTCTTGTTGCTGCTTCATCATGTTCACCTCATCCCTTAAGGCTTGTATCTCGCCCTGCATGACTCGATACTTGCTCGCCCGATTGCGGGAACGCTGGGAAGGTCCCGGGGCTGATTCCGCATGAAGTAACGATGAGGAATGAGTTTGTTCATTTTGTTTCAGTTCTACAGCTACTGTTTTCTACTTTCCTCTTGCCATTATACTCGAGAATAGAAACCTGACTTTTTGTATCTTGTTCCCACAGACGGTGCCAAAAAATGTTGAGGTCAAAATTTGGATCGCTCTCCACTCCTCAAATAGACCCTGGTCCTGCATAAAGGGTGAGCAAAGGAGACCCTGGCTAAGCCGGGGGACCCTCCGATGCCTAAGTCAGGGCAAGGGAATCGGGGTCTAAGTTGTAAGGTAGGGGGAGAATGCAAGATGTTGCGTACCTGTAGTAATGGGGTCCTTGCATATTTATACTTGACTATCGACTTGATCTGAGTCCGTTAATCATGGCGTGATTTGCTCATTCAAGGATATTCTCGGATCGTGAGGATATTATACGCAATCTAAGGATCATGCGCTGTACTATGCACATCGTGCGTATCTGCGCCCGAAGTAATTGGCCACGTCTTCTTATGGTAGTTTCCAAGTTTAGCTTGACGCGTAATAGACTCGCATCTTTCCTCGACCACGGCTAGGGATAGCTTCCTTCGGAAGGGTGTGGGGCGAGGACGAGGGCGAGAGCTCGACCTCCTTCAAATAGAAGGTGAAGATGAGAACGAGAATGAGGGGTCGGCTCGGCCATCCTTTCCCGGAACATAGGTTGTCGATCCGACTACCAACCTCGGAGTAGAAGCCTCCTTTGTGACTTGTT
This sequence comes from Magnolia officinalis, assembly GCA_021015155.1. NCBI lineage: Eukaryota > Viridiplantae > Streptophyta > Magnoliopsida > Magnoliales > Magnoliaceae > Magnolia > Magnolia officinalis. The sequence goes on from JAJHSJ010000001.1 coordinate 119,223,742, forward strand.
GCGATATTTCAATTTGTGCATCGTGATCACTGCTCGCTCGCCCGGCTAAGTTAGTATGGTCTCGGCCTTTGGAATCATATAGATGACTTAGATCTTCCCATAACAAGACTTACATCCTACCGTACTTTTGACTGCTTATTTTAGGGCATGATCCCAAAAAATTGAGCATATCCAAATCTTAGGGGGAGCATACCGTGGAAAACAGTAGTGGTTGAATCCCTGCTATTAAAAACTTCACGGGGACCACCGTCCAACAAAGACCTGGACGAAGAGGCCTCACAAATATCAGCTTGATCCAAAAAATTGTCGCCACTGATAAATTTTTAATTGTTGATTGCAATTGTTTCCTGCATTACGGTACACCTGAGATTTGAATCTGCTTCATTTTTTGGATTATACTCTGAAATGAGTTTTCACAACGGATGGATGGCGTGGATATAAGGCACATATATTAAGGTAGGCCCACAGTCAGGGATCCCACCACCTCGGTGGATCCCCGGATCCACCAAACCACCCCCGGACATGGATCATCGTTAACATGCCCTGGACCAGGGACCAGGCAACTCGCCGTACACATCTGCAAAGTTATAAAAATGAACGGTTGGATGATCTGCATCTGGTTAAGCTAGAAGGAAGGAGAAGGCTCAATGGGACGCCGATGGGGTACTTTCCTGCCTGTCCCTGGCTAGTAACGTAGAGGGCCTCTGAGGGGCACCGTTACGTATAGGTCCATCCATCCATTTTACAATATCGGTATAGGCACAAAAATGGAAAGTAGATTGTGTCCCACCCCTGGCTGGATGAAAATCCATCCAGGCAGGCCTCCGTGGGGTCCACCGTGATGTACGGATTTTAACCATGCCATTCATCTGTTTTCCAGGTCATTTTAAGGTATGAAACCAAAAATTAGACAAATTCAAGGTTGAAGGGGATCACACGCTGGGGATTGAATGACCACCATTAAAAGCTTCTTGGTAGCTGCAAAAATTTTGGATCAAGCTGATATTTGTGTGTTTAGGTACTGTTTCCTGATGTGTGTCTAAATTTGAGCTAACACGCTTAAAATGATCTGAAAAAAATAGATGGACAACATATATAAAGGCATGTATCCCACAGATCCCCTGCTGGGATGGATTATTGTACAGGCAGGCTTTCCAAAAAAAATGAGGCACATGAAGCCTCAAGTGAACCAGGAACCACACTACAAGAAGCGGTGATGATGATACCTGTTATGGGGAAATCCGACCCGGACAAGTAAAGGCGATTAGTGAGGGCTCGGAGCTCAGAAGAAAAACATCACTTTGGGTCTGAGTAGACCCTTAAGTTACAGACGTTTGGCTGAACCGAGCTCTCCCTTGATGAGTCATGATTCCGAGTTGGAATCCTCATCCGAAGACCCGTCTGTGAATCATCCGAGCAAAACTTATCTTCGACGCAGAGGCCGAGGACTAAGGCACGGGACCGTACATTCAATAGACTCCGATCCCAATACCTCGACTACAAACCACGACTACTAGTGTTCAGCCGCAGACTTGGATAGGATGAGTCCGAGTTCGGATGAGGACCGTCTGACCATGAGCTCAGAGTACCGAGCTGGGAAATCAGCCCAAGTATGGCCGTGGGCCAAAGATCACGCCTACTGATATGCCCCATTAAGACACAATGCGATACGCGATTCAAAGATTGTGGAGGATATCTCCACGATTGCAATATCTACTTGATTGAGTAAATCATGTCGAGATTGACGGACGCGATCCACCTAACCCACAGGTATAAATACTAAGGGACCTCATTGCAACAGGTACGCAAGATCTTGGACCCTCTCTCTACACCACATAACTTATACCCAAATTCATTAACCTGACTTAGGCATCGGAGGGTCCCCTGTTTAAGCCAAAGTCTCCTTTGCACACCTTTCTATGCAGGACCAGAGTCTGTTTTGAGTTCGCAGCATTGAGTGGAGGGTGGTCCAGATTTCGACCTCAACAATACCCACACTAAAACCCTCACAAGGCCACCATGATAGTTAATTGCCATCCAACCTCATCTACGCTTTGAATGAAGGGAAAACACAAATATTAGCTTGATTCAAAACTTTTGTGGCTCGTACAAAATTCTCAATACTAGTGTTTAATACCCACCTTGTAGTTTATTAAGCCTTGGATTTGATTGTGTTTTTGGGCTGACGCACTGTCCACTGACAGTTGGAGATTGCAGAGTAGAGAATGGATTGAAGCCGACCCTGTAGCTGGTGGTCAGTGCTCCGTGGGCCCCACCATGATGTATTTCATCCATTCTGTTTATCCATTTTTAAAGATGATTTTAGGCTTCATCCCAAAAATGAGAGGAATATAAATCTCAGGTGGACCACACCACAGGAAATCAATACTAATTGGATATCCACCATTAAAATCATCCTACGGCCCACTGTATTGTTTATTTGACATCCAATCTGTTGATCATGTCATACAGACCCATATGAAGGGAAAAAAAAAGATCAGCTTGATCCAAAACTTTTATGGCCCCCAAATTTTTTTTAATGACCGAATGTGGTAGACTTGAGATTGAGACATACCCCATTTTTGTTCTCATACTATGAAACGATCTAGAAAAATAGATGGACGGCATAGATGAAACACATACATCATGGTGGGGCCCACATAGCACGGACCACCAGCCATTGGCTGGTGGCCGGGGGAGTAGCCAATCCGTTTCCGGCCGAGTAGCACCCACTGGGACTCGGATTCGGCAGTGACCTCTCCAATTCCGAGCTCGTGCTGGTTGGCATTTAAAAAGCTCAGTGGGGACTACTATAATGCATGTGTTTCAGTTACACTGACCACTCACATTGTCTTATTTTAGAGTATGAGCCCAGATTATAAAAAATCCAAAGCGCAAGTAGCCACACTAGAAGTATAGTGGGAGTCAACACCATTGTTAAAATCTTACTAAAGTATTTTGTGATGTTTATTTGCTATCTATCTTATTTATAAGGTTACACAAATTTAAATGAAGGGAAAGCTTAGAAATCTAAATGAAGAAAAAACATAAAAATCAACTTGGTCCAAAACTTTTGTGGCCCACAGTAACTTTTGAATGATAGATATTTAATCTCCATTGTTTCTTGTAATGTGGTCCGCTTAATATTTGGATCTTACTCATTTTTAGTAAGATACATTACAATGAGCTGAAAAAAATGATTGTACGCTAGAGGATAAAACAAACACATGAATAAGCAGAAATCCATTGAAAAAGGCGGCCTCACCTAATGGGCCAGGAACTTGGTGCCCACCTTAATGAATTTATTGTATATCCACGCCGTAATTCAGCTTTTCCAGCCTATTTCAATGAGATAAGCCTTAAAATGAAGCAAATCCAGATCTCGGTTGTACCATATCACATGAAACAGTGGTCATTGATCATTAAAAACTCCCGGTGAGCTACAAAAGTTTTGGATCAAGCTGATATTAGGTTTTCTCTTCATCCGTGTTTGTGTGATCTTATCAACAGGTTGGAGGGAAAGTACGGATTACAGTGTGGTATTAACGGAAAGTAAGCATTACAGTCTGCTATTAAAGTGGGCCCTAGGAAGTTTTTAATGTTAGACGTTCAATCACCACTGTTTCCTATGTGGCATGGGACACGTCCACTGTTTCCTATGTGGCATGGGACACGTGAGATTGGGATCTGATTTACCTAAAATAAGCTGGAAGGAAGCATGGACGGCGTGGATACACAATATACGCATCAAGGTGGGCCCCAAGGTCGCAACTAATCCGCTCGCCTTGTCTGGGGTTCGTTCCCTGGTTCAACTAACGTCCAAAGGACGTCAGTATTGTTTTTTCTCACAGTTAATTAATAACGTCGTTAGGACAGAAATGAGAAATAGGCTGAAAACCACCCTCCAAATGCGTCTTGGCTAGCGCACCGTCAGCCCCACGAGTCGGCATCCGAGATCCAAGCCCCTCATCAGGTGGGCCCTTTCCAGCAGAATGAGACTTCACAAAGGAAAAAAAAAAAAAAAGGCTGGTCGGCCCATGTGGGTGGCCACACATTCCTACACAAAACATGTGTACAGCTAAAAGGAACAACAAACAGACCACAATCAACATTCCCGTTGCCCGTCACATGAGCAGCCGGCCTAATCGTGTAACACTAAACTTCCCGGCCCACCAAAGAGCGGCTCGGATCTCACAGGTTGCCACCGACAGGTGGGAGAGTACACTGGCATATGCATTCGCGGCAATACACTTCCCATTCCTTCTTCCAAGTCGAATGGAAGCGGATTGCGTGTACGCTTCCCATTCCTTCCTCCAAGTCGAATGGAAGGGGATTGCGTGTACGCTACAGCGTAACGAGTAAACTCCGTGGGGCTCACCTTGGATGTATGTGTCTTATCCACGCCGTCCATCCGTTTTTACAGATAATTTTAGTGAACAATCTCAAATTCGAAGCATATCTAAAAACCTCAGATGGACCACACTACATAAACAATGGAGATAGTGATGTCCACCGTTGAAGCCTTATCAGGCCTACAGTGATGTTTATTTATCATCCAACCTGTTCAGAAGGTCATACAAGCATGGATAAAGGTAAAACACAAATATCAGCTCGATCTTAAAACTTCTATGCCCCCCAAAAGTCTTGAATGTAGGCATTCAATTCCTACCGTTTCTTGTGGTATGGTTCACTTGAGCTTTGGATATAGTTAATTCCCGGCTCATGCCCTAAAATGAGCTGGTAAAATGGATGGACGCGTGGATTAGACAAATACATCACGGTGGCCCACAGAGTTCACTCGTAAGGCAATCCACTTTGCAACCCCTACCGCAGGTAGGTGGGGACTATCAGGATGTTCGTGCGAAATCCACCCCGTTCATCCGTTTTTCCAGCTCATGTTAAGCCTTGAGCTGGAAAAAAGAAGCAGATCCAAAAGTCAAGTGGACCGCACGACAAGGAAAAAGAGGTGAGGGAAATGCCTACCGTTGAAACCTTCCCGGGTCCACCGCAGAAGGGCGCGTTCGGGGGTCGCTGGCAATCCCCCAGCTTCATGTACGAAAAACGACTACACCCAACCGCCGCAGTAGCACACATCCATGGCGTCTGCAACTCTCCTTTCTCTCCCATCATCGCTCAATCTTCTCAAGCCTTCGAAACCTCTTCTCTCTCGAAGAATCCCAAAGTCCAGATTCCCGCTCTCTTCCTCGACGCTTTCCCGCCAGAACTCGCCCCATTTCCCGCTATATTCACCCTCTTTCCCGCCACGCTCTTCCACAACCCGAACACCCCGCGGCATTCGGGCCGCTTACATCTCCGCTCCTGCTTCCGATCCGAATGTCGGCAGCGTCGAGAAAGACCCGAGCGCCGCGGAGTCAGATTCTGCGGCTGCTGTTGGATCTCCGACTCTTATAAGCTGGGGGGTTGTTTGGAGTCTCTTGGCTCAGCACAAGCTGAGGCTTGCAGTTGCGCTCGCATCTATGATCGGCTGCACCACTTGCACCCTCTCGATGCCGATCTTTACAGGTACTATTCTTTGAATTATGCTCTATTCCTTCTTAAAATTTTGAAATTGGGGTTTTTGCTGCTTGAGTTTTAAATTTAAGACTGGACGAGCAGACAATTTAAATTCTCAATCTACAGACATGGTCTGATTCTTACCATTTTTTAAACAAAATCATCAATTTACTGAAGCTCTGAAGACCTGCTGTTTCTTCACTATGCAGTTTCTAGTAAAGGAAATCGAATTGTTAAATCATTTTTGGATACTGTGAAAGGTCAATCAAGTTCTAGTTTTCACTTGCTTCAATCACTATGGCACCAGAGCGTCTGTTCTTGAATTTGAATTCTGCTATCAATTTCTGGGTTTGAACGCGATATTATAAGGGTGCGTTTTGATGCTCGACCAAACTAAATTGCATTAATTCGAGTAAACAGAAATGCTGGAAGTTGAGGTTGTACCACTTTCGCTAAATAATGAATCAAAGATAACCAAACGACTTTCGCTAAGGGCCTGTTTGGATGCCTGTAACTTTTTTAAGTTGTAAGAAAGTTACATGTAACTTACTTATAGGTGTAAGTAAGTTACAGGTAATCCTATTTGGATGTAAGTTGTAACTTACTTACATGTAACTTTATTTTTTTGTTTGGATAACCTGGATAACCTGTAACTTTGTTATAGGTAATAAGTTGGATATTCACATTAGATAGAGTTGAAATAGAGAATCGTTGAAAAATCAGATTAACACATAAAAAAGATTGGGATAAAATTATTCCATTTTATTAAGCCCATGTAAATGAATAGTTTGGCCGATTCTTAGGCTAAATTAATCAACTGGTGGGCCATAAAAGTGGGCCCATGTTTTCATATGAAATCCATTGAGTACATTTTCTGCTACATGAACATCAAGAAATGGAAGTGTTGCTATAACCCTAATCAGATTGTCAAACAGTAAGTGGAAGATCCAGACCATTGATCTGATGGGCACACACTGGATAACCCAATATTTTCCAGATTGGAAAATCCTGACCTTTGGACCAGCTGCCCACGAATTGATGATTAACACAAAACAGAAGGCAGCAATTTGATTTTAATTGATAAAGGCCAAAGATCAAATGGTCAAGATCTTCCAATCAAACAGAAATGGCAGCAATCCTATCATTCCTTACCCAAGAAATGGAAAGAAACAAGAACATCAATCTTAAATCATCAGAACCCACAAATGGAAACTGAAAAATAGATCCTCATTTTTTAAAAAGAAAAAGAAAAGAAGAACATGAAAAAAAAATTCATTACAACAATATCAATAGACCCAGATCTTCGGATCCACAACAATACCAGATAAACAAAAAAACAACAGAAGTCATGAAGGCTATGTGACGTGTTATGTGGGCCCACTATGATGTATTTGTTTCATCCACACCATCTATCCATTATTCCAGAAAATTTTAAGTCATCAGCCCAAAAATAAGGTACATCAAAATTTCGGGTGGACCACATCACTGGAAACAATGTTGATTGAACACCCACCATTAAAAACTTTTGGTGGGCCACCAATGTTTTCGATCAAACTAATATTTGTTTTGTTCCCTTCATCCAGGTCTTTATGACCTAATCAACAGCTTGGATGTGAAACAAACATTACAGTGGGCCCTAGTAGTTTTTTAATGGTGGACTTTTAATCATTATTGTTTTCGGTGGTGTGGTCCACCTGAGATTTAGATATCCCTGGTTTTTGGAATCAAGCCCTAAAACGATCCAAAAGAATGGATGGACGGCATGGATAAAACAAATACAATATGGTGGGCCCCACAGATCATCTGCATTATCCACGCCACCTCACCAAACTGCCTCCATCAACGCAGAAGGAAAGAAAAAAAAAAAGGAAAGAAAGGAAAACGCAAAAGAGAGAAAAGGGATTTTGTACCTTGCGGAAACTCTATGGGAGAGGGAGAAGTAGACTGAGAGAGGGAGAAAGAGACTTGAGAGAGGGAAACAGAGGCTGAGAGAGGGAGACAAAGACATTGGAAAGGGATGGATGTCTATTTATATAGTAATGGCCACCAACCTTCTTCAATACAGAGCTTTGATTCTCCCCAATGTCAGCCTCATAGCCCTCATTGCGCCCTCATGTAGCCTGATAGATTTCAATGGCCTCTTGTAGCCTCGCCTTTAGTGGCTGCTTGTAGCCTTCAATGGCCCTTCAGCCTTCACTCCGTTTGAGAAGGTAGGTACGCTTTTTCAATGCAGGTGCGATTCTTCCCAACGATTTTCATTTCAAAATTTTCAACCGTTTCCTGTAACTTAGTTACAGGTGACTTGAAAAACGACTCCAACGCCTGTAAGATTTTCGGCTCTTTCTCCTGTAAGAAAGTCACAGGTTGAGAGAAAGTCACCTGTGACTTTCCTCCCCCAAACACTAACTTACAAAGTCACCTGTAACTTTGTTACATTTTAGAAAAGTTACAGGCATCCAAACAGGCCCTAAATAATGAATCAATGATAACCAAAGCAGTACTTGTGATTCCATGCGTTCCCAGTCGGATCTGAAACGGTGGTGATTCCTATATTGTCATTTCCACTTGGCAGATTTAATTATTACAATTTGATTCAGTTAAGTGTCCAAACGCGACCTAAATATCTTTAATGACTTCTGTGACAGTTGTTCGATACAAGATTTTCGGTTGATGTTTGGCTAGGAGCAATGTGGATTAACTAATCAGTGTTTGATCTCTTATTCCTTATTGAGATACCCAAAATAATTCCAAAAATCAAGAGAATTGTAAAAATAGTGCCATGAACATTGTTCGCATCCTTTTAATTGTTTTTGTTAGCAACTAAAGTTATTTAAATAATTAATAAATCTAGAGAATCAGTTGTAATGAATCAAACATTTTTCATATCCATCAAGAAAGTTGGTTATGTTTTTTCTAGCTATCATCATTGTCTTCATAGCCTTGTCCGAGCTATTTGGGGCTGGCTTTACAAACCATGTCTTGCCAATTATTCCTAAGGTCCCGTACTTGTAAGTGCACAAGTCTTCACATCCTCCATCTACAACCTTGAGCCAAGTCTTTTTAGGTCGTTCTCTCATCCACCTTTCAAGACCTAAAACCCCAATCAAAGTTCCTCGCCTTAAGGGTGCCTTTTCCAACTTCCATAGCACATGATCAAACCATCTCAATCGGCCCTCCATCATTTTTTCTCTTATTAGGGCCACTCTTAGGTTCCTTCAAGTGTCCTCATTTTTATTGTATCCTTCCCAGATTCCTACACATTCACTCATCATTCCCACCTACCCAACACTACCCCATCTATCATAACCAATTGGACGGTTGTCTTATGAAAGTTCCACTAAGTTTATCGATCAAAAGAAAGAAAGAAAAGCTTTCCTTAAGTTTCGTTAGCATGGGATGACCCAACATCATCACCAAAAAGGCACATCTCCACTCTATCCACCCATCTCTAACTCCACTGGAAACATCCTCATCGATCTCATCATCCTTTTGAACTATAGAGCTCAGTTAACAAACGTGTTGCTTTCAAGAATCTCCTGACCATCGATTAAAGCCTTGCCTCCGTAAGTATTCCTAGTAAAGTTGCATTCCACATATTGTGAATTGGTTGTACTAATTGTTAAACCTTTAGATTGTAGAATCTTCCTCCAAACCCCCATTTAATATTTGTGTCCTCTTTACTTTTGTCGAGCATCACTGCATCATTTGCCAACGACATACAACAAGGGACCACAAGGAACTCATTAGTCTCATCACAAGCTGCTCTCACTCTTGTAACAACACTCTTATATGTGTTTCTAAAAATGAGTGTGTGTATCTTCATGTCATCCTTTTCTTCCTAGAAACCACCACATAACCTCCATATGATTTTTTTTTTTTTAAAGATTAACAATAGTTTATTAAAGAACACCAAAGGCAGAAAGAAAACAGACAAGGCCCGCAACAACTAAAGAAAGAAAATAAAATATAGGTCATAGGCCAATAGAGAACTTGAAAGGCCTGCTACAACCCACATAGAGGTAAAACACAAGGATCAGAGATCAGGAGGTAAGACGACTACTCTGCAACCTCCATATTGATGAAAGAGACAACCTGAGAGATAGAAGATGAGGAATTTTAGAAGCAGTGGTTGTTCCTTTGTTCCTAGATGGCCAAGAGGGTAGCCATAATAACCAAATGCCATATAGCTTTGAGATCCTTCCCAACACTGGCACCGTGCCAAGCAAAGACGAGATCCTCAGCAGAATAAGGCATACCCAAGAGGTGTGGAAGAGAGCAAAGATGCAGTACTACACTCCATGGGCAAAAGGGTAGTGGATGAATAGATGGTTTATCGATTTTGGGTTTTCCATGCAAAGTAGGCATACGTTGAGAAGAGACATCCCCCTTCTCTGTAGGTTGTCAACGGCGAGAATTCTCTTCATAGCGAGAAGCCAAATGAAAGTAACGACTTTCGGAGGAGCTCCATAGGACCAAGTGAAGGAAGGAAAATAACTCCAGCTTCCTAAAGGAGAGCCGCTGAGCAGCGAGAAGAGCGAGCTGATAAAAAATCTGCCCAAACTATTCAAGGACCACAATGGCGAGTCTTCAACGCTTGGGCAAGGGTGGACGCCTATCAAGAGCCCCAGAAGCTGAATTTTGGGCCAATTTGGGGGCACTCAGCTACTTGAGTGGTCCTCCAAATCAGTGACACTTTATTAAAATTTAATTCTATTATTATTATTATTATTATTTTTTTTTTTTTTAGGAAAATGATGTCAAATACTTAGAAATATGTATTAGTGGGATGAGTTTCATAGATTGCATGAATTTGAGGTCAATTTGGGAGCATTTTAGTGGTCCCTCGAATTGGTGACATTATTCATTTGAATTTAAATTTATTTTTTTCCTTAAAGTTACTTGGAGTGAATAATGTTAAATGCTTAGGGATGTGCATTAGTTGGATGAGATAAGAGACACCATTATTAGGGCAAGCGATGACATAAGTGTCATAGCTTGCATGAATTTTGGGTCTCTTTAAGGGCATTGGACTAGTCCCCCGAATCGGCGACATTATTCATTTGAACTTTAATTTTAGTTTTTTCTTGGAATGATCGTAAATGCGTAGGGATGTGCATTAGTGGGATGAGTGCCATATCTTACATGAATTTGGGTCAGTTTGGGGTTAGTTTAAGCCTATCGGGTTCATAAATTCACCAGACAGCTCGTGAGAACACTCACAAAAAAGTGGACGTTATGCCATCATAAACACGTTCAAAACGAAAAATGAATACATATGGAATATTTAGGATTTTTCTGGAATTTTTTGAAAAAAAATTATGATCAATATGGAGGCCATTACCCATATCGGTAACAACCATGACTGATACGATCTCTGTTATCGATATAGCACACCTTGCAATAAGGGCACAATCAAGGATTTGTCGATTAACTACGAAAGCTAACTGGGATTCAGGGACAACACTTGAAAGAATAGCACAAAGCCTAAAAGCAAGGACCTTCGCTAGAATTTTGTAGGGGCCCTGATGCAGGACACATAATTTAATGCTAGCATGCAACGTGGAGATTATGAAAGAGTTCATAAATGATTTCAATTAACAAAAGATGCTAACCCACCAAGTAATTAAGAATAAACAATAGGAAATGAAATCTGACTTAACCTAAATCACATGCCTGCATGTTAAGAAATTGCATAAATCAATTAAAACTATGCCCGATGAAAGGATAAAACTTCCAATTTAGCATAGACACATTTCACACTCAAGGGACATATTTGTAGGTTTTATGATTATGGTTAGGAAGGGGAAAATCTGAAATTTGAAAAACTAGGGTTCATGAGAATTGAGGATTTTTGAATTAAGGCTTTTAGAAAATGGGGGAAAATAGGAAATTGGGGATCTAGGGTTTAAGATAGGGTTATGGATGGGGAATCAAAGGATTTTAATGGGGGGAAGCAAGGGGAAATCAAAGGATTGAGCAGTTGTCCATACGGTCAGCCTAGGGGCTTGCATGTATGGGTCGTTGGCTAGGGTTTTTGGGTCTTCAATGGTTGATCTCAGTTGGGGTTGAAGCTGGATGATGAAAAGTTGAAGAAAAAGATGATTTGGATGGTCTTGGATAATGGAAGAAGAGAGATGAAGTTTTATATATATATATATATATATATATATATATATATATATATATATATATATATATATATATATATATATATATATATAGGAAAATACGTCTTTTATATAGAAATGAAGAGAGAAGAAAGATGATAGATGGAAGCCTCACACCTTCGTTGAATGGGGAATAGAATCACACCAGACCCAGCTCCAAATCACATGGAGTATTCTTCAAATCACAAGAAGAAAAGAAAATACAAAGGTTTTTTTTTTTTCAAAATAATGGCATTAGGGCTTTACACACCCATATTTTTCTTTTATAGTCTCAGAAAAAACCTTTTCCATAAAGACGCTCTCAGATAAGATTCTCAATATAAATACGCTTAATAAATTAAAAGTTGTTCCTAACTCCCTAATCTCAACACAAATATAAGGCATACAAAAAATAACGAATCATGTAAACAATCTAAACAACTAAAGTATTTTGTGGCCCAGGGGGGTCTACGATCAAGATGTCCGATAATGATGATCCAACGGTTCGATCATCGTGTTCACTCGATCCAACGGTCTGATGTGTCCATCAAGCTCTATATGCAACCCACATGCATCTTCCTAGTACGGGGTCTTCAAAGATGCACGAACATGTACGTGGGGTCTTTAACATGGCTAGGAATGTGAATTGGGCCAAGTGGGCCTCATGTAATGTTCATCTAGCCATAAGGAGACTAGTTCTACCCTCCTCTGGTATGGTGCTTGGATGTTCTCATCAGGCCCCCCAAGAGGCTAATGGGCCGAAAATCCTCGAGGACTAAGAGCATTGTCTTTGCCGAGGGAAAACACGATAACCTTGATTTCCTCCTCATAAAAGGGGGATTCAAGGGCCAAGGTTTCCTCAGCAAAGATTTGACGGAAGGCCAGGTTATCCAGCTTGGGACAAATCCAACATTTAAAGGATAAATAGTTGTTATAAAAGGAAACAATATAATCACTACCTTGTTATCCTCGATGGAAACACTGGTTATCCTATTGCATCGGGCCCTTGCACTAGCAATGCGGTGGAAGAAGTGGGGCGTTCTTGTCTCCCTCCTTGAGCCAAAGAGCATGTGAACACTGCCTTCATTTGATCTCTTCTTGCTTGACTTTGCTCGAGTAGTTAACATAGAGAATGAATCTTGAGACCTTCTCTTCTTAAGATAGAAGGTCACCTTCTTTCTTAGCATCTAGAGATTGGATAGGAGAAAGGATTTTGTTAACATCGACGTCATTACTCCAGAAGGTCACTTTTCTCCAGGATACCAATTTTTTTTTTTCATTGACTTGAGCTTTTGGCTAGATTCGTATGAATTCTATCTTATTCTTTCTCCATATCTATCAAAACCATGCATACATTCATACTTTTCTCCCATATTTTCCATCAATTGTCTAAGTAATCGTTCTAGAATGAAGTCAAAGTAATTATATGATATCTTAGTTTCTTGTCTCATCTTTAACACCACCCTCTACTAGAGCTTCGTATCAAGTTTGGTCCCCCTATAGTTGATAACACTTCATACATTTCCTTTGTTCTTAGGTATCATGTCGCTTCTCCTCTACTCATTTGACTCTTTTTTTATTTTTTTTTATTTTTTATTTTTTATTTTTTATGTGTGTGTGTGTGTGTGTGTGTGTCTGTACAAAGTTTTATTTGAAAGACTAGTTAATCGCAATCATATTGATTAAACTTCTTTCAATATCTTGTACACCTCAATTAATATATCATATAGTCTCCACAACCTTTCCTTTACGCATCTTTGTTAGAGAAACGTTTCCTTTACCCAAAATTTATGCAAATAAACTTCTATCCCAACCCCCAAGGTTTGATGCTCCTTATTTTAACCTCGGTTTGAATTTTTGTTCAACAACCTCTGAAAGTAGCCGCTCCATCTCTCCCTAATCTCACTATCTTTCACCCAGAAACCTTAGCCTTCACTCATAATGATTTAACGAGGTTTATCGTTATGCTTTTCCATATTTGCTAGTTTGTGAACACCTTTGTCCGTCTCTCTAATTCCTAAATTATCTTTATCAAACACCTTATGCTTGGCATTCTTGGTCCACATTAACCAAAAATGTAAACAACTATAATAATTGTTTTTGCCTTTCTTTAGAGATGAGAAGTAGGCAAATAACTTAGCAAGCGGGATTTACTTTATTCTTTTGTCATTTACATTCCAAGTATATTTTTCCGTTATCATCTGATCCTTGTCCCAGATATTTTTTCGCACAGATATTTTGTTTCGCTTCACTATTTGAATTCTTCCAGTTTTGTTCTTCCCAGGGTATGGAAGTTTGTATTAACCAATATATTCTCACTTTAAAGAACCTAAATAAAATTCTGTTGATTTTAAAATCTACAAAAATATGTCGACACCGTATCCAGGCAAGGAAATAAAAATCACCATTGGACGTATTCTTTCCGATACTAGATCACAAAATGATTTTGAGTCGGTTATTATTTATTAGCAGTTTAGCACAGGTCCCGCCCAGGTAAAGATGACCTCACTAGGTCTTCAAAATTCGGTTTTAACTTGTCAATTTATTTTCTTTTGCTTAAGGACCTAACGCACCTTAACCATTTATCCCTAGATTAGTGGTTAAAAATGTCAACTCCTCTCTATTATCGGCCTATTACAGCTTGACATCTTCCTACCATAATACATTTTCTCTCATTACAAGCTACAAATTATTGTAGGGAAGTTTTTTGAAGTACTCATAGGGGCAAGACCAGAGCCTTTATGGAGACTACTTACACAGGTTGGAGTTCTATATGCTATGGAGCCAGTTTTCACTGTCATTTTTGTCATAAACATGAATTCTGTATGGGAGAAGGTGATGGCAACCTTGAGGGCTCAGGTTTTCAGAAGGATACTGATACAAAAGGTACAACAAAGGTTGCCTCTTTTTTTTCTTTTTTTTTTTTTTAAATTTTAAATTTTTATTATTTTTAAGCATTTCTATGTAATGTAGTCAAATGAATGGTGCTCAGTTTTCAAATGCTACAGTACTTTCTTCTGTTTATCGTTTGCCCTGATTTTGCTTCTTTGATAGAACTTATTCGGTTCTTATTTGGTTTGCTCCCTGAAATCTTAAACTTCTTTCCAATTCAAGATGGCCATAGTGGTGCATTTTGACAACAAATTAATGAAGTACACAAAATAAGCAAGTGTATTGCAAATAGAGAACGATAAATGGTAAATATGGTACTTGCAGTTTTGTTGGTGCCTGATAAGGGTCATAGAAAAAGCTTGGTAAGAGGCTTCTCAATGGCGAGCAATTTTAACAAAATCATAATTATAAAGTGACAAAGGATGTGCAGGTGCAACCATAGTAATCCACCTGTGGTGCAGCGATGATGTATAGAGTCATGACAAAATGAGGCTTCTTGGGAAAACCCCATGGAGAGGATGAATTGTGTAATGCCTGAATCTCCATACCAGTTGAAGCTCTAAGCTGCATGATCAGATGAAGTCATATATCAAATGGTCTGAAAACAATTGTAGATTTTTTCTAGGAAGGAGCTAGGATGCACCCAGAGGTCGCTTTTTTGAATTGAAGGCAAACATAGTAGAGAATCCTCTGGGATAGCATGACAGAATGGAAGCTTCAAAGTGTGCAAAAATGATTCTTTGAGAGAGGAAAGCCAACAAAATAACTGTATATAGAAAGGCCAAGAAAGCAGTAATTTAAGGCGTAACTTTGTGAAGTTGATTGTTGAATAGTCTTAAGCAACATTTTTTTTTTTTTTTCTAAAAATAAATTTCTAGCTCTTTTTTCTGCTTGAAGAGTTATTAGAATGTTGTTCTTTGAGTTGTTTCCTGAATCTACTATTGATATACTTTAATTTCTGATTGACTACTAATCTCATGAAGTTCTATTTCAATGCTTTATGAACATATCCTTTTGGTTACTCTGAAATCTGAAAGTGTTATTTCCTTTTGGCAGGTGGAGTTTTTTGACCGATACAAGGTATGGCTGTAATATGTCTGTTTTCTCACCTTTCTTCTTCAGGTTTTATTTGTAGTGTCGAACTGTAATTCTGGGTGAAATAGTTATATGCAGGAGTTCCTGTCGCATGATCTTCTTGAGTAGCATTGTGTACTTAGTCCCATTTATCAGACAGTACTTAGTCCCATTTATCAAATTTACTGTCACATTCCTGTTGTGTTGTTGTGTTGATTGACAATTCTCTACTTGCAAGTCTGAGGCTGAAATTGTGCCACATATTTCTGATTGTGTAAAACTGCCTTCTTTTCATTGTGTACTTCATAAACTCTTGTTAAGGTCATCAATTGACTAAGTCATGTTTCATCTCTGCTTCTGAAATTGTCAAGGTATTGTAGCAAAGCAAGATAACATGATGAAGTTATCATGTCACAAATGTCTTCCTTAGCAGCATAACCAAAAATTACTTTCTGCACAATCACAGGCATGCAATCCATCCTAGTTCTGTTGTATACTTGTATATAATTAATCTATTTTGAATTGGTGCTCATTCTAGTCATCAGTTGTTTCTTTTTTATGTCAAGCTCCAAGTTCTAAGTAACTCGTTTGTCTTATTTGCAATCTCAATATTTTGAACATGGATACTGATTCATGGATTTCCTTTTTTCCTTTCTTCTTCCTTAGCAATCAATGCAACTTTATTTCTGTGGTAATATATCACCCTCATTGGTGTTTTTTTTTTTTCCGGGTAAAATACTTAGTTTTATTTATTTATTTTTATTTTTTATTTGTTCTTCTTCAGGTTGGTGAACTGACTGGCTTGTTGACATCTGATTTGGGTTCTCTTAAAGATATCGTGAGTGAAAACATTTCAAGGGACCGCGGACTTAGAGCAACCTCTGAGGCAAGCTACTATACACTATCCAAAAGTGACCTTAGTGTTGCCTACAGTTTAGCAAGTGCAATATATAATTTACAATTTTTGCGGGACTGACATATCTTCCACTTCAAAGTAGACAAATTTCGTTAATTTTTTCATTGACTGGTGTAATCACTGTAATGTGATTATGTTGGTCCTTATGTACTTGCTTTTATGTAATTTATAAGAGGTTCTGATACTCATCTTGTGCTTTTTGCCTCTTTGAAATATTGGCCCATGGTTATTTCATCTTATTGCCTTTGGGTTTTTTGTTGTTCATTTGACTGTTTCTTTGGTTGTGCAGGTTGTAGGAACAATATGCATACTGTTTGTACTATCATCTCAGCTTGCTCCAGTTCTGGCGCTGTTGATGCTTTCTGTGTCCCTTTTAGTTGGTAAGTAGATGTCTCTTTAAAACTTTGGTCTAAAGTGTGTTATTGTGAATGCTAGTTTTATACATATAATTCTTGAGAATTATCTATTTTTATTTCTTTGAGAAAAATTATTGTGATCCAAACAAATTCTTAAGGATTACTTGCAATATTTACTTCACATTAGTTTGTCATAAAAAAAATCTAATGGTAGATGTGTATCTTTGAAATAAAGCTAGCATCATTACTGTTTCCATAGCATGCCTCTTTTCTTAACTACTGGGAATGTCATTCCTTGGTGTTGAGCAGTGTTTCAAATATCGATACTATCGGCCGATATTATCGGTATCGCACCACTGCGAGACGACATACTCGAGATAACGTCGGGAAGATACCAAAAAACCCCAAATCTAGATATCGGCCGATATTATCAGCGATATCGCACGATATGTCGACGATATCGCTTTCTTTCCTCTCCATTATTGTCGGACATCAACGCACGGACAGTCACGGGTGGATTGCAGGGGACTCACGGGTCCCACTGTAGCTAACCACCCACATGCACCATAAAAATCGAATCCGAGCAATGGAGAATCAAAAAAAAAAATGAATTAGAAAAAAAAAAGAGAAAGGAATCGGAGGGTACCTGGCTGTAGCGGTGATCGGAGGTGGGCCATTCGACAGGTAAGTGCCATTTTCTTCCCGTTTTCTTCATCTTCCCTTTTTCTCGAAGATTCCGGCAAGGAATCAGGCCGGATCGACTCACCGTTGCTTCCGGAACGAGATTTGAGTGGAGGAGTTGGGTCGGACTGCGTGAATGGAAGAGGGAAGATGAAAAGAAGGCGCGTGGAGAAATTGGGTTGCGTACTGAGTCACGTACGCTCTTATCGTACAGAGTAAACTCAGTAGGGCCCATTGGTTAGGATCTCAAGTTCATCCACGCCGTCCATCCGTTTTTTCAGATCATTTCAGGGGTGGAGCCCAAAAATAAAGTATATCAAAATCTCGAGTAGACCATACCAAAGGAAACAGTGGAAGTATTGATTTCCACCGTTGAAATCTTTATACGGCCCCCAATGATGTTTATTTGTCATCCAAACTGTTCATAATATCACAAAGACATGGATGACTGGAAAAAATAAATATCATCTTGATCTAAAACTTCTGAGGGCCCCAAGAACTGTTCAACGGTAGAGTTCAATTCAAACGGTTTCAGGTGGTGTGGTCCACTTGAGCTCTGGATCTGAACAATTTTTTGGCTCATGCTATAAAATTATCTCTTCAAATGTATAGACGGTGTAGATAGAAAAAATACATCATGGTGTGACCCACGTAACTTAGTGATGTGCCGTGCACCCGTCACTGACGGGTTCACGTTGGGTTGATAAAAGACGTTGCGTACTCAGTACGCTTTTATCTTAGTGAGTAAACTCTTTTGGGCCCACCGTGATTACACGTGATTTATCTACGCCGTCCATCCGTTTTTACTGATAATTTTAGGCTTTGAGCCCTAAATTGAACCGTATCCACAACTCAAGTGGACCACATTACAGGAAACAGTGTTGAATGAACGTTGACCATTAAAAACATTGTGGGAGCCATAAAAGCTTTGGAACAACCTGATATTTATTTTTTCCCTTCATCTGGGTCTTTAGGACCCAACCAACAGATTGGATGTCAAATAAACAGTACAGTGGGCCTTAGGAGGATTTTAATGTTTGATATCCAATCATTATTGTTTTCCTTTGGTGTGGTCCACTTTCGATTTAAATTCGTATGATTTATTTTATCAATTCATAAAATGATTCATAAAAATGAATGAATGGAATGGATGAAACAAAAACATGATGGTGGGGCCACAAAGCACCAACCATGAGCCATGAGGCCGGTGTCAGGGGGGAAATCGGATTGCGTACTGAGTTACTCAGTACGCTTTTATCGTACTGAGTAAACTCAGTTGGGCCCACTGCGATTATATGTGGTTTATCCACACCGTCCATCCATTTCGCCTGATAATTTTAGGGGTTAATCCCAAAATTTAAGTAAATCCAAAGGTAAAGTGGACCATTCCACAGGAAACAGTGTGGAATAATAATTTCCACCGTTGAAACCTTCCTAGGGTCCAAAGTAATGTTTATTTGTCATCCAACCTGTTCATAAGATCACGAGGACATGGATGAAGAGAAAACAAAAACATAAGCTTGATCCAAAACTTCCGTGGCCTCCAAAAATTTTTCAATGGTAGAGGTTCAATCAAACTCTTTCCTGTAGTGTGGTCCACTTGAGATTTTGATATGCTTAATTTTTAGGCTCAAGCCCTAAAATTATCTTTTAACATGGATTAACGGAGTGGATAAAATAAATAAATAACGGTGGACCCCATACAGTTTACTCAGTACGCTAATGGTACTGAGTTACTCAGTACGCAATCCGCTTCCGTCAGGGGGAGTAGCCAATACGTCTCCCCAACTGACGGGTTGCGTAGCCATCCCGCGGAAGTGATGCACCAAGTTCTGTGGGCCCCACCATGATGTATGTGTTTCATCCATTCCGTTCATCCATTTTTAAATATTATTTTATTACAATAAACTCAAAAATGAGAGGGATATAAATCTCAGGTGGACCACACCACATGAAAACAATAGTGAATGGTGTTGCCATTTAAATCCTCCTATGGCCCACTATACTATTTATTTGACATCCAATCTGTTGATTAGGTCATACAGGCCCAGATGAAGAGAAAAAACAAATATCAGCTTGATCCAAAACTTTTATGACCCCCAAAATGTTTTTCATGGTCTACCCTCATTTAACACTGTTTCCTGTAATGTGGTCCACTTAAGATTTGGATATATCTCATTTTTGGACTTATACCATAAAATGATCTGTAAAAACATATGGATGGCATGGATGAAACACATACATTATGGTGTGACCCACATAGCACCGACCACAGCGGACTTGGATTGCGTCCTACCCCCGCCTGGACGGTAATCCGTCCGGGCAGGGCTCTGTGGAGCCCACCGTGATGTAACTGTTTCATCCTGCCGTCCAACGATTTTTTCAGAAAATTTTAATACGTGAACCAAAAAATGAGGCAGGTTCAGGGCTTGAGTGGACCACAAAGTGGGGATTGAACGTCCACCATTAAAAGCTTCTTTGGGGCCAGAGAAGTTTCGGATCAAGCTGATATTTGTGTTTTAAGTTCATCCACGTCTACGTGACCTGATGAATAGGTTTTATGGTTTAAAAAAACATCACGTGGGCCCTTAGAAATGTTTCAACGGTGGGTGTCATATCATGTGGGCCCTTAGAAATGTTTCAACGGTGGGTGTCATATCACGTGGGCTCTTAGAAATGTTTCAACGGTGGGTGTCATATCACGTGGGCCCTTAGAAATGTTTCAACGGTGGGTGTCATATCACGTGGGCCCTTAGAAATGTTTCAACGGTGGATATCATTATCCCTGTTGTTTCCTGTGGTATGGTACACTTGATCTTTAGATATGATTCAATTTTTGGCTCAACCCCTTAAATTAGATGGAAAATAAACAGTACAGTGGGCCTTAGGAGGATTTTAATGATAGATATCCAACCACTATTGCTTTCATGTGGTGTGGTCCACCTGAGATTTATATACCTCTCATTTTTGGGACCAAGCCATAAAATGATCTGTAAAAATGTGTGAACGGAATGGATGAAACACGTACATCATTGTGGGGCCCACAGATCACCGACCACCAGCCCCAGGGCTGGTGTCAGGGGGAGTAGCCAATCCGTTTCCATGCTCCTTGAGCTCCAGTTGCACAGACGGTTCAAAGGAGATCAAAGTTACGTGGGCCCAAAGTGATGTATTTATTATATGTACACCGTTCATCTATTTTTGGAGATCAAAGTTAATTGGCCTTCGTGTAAGATCAGTTGGCCCACACATGAACTTATGGTTGACATTCCATTCACACTATTCCATATGATATGGTGCATTTGAGTGGTAAATGTAACTGATTTTTTACCTCAAGACCTGATAGTGAATATAAAATATGATGAATGGAGTGAGTTTTACACTTAAAATATGGTGGCCCACATTGACTTGAGTGTTGTAGAGAACTCTACCTCTATCACATTTTGCTCTCTCTCTCTCTCTCTCTCTCTCTCTCTCTCTCTCTCTCTCTCTCTCTCTCTCCTCTTTGTTCAATGTTTTTCACAATAATAAGGGTTTCATGGTAGACATTCAATTCACATTGTTTGCCTTCGTGTGGTCCACATGATTTTTTAGTAAGCTTCATTTTTTGGATAAAGACTTATATAATATTATTTTACAGAGAAAATATGTCAGGAGGAAGAGGAGGTAGGCAACCTGATATAGGGTGGAGGTACGGTCAGCCCATTCCCGATAATCGATTCGGGAGTATTTGTAATTTATGCGGCCATGTATCGAGGAGTGGTGGAGTAACCCGCTTAAAGGAGCATTTAGCGGGAGGGTATCGCAATGTTGTGGATTGCCCAAAGTGTCCACAAGATGTGCGAGAACAGATGAGGAGCATATTGAAAAAAAATGTGAAGACAAAAGATGAACGACATGCACGGGAGAGGGAGATTAGGGAGGAGTTGGGGCGACCACCATATGCAGGTGAGGATGATGTAGTGGATCTCGAAGATGATGATGATGATCCCGAATACAGCCGCGCAATGCAAGAGTCCATACGGGATCGATGGGAGAGGGATCAAGATAGGAGGTGGAATACAAGTAGGCCTCGATTTGAGGGGTCTATCCATGAGCGTGGTGGGGGGAGTGGAGCAGGGGGGAGTGGAGCAGGGGAGAGTGCTAGGGGTGGATCAGGGGAGGGAAGTAGGCGAGGAGGAATATGGGGCATGGGCAGGAGTAGCAGCATGCGGGTGCCGGATCTACCTTCGGATCCGAGGATGTACAAAGAGGCGGGAGGGACACAAAAGAAAATAAAGGAGATGTTTAGTGGAGGGGATGTGAGGAAAAAAGTTGGAAAATTTATAGCAAAATTTTTTATATACGGTCAAATCCCCGCAAATGCTGCAGCAAGCCCGCACTTTAAAAATATGATAAGTGAAGTACAGCGTGGGGGAGAGGGTGTGCAGCCGCCTACACCCGCACAGATCATGGGAAAATACTTGGATGATGAACATGCAGAAATGAAGACATACGTTGATTCGTATCGGCAGTCATGGGAGATGTACGGCTGTACCGTCATGTGTGATGGTTGGACCGGACCGACGAAGATGTCGATTATAAATTTTATGGTTTATTCCAGGGGACGGGCGGTGTTCCTAAAGAGTATAGATGCAAGTAGTAAGATCAAAGATCATAACTACATTTACAAACTAATGCACAACATCATGCAAGATGTTGGGAGAAAAAATATTGTGTAGTTTGTTACGGATAATGGGAGTGCATTTGTTAAGGCGGGGAAAGATATTCAGAGCAAGTATCATATGTATTGGACCCCCTGCGCAGCCCATTGCATCGATCTCATGCTGGAGGGGATCGGGGATAGGCCGTCGGTGAAGACTGTAATTACTGATGCACGACTCATCACAAACTTTGTATACAACCACGGCTGGTTATTAGCCGCAATGCGCGAGAGGTGTGGTGGGGATATAGTGCGCCCCGGAGCGACGCGATTCGCCACAAATTATATCGCCTTAAGTAGCCTTCTCAAACACAAACAAGGGTTACGAGAGCTTTTCGCCTCTCATGATTACGTAGAATGGAAAAGGAGGTTGACGAAAGTAACCTATAGAATTGAGGAGCTGGTGCTGGGAAAGACATTTTGGGATAAAGTGCGTGGTGTTGTGGGTATTCTAGAGCCCATTTATGTGGTGTTGAGGATGGTGGACAATGAGACAAATCCGTCGATGGGGTCGTTGTATCCGTCTATACAACTAATGAAAGATGCCATTATGGTTAAAGCTCCCAATGCATATAAGTGGGTGCATGCAATAATAGACGACCGTTGGGAAAGGACGCTTTCTCACCCACTACATTAGGCTGGTAAGTACCTAAATGGATTTATTCTTTTCCATATGCAATAATAAGCGAGGGTTGTACTAATGTGTATATGTTGGTTTTCAGCATATTTCCTAAATCCCAAATACCACTACAGCCGGAACCTCTTCGAAGATAATTCATTAAAGAGGGCTGTGCATGAGGTGTACGATCACTTATTCCCCGATTGTCCGGGGAAAGATACCTTTGGTAGTGAGGTAAATATGTTCTGCACTTACATTATCCTTATCTTCATCTCGATTATTAAATACTTATTCTAGTTGTTATACGCTATCAACAGATTGTTAAATTCCGCGACGCAGTTGGGATGTTTGGGTGTCACCCTGCGGTGAAGTCAAGGAATGCCATGATGCCATGTGAGTCACTGTAGTAAACTTAACATTTATATTATTTTGAAAATTTTAGGATAATGAAAGAATCTTATGATACGCAGGCGAATGGTGGTCCATGTATGGGACTGACTGTGAGGTTTTACAACGATTGGCTGTCCGTGTACTTGCACAGACGGTGTCCTCGTCACCCTGTGAAAGGAATTGGAGTACATTCTCCCTCATACATACAAATAAACGTAACAGAATAGGATATGAGAGGCTTCAGAAGCTAGTATATTGTCACTACAATATGAAGTTACGAGAGAGGTTGCTCCGCTCGGAAGGAAGAAGAAAAGCACAGGAAGACCCACTAGACCTGATGACGGTCGGACAGCATGCATATGCTGAGAATGCGGAGGATGACATAGTTTACCAGTGGGTTAGGTCGGATGACTTAGATACCTCGGATGGGCGACCAGAGCCACATATTGCGGCAGAAGCAGAGACACAAGGGATTGATGTTGACAAACATGTGGAGCAACAGAGGTCTCCTGATAAGGCATTCGACCCATTAACGAGGAGTCCGGAGGGCAGCCCACGGCATTCACTATCACGAGGGACACGTGGTGGGGAAACATTGTCTGACACCGAGACTCAGTCAAAGAGTGATGCGGGAAATGAGTCCGGTGATGATGATGGCGGCGATAAGGGTGACGATGACTCTGATGACAGTAAGGATGATGATGATGATGATGATAATGATGATGATGATGATGATGATGATGATGGTGATGATGATGGTGGTGACGCAGGTGGGAGTCAGGATAAGAGGCCTCTTAGCCCTTTTACCGGGGAGGAGAATTTCGATCATTCCACGCAGGACGCTGACCATGGTTCTCGTCCAGGAGAACCACGACCTCGTCTTGTTTACAATAAGACATACACGCGTCAGAAACTACTGCAGAAAAAGAAGACTCATAAACTTTCTGATTTTGAGGAGGAGCTACTGGCAAAATGCATGAGGGACACGAGCGTTCGTGGCAGGCGAGGTGGCTCCAGATTTGGATCACGGACGAGGGAGGGGAGCTCGAGCTACAGGCCACAACATGAATCTGGATCACAAACACTGGAGAGTAGCTCGAGTTCTGTGCCACAGCATGGGCATGGATATGGACCTAGTGGATATGCGACGAGTGACTCTAGCAGTTACGGCACATCATTTTTCAACCCTGGTCAAGAGTTCACTTCTGCATATGGGCAAGGATATGAGCAGCAATATGGATATGGCCAACAATATGGATACCAAGGAGTTTCATATCTGCCCTTTCCAGATCCATATCAGTTACAGACTGTGACGATTACGTAGTACCCACGAATGGGCGTATTATTTCAGTTCGGAGAGGATGAGTACCAGCGTTATGTCAGGGAGTATCTTAACTGGTACCACTCTTCTATGACCTGGGTACAATATTGTGGATTAGTGGAGCAGCGGTACTATGCCCAGCCACGTCGAGATGGAGATGATGATTATGAGCCACCACGCAACTCTATGTGGGTCTAGACCACAACTAGTCCTCATCAAAGAAATGTATATTTATCAGATTTTACTTCTTCAGTTCTTATTTTGTTTTTCAATGAATTGGTTGTGTTTTCATACATGACTATGTATATTTATAAATATCATGCATTCAATTTAAATATAGTTGCATTAGTTCAGTTAAACATCGCATAACTTAGGACCCTATACAAAGGAAATTTATTATGTGCATCTTTTTTTTTAAGATGTTATGATTTAAAAGTGTGTATTAAGAGCCTTTTTAACAATCCCCAAAGTTTCATTAAAAAATTCAACCATTTTTCCAATGTTTCCCCATGTTTCCCAAAAAGTGCGATAAACTATGCGATACAAACGATATATCCCGTGCGATAACCGATACGTATCTGTATCCCAAGGGTGCGATACATTGTGCGATACCGATATTTCGAACACTGGTGTTGAGTTCATGAGTTCCTGCTTGTTATTGGTATTTTATGCTTGTCTGGGATACCTGATCACTTATGAGCATTTGGAGACATGTCCACTAAAGACTTAAAAATGGCTGACATGCCCATATCCAATGTTTTAAGTATCGAAGACATTGGCCGATATATCCCACAATATATCTTGTATCCCACGTATGTGATATGAAATGCACAAGTAGTGGGATATATCCCACATGTTCGATCCGGTGAACATTTTTTTTATATTTTTGATCATTTTTTTTCCCTCTTATAAATCATGTTAATCAGTGTTAAATTGTTACAAATCCATGATTTTTCATGTTTTGCATGAAAAATTATAGATTGGGAGCTTCAATTTCGAGATTTGGAGGAGATGGGCCAAGTTGCGGAAACTTAATTTTTTTTTTTTTTCAATTTCTTGCAAATCGGTTGCAATCTTTGTGTCCAAACATAAAATCAAACATGTATGTAACCTGATCTAATGATTCGTATTTTTCTTTTGAATGTATTGCTCGTGTTTCCACACATCTTCTTACATTTATAAATTATATGAATAGACTTTGAATATACTTGCATCAATTCAGTTAGACAATGCATAGATTAGGACCCATACAAAGAAAACCTATTATGTGCACTTGTTTTTGTAATGTTTTGATTTATAAGTGTGTATTGTCTTTTTTAACAATCACTGAAGTTTCATTGAAAATTTGACTAATTTCCCAATGTTTCCCCATGTTTCCAACAACAATGATACATTACGCAATACAACCGATATAGCCCATGTGATAACCGATATGTATCCGTATTCCAAGGGTGCGAGACATAACGCGATACAAATATTTCAAGCACTGCCCATACCAGTCAGTTCCTCAGAGTCGAGGAACGTATCAAGCTGTCATGTCAACATATTTACAGGGAGAACCTCTGTGTCTATCTCATTTGTAGAAGTTGTGGGTGATAAAGATGCCACCAACATGTCTGAAGTATCTTGATGCTTATCCTCCGGTAATGTGGAAATCCTTGGGGCCTTTTTCATCACAAGAAGTTGATGTCAGATGACTGATGAAGACGTAGATATCTTTAATGCTTATCAATTTATCTAGCAAACTTCATTATTTAGCCATTATATTCTTCGATGTGATCTATATCCTAATGGGTTCATTCAGTGATTTATATGGATATTTTGATATTTAGATCTTTCTGGCTTTAGCCTGTCTTTCTCATTTCTAACGTTGTTGCTATAATTCTCAAAGTTGTGTTTACAGTGTTCATTAGATGAGCTCGCAGAGAGTGTAGTGTGTGCGAATGATCCAGGGTTCAATCCTGGGTAATGTTACCTTTCAAAAAAGAAGAAGAGAAGCTCATTGCATAGTTCTAAAACTTCGTGACTTGACTCAAGAGCATGGCCTAGTCAACTTGACTTGACAAGATTTGTAGCCAAGTTATCATGAAACTTGGTTGTCAGCACGACTTGGCCTTGACTCAGTTTGACTTGCTGAGAGAACTTGACTCGGTTGACTCGACTTGAGTCAACATGATTCGAAGTGAGTCACTCACTTGGGCAGCTTTTTAATAAAAAGTAAAAAGTGGGTTTCAAACCCCAGACCTCTGGCAGGGAGATCAACATCTGTAACCAACAAGCCAAGCATTCCGTGTTTGCATCTTTTTTCGATATTTTTATAATTATCTATATATGACTGGTTAAAATATTTATAAATAATATTAATTAATATATTAAATATTGAATCGAGTCAAGTAAAGACTTGTCCATGTCTTTGAGTCAAACAGACCCGGCTGGACATTGAGTCGAGTTGAGTTCTCGAGTTTTTAAATTATGGCTCAGTGTTTCTGGATGTTTCTGGTCATATCTACCTGCTGTCTATGGAATTAACTACATATTTTGCTCACCAGCTTTATACAAGCGGTCAACTGTACCCATCTTCAAATCTCATGGGATTTCCCAGGCACGCCTATCTGATTGTGTAAATGAAACACTTTCAGCTATTCGTACTGTAAGTTTTCAAAATGCTTTACTTGAGTGCTTTCCTTTTCTTTTTTGGATTTTGAGACATCTCCTGCAACACTTAAAATTTATTGAAATGCACGATTCATCAAGATCCAAATTTTCAAACAGGGAGTAACAGACGTGGCATGCTTACTCTCTGATGATTGATACTTTTTCTTACCTTGTGCAAACAGGTGAGATCCTTTGGTGGTGAAAAGCGTCAGATGTCAATGTTTGGTAGGCTGGTAAGTTTTTGGGTCCTCAGAAATTTGTTTGTTTAGCTTCTAAAATCCTTGGGAGCTGCTCCATATGTACTTCTGTGAAGTTTGGCAGGTTCTTGCTTATCAAACCAGTGGAACAAAGCTTGGAACTTTAAAGTCTGCAAATGAAACGCTGACTAGAGCTATGGTCTATGTTTGTTTGTTGGCTCTTTATTGTCTTGGTGGAAGCAAAGTGAAGGCGGTAAGCACCTGTATATCATGACCTTCTATGACAGTAAATGCTGCTGTAAACTTTTGGCCAAGACGGTCCCATTCATTTGCCATTTTGAGTTATGTATGACATGTAGTCATGTGCTGCAATTGCTGGAAAGCTAACAATAATTTGAATATTATCATTAGCTTCTTTAAGTATGTTTCCATGATCATCAATATTGAACCACCTTGTCTCTTCATTTATGTTTCATAATTAAATTGAATACAAGGCGTCTATCAATCAAAGTTTCACTATTGTGGTTCGCATTGCAAATTGAAGGTCTACTTGTTTGTAGAATCAGAAAGCGTGAATTGGCATCTCTTTTCCATAGTGAATTTATATTGTTAGAGTTTGTGTCTGTGGTAGTTATATCAACATGAACTACTTGTGTTGGGATTTTCGTGTCATAATTCTAAAGGTTTAAGGTATATTGGTCGCAGGGTGAACTGCCAGTTGGGATCATGGCTTCTTTTATTGGATACACCTTCACATTGACATTTGCTGTGAGTTATATCTTGTGTGTTTTCGTTGTATTTATTTTTTTATTCATCCAATTCAATCTGCATTTCAAATGGATCTTTCCATTCTTCGGATATCATACTGTGAGCAATTTCAGGTTCAAGGGGTTGTTAACACACTCGGCGATCTTCGTGGGACCCTTGCTGCTGTTGAACGGATTAATCATGTTTTATCTGGGGCAGAAATTGATGAGTCACTTGCTTATGGTTTAGAAAGAGAACTCCATAAAAAAGAACTGGATGATGACAGTCTCAGATTATTCTATAACAATGCGTCTGCTGAGATGAATCAAGTACTAAATGTGCATTCTGTGTCAGGGTTGAAATCAGCTATCAATGGTTGTAATGTAGCTTGGTCTGGCGACATTTGTCTTGAAGGTATTTTTGACATGGTTTCATATATTTTCGAGAATACAGCTTTACTTCTTCATTTATATTCTTACTTTAAGATTAACTCCTGATCTCATTCCTTTCTGATACAAGCTAATCAATTTGCATGATAAATTGAGGAATTTTCTCTTGAAAGTCACTCTATAGACTATTGAAAATCAATATCTAGTGAAGAATTTCAGCTTCTTTCTATATCTCACTGCAGATAAATCTGTTTGAAGATTTATCTGCTACTTGGTTTGTTGGTATCTTTGATCCAAGGTATTCCGTAACAGCAACAGTGGAAATAACGGCTACCATCATTACCTTCACGATACAGGCCGTAATGAGCATTACAGCCCTAGTAACCAAGGTGTTCCATAATGGTAATGGTGGCCGTAACGGCCACTGCTGTTACCGTTATGATACGGGCTGTAACAGTCGTTATGGCCCCTGTAATGGCTGCTGCGATTTATTTATTTATTATTATTATTTTAAATTTTATTTTAAAAACCTATTTCGGGACTGTTACATGCATTTTTTCTTGTAACGGCCGTTACATAACCGTTTTTGTATACCTTGCTAGAGACGGCTATTACGGTCTTTTTAAAAAAAAAAAAAAAAAAAAAAACCCCCCGAAAAACCTCAACTGCTTCATAACAGCCTTTACGAGGGGTGTAACGGGTCGTTATGAGGGCCGTAATGGCAGTTACAATCATTTTTTCCACAACGGCCATTATGGCCATGATGACCCCGTAACGTGTAATGGTTGCCACCGTTACCTTTACATAATAGCCTTTACGGTCCCGTAATGGTCGTTATGGCACACTATGCTCTGAGTTGCACCTCAGCACACACGCAACTCTGACATTATTTTCTTGGCTTGGTTGGATCATTTGGATGGAGATGCAAGCTAGTCGTTTTTATTGTAAGGTGAATTTGTGTAAATTTTCTTCAGATTTGCCAACTTACATACTGATTCGCACAAATTCGATTGGCAGATGTGCACTTCTCTTATCCTCTGAGGCCTGATGTAGAAGTCTTAAGTGGTATGAACTTAACGCTAAAATGCGGAACGGTAACAGCACTTGTAGGACCTAGTGGTGCTGGGAAAAGCACAATTGTACAGCTCTTAGCACGCTTCTATGAGGTTTTGATTCACTTCCATAACAAATACTTTGCCCATCTTGATAGTCGGTAAAGGAATGAGTTGTAGTGGTGTCTCTATTTTGCAGCCAACTAGAGGTCATATATCAGTTGCAGGAGAAGATATTCGTACATTTGATAAGAGTGAATGGGCTCAGGTTGTCTCCATAGTAAATCAGGTAGCTCCTTGGGTCAGCAGAGTGCATGCTGTAGTATAGAATACAATTAACTTATGATGTGACGTAGAATGATTTTCCTTTTTCCTCTTCATATATATGATTTGAGAAATGCAATGGTTAATCGTGAGAGTGGGTTAGTAGGATTTTCCTACTTTTCCACACATGCCAATGTGGCATGTGTGAAAGATCCAGGCTGTTCATCAGGGGCCCAAAAAGAGTCTGGTCCGATCATCAGGTAGGATACAGTGTAGGAAAAGAAATGGATGGTAGGCGGTTCAAATCAACAAAACATGGATTGGCCTGATTTTCATGCCACATCGCATTGATGGTGGGGCTCAACTGATGTTTGGCTGTATTTCACACATTGGTGCATGTTGAGAAAATGGGATTTGAGATCTAACTCTCATGAGTAGCCTTGACAATGTTCCTATTTTTCTGTTATTTTGTTTCTGTGATGTTTCTGTCCAATTGGTGGTGCAAAAGGCTCTCTTAGTGAACTTACAATATTTTTGTCGGGTTACCTTTCTCCAATACACTGATGCAGGAACCTGTCCTTTTCTCCATGTCCGTTGGAGAAAATATAGCATATGGCTTACCGGATGAGAACGTCTCTAAAGATGATGTAATAAAGGCAGCCAAAGCTGCAAATGCTCATGAATTCATAATTTCCCTTCCACAGGTGCATCTTCCTGCTTAAATATGAGCATATCGGATTATTTGACCCCTTGCATTCAGTTTTTGTTCTACATGCTGAGATGCTTTCTTCATTTAGGGTTATGACACTCTAGTTGGTGAGCGTGGAAGCCTGCTGAGTGGAGGACAGAGGCAGGTAAGAAAATAACGTTACAGGAAAGAAAAAAAAATAAAATTCAAAGGATGTGGAATTCTGGAGTCACTATTTCTTCCAATTTGCAGAGAATTGCAATTGCCAGAGCTCTTCTTAAGAATGCTCCGCTTCTGATCCTTGATGAGGTATGCTTGTGTCTCAAGTTACCGGGTATCTTTTTTATTATTTGATTTCTCATTTGATGTTAATGGGTTTTAATATCCATTAACGTCCAATGAAAAAAGAAAAAAAGATAAGAGTGGAATGGCAGAATTGGATTGTATAGCCAACCTCAATTAGTTGGTAGCAGGCTTAGATGATGATGATGAGATGTTAATGGGTTTTACTTGTGAAGATTTTATGATCCTTGTGAGATTTTCTTATAAAGGATTTTTCACTTGCCGAAGATAGGGCCCTAGGAATTTTTGGCGAAACATGTATAATATTATCACATCCCAGTTTTATATGTTGGGCCCTTTTTCATTGATCTACGCTGTTGATTTGATCCACAGTGGATGGAACGTGCCACAAAAAATTGTACCCAATGGGGACAGTCTTAACTCTTTGATTGGTGTCCTCCAAATCAACAGTTAAGAAAATAAACTCTGCAAAGCTTCACATTCAGTGTAAAAATGCTATAGATTGGATGATTATGATTGTCCAATCTGGGAGATTTTTGAGGCATGTTCCATCCATGATGGGGATAACAAGATCAGCGTCTGGATCACTGATCCAATGGGCTCCACACGTACAAACTCAAGGCCTGGGGACACTATAAATCTTCTCACATTGAGGATAATAATTTCTCTTTCCCGCATATCTTCTTTATATCTCCTCAATGTTCTTCCCTTGCTCTGGCTCACTTCAGGTTCTCTCCATGCTTTCTGATTCAGGCTACCAGTGCTTTAGACACAGTCAGTGAGCAGCTGGTTCAAGATGCTCTCAACCACCTAATGAAGGGGAGGACGACATTGGTGATTGCTCATAGATTAAGCACTGTGCAGAATGCGCATCAAATCGCAGTTTGTTCAGATGGGAGGGTCATGGAGCTAGGCACCCACTTTGAGTTGTTGGCTAGGAAGGGTCAATATGCTTCATTGGTCAGCACTCAAAGGCTTGCATTTGAATGATTCTGAATGGTGGTTTTATCGGAAAGTGGCCAGAAGAACTGCCAACTCAACACTTGAGGTTTTGAGTATTAAATAACCTCCAGCAAGGTCAGGGCTCTGAGGAACTCACTTAAAGTGGTTACAAAATTTTAGCATGAATGTTTCTTAGATATAAAGAGAAAAACTTTGATACTCTGGAAGAGTGATTGATGATACTCAGGCACTTAGAAAATACTTTGAAATTGCAGTTGTGGCATACAACTAGTAGCCAGTGTAGATTTACCATGAACCAAAAAGTAAGCTTATTTGATTATTTGACTATCAGACTGGTGGACATTTATTGAATGGTTAGAAATAAAACATATTCAACAGTCCTATTTCCACAAATAGTTGTCCATGAATCAGAGGGTAGGATTGTTCAACCTGTCTGATATTGGAATTTTGATTTGGCAACTGTGGGCTGCTCAATCTAGTTGGTGTTATTTGAGTTAATATATGCCATGTGTACAATGTCTTAGTGCCTATGTATCAAGCATCATGCGCAGCCCGAGTACCATGTTACTCCTCAAATTTAAATCATTCTTGCTTCTAAGAGGCATTATATGATCCCATATCAAAACAAGAACCAAAGTGTTCTTCTTTTCCATCCAACCTAGCAATGGTCAAGGTAGGGCCCACCTTTCAGTAACCAAAGGCATTGATCTGATAGGTCCCGTCATGGGATCCCCCATGCCCCTAATATCACCCCCATCAGATGATCTTAGCCATGCAATGATAATGGACAATTAAAACCAAGAGAATGTATTTAGCGCCATTTGTATGGTTAAGATGATCTGATGGTGGAGATTTTTTTGGGCATCTCTTATCCACAATGGGGCCACCATATGAACATTTTGGATCATTCAAACGAGCCTCATGTTCAGTTCATTGGGCAGCACAAATGTTCCATTGAACACTGTATATTTCCTCCAGTTCTAACCTTGTTCGTCTCTTTAGAAACTGTCCTTGTTCTAATTTTTCTCTTGTATGAAAATTCAGCTTTGACAATCTGAAAGCAGAAGACTCTGATTGAACATCGGAAAGGATATTATATCAGCAGGCATATAGAATTCAAGCTGCATATTTTCTTCGTATACTTCTTGAAATGGTGGAATACTCCGCTGCAATTCATAATCACAGTTGTGCCGTGAGAACCAGTGTCTGGATTGCATTGAAGGATGAGCAGCAGAATCTTTCAGGCCAGCATATACCAAGAAAATAAAAAGATTTATTTCAATGTATTTTATTTATTAACTGAAATCAATTTTTATATTTGTGTACCATGCCATACTTAGTCTTTGTAATCATCCCAATTGGGATGTATACATCCATTATCTACAAGAAATCGCTGGGTTCGTGGTTCAAAGAAGCAAGCCTGATCTAAGTTGGTTTTGCAAGTTTGAGGTTAGCTAGTCGCACATACTCTGTACTTGATATGTGTGATATATGAGCTGTGCTGATATGACCTCTGTGTAGATCATCTGGTAAAAAAAAAAAAAAAAAAAACCCTAGTCAACCATCACTTTGGCCACATGAATGAAAGCCTTGGGAGGTCTGAAAAACTGACTAGTTCTTCTATTATACTGTCCATCCACTGTTTTCATCCATACGGGGCCTGATTGTTGAGGCATCTGATCTTTCTGGTTAAGTGACGGTGTTTCCCACCTGTTACACAGTTGGGATGTCATGCATGCCAGGTTGGCACATGTTGCCACATAAAGGTAGCAAACCTTTTGAAATTTGGGCTCAACTAATCTAATGTTCTTCTCTCACCAGACATGGTTTGGTATTGCAACCGTGTTTCTTCTGAACTCTGTGACTAGGCCACATTCAATTTCCCAGTGGATGGAAGAACAGTTAGATCTCTTGATTTGATGATTGTGGGTTCCAACCTCATGAACTGGTCACTGCTTGATTAGGACCTTTGTGATTTTCCACTCTAACCTGAAATGCAGGGGTCTACTCAAGCTTAGGATTTTAAGACTTGGTGACTTGACTAACTGGTTCAGTCCAGAGTCGAGTTCCGATTCAGATAAGTTGGGGGTGACTTGGCAGCCGGGTACGGCCGAGTTACCCCCTATTTTTAGTTCTGACTTGCAGTCATGTGGTGTGGGTGGGTGTGTAAAAAAAAAAAGGATTGGGGT
This sequence comes from Magnolia officinalis, assembly GCA_021015155.1. Taxonomy (NCBI): domain Eukaryota; kingdom Viridiplantae; phylum Streptophyta; class Magnoliopsida; order Magnoliales; family Magnoliaceae; genus Magnolia; species Magnolia officinalis. Next base: position 119,257,800 of record JAJHSJ010000001.1, read on the forward strand.
TGATCGAGTCTGATGTAACTCAGACGAGTCACACAGGACTTGTCCCAGTCTTAAAACCTTGATCCATTGGGAATCATTCCTCAGAATATGCTGCTGTGTCTTGTGTTGCTTCTGATGAGCAGTCTACTGAGTTCATTTGGCCGAGTCAGGTCACCAATACGTGTCTCTCGCGGTCCACTGAGTTCATTTGACTGAGTCAGGTCACCAACATGTGTCTCTCCATGGAACTTACGTGCTGAGGTGGTCTGATGATCTAGACCATCCATCATCTGGCCGCTAGGTACAGTGCTTACACAAGATGATCCTGACCCAATTGAGTTTTATGGAGTCGAATGTAAGCCATTGAGGTTCTTTTCATATGGTCCGTATTCAGCTTTACATGATCAATGGTTAGAATCACCGGTTCAACGGAAGTTTTGTATTGTGGGCAGAGGGTAGCTCCAGAACATGCTTGGTTCCCTATATTTTATCATCTCGGCGTGTGGGGCCCGGTGGTATGCGGCTCATGCCGGTGACCCTGAGTCAAACTTTCAACAGCAAAAATGCAAATTGCACTTGCACCAATTTGTCAGATCCAAGCCGCTCATAGGGTGGACCACACTATTTAAATTCCCTGGGACAAAATCAACGCTGGTTTGTTTGTCTAGTAAGCCGCACAACCAAGTTGAATGTGCATGGTCGATATTTAACCGTCCACCTCCTTTTTAGGTGTGTGGCTCATCAGACGTGCAGACCAGCCTCATTTTAGACCCATTTCATCTTTACGACAAGGCCCACCATCTGGTTTAGTTGGATCTTGCATGTTGGCAGGTATCACATGGCTACTGGGGACAGCAGGATATCAGAAAATGCTGCATGCAAGATCTTGGCCGTTAATCATACATGCCCCATGGCGCGTGCCCACATGCTAAGAGGAGCCGCATGATGCAAAGCCACCCCTGCCGGAATAACGGTCCGCGGTGACGCGTGTGGGAATAATGGCTCGTGCGGGGAGAGCAGGATTCAGGGAATCGGTAATCCGGATCCCTACTCTCACGAGCATCCATAGCAGGATAGAAACAAACCACGAGGCTTGTTTCAGCACATGAAGAACATATATAATAACTAACCCTAGTATTTGAACTCTCAAACCCATACCAGACTCCAAAATCATGAAGAAGGGGGCGAAACGCTTCGCACCCTCAGACTCCATTCCCGACTCCACCGATTCTGATGTATGTTTTCAAACCCTAGCATTTTTCCCCTCTTCTCTTCCCATTTTATAGGACTTTTCCCATTTGGGAAGGCGTTTTCCTACTTTCCCCCCCCCTTTTTCTTTTGCATGCATTGCAAACTCTTCGCTGTCCGCGTCTGATGGATTTTCTTTTTTGAAATGTTCTGGATGATTTGATAAAAGGTCAGAGATAGAGCTTTTTTTTTTTTCATTTTTTTTTTTAAAATCTTTCTCTTGGGACGGTAAAAAACTCGATTGATTAAGATAACGAATGTTCTTTTATGCTCTCAAGCTGAAGCTTTATTGAGACGGATAATGCCGTAGCTGAACACTCTTAATCCGATCCATTGATTTCCGCAGCATTCGCCAAGATGAATCTTTTAGCGTTCTTGCTTTCAGTTACAGCGGTTTTGTTTGTGTTCGGATGAACGGGCGGACTGAGTTACGAAAGTTTGGGTCGGTCAAGACTCAAGAGGAAATGGGCAAAAATCAATGATGTTTGCTGGTATTTGTAATGAGGCAGTAGCTACTGCCCTCAATTTGCGTTTTTGTTCCCTTTTAAGTTCCGTTCAAAGCAACATAATTTGAAGTTGGAGCTTAGACCGTTAACAGGAATGCTCAGGGAGGAAATTGCACATTGGTTATTTCCACTCCATTAAGCGAGTTATTTCAATTCAATCAAAAGTGGTACCAAACAGTTACCTGCGGCTTTTATTGCTGAGCGTGGGAAGTTGGGATTTATAATCGAACTTGCCAGAATGTGTTTAGACATGCCATATGAGTGTTCTATCTTTCCATAAAACATTTGCAAAATGCGTGTGGGTCAGATTCCTAAACAACCCGAGGAGTGGAAATTGATTATCTGAGAGTTCATGCCCTACCTACACCTCTTTGATGGTCTGCTCATGGCTTGCTGACTTGCAGTCCATCTCCTTGTTTGGTGTCATATAATCATCAGATCCTTGATACTGTCGAGAAGAGCTTGCCTACTGGATCGACCTTTCAAATGGTTGACCAAACTCTCTTGAAATTCTGCAGATCTGTAAGCAAGATATTGGGTTTCAACTCATTGTTCTGTCAACTGTCTGCATTACAACCAGTGTGGAAAGTTAATGCCTATTCTGTAAACCTCGCGTTGCCTTATGACAAGTAAACTATTTCGGTCCAGATGCACTATTTGGATATCATATACGAGCTTTTGCATTTTTTACTATATCACCCAAGTACCTATACCAGTATCAATTAAGACAAGGATGGGATATGTGGAATCCTCTGAGGTCCAAATTCATAAGAAATGGGTAATGTAAGGATTGTTAGAGCTCACAAGTGTAATTGTGTGACAATACTAGTTATAAATACCTAGAAGCTATGAACTGTAGATTTCTAAACAGAGGGTCGATCTAGATTTTGAGTGTGGAGGAAAGGGGAGTTACTTATGCAGGTATCCAAATATTCTAGGCCATTTTTGTGTGCGTGTCGATCCAAGCAGCTTTTGGACCATATCTTAAGCCTGGCCTTGTTCAAATGTAAATTGAGCTCATACTTTTTGTTTATGCTTTTTTTTTTTTTTTCTTCTCTCTGGAGTGTATATGGGATTGGGCTATGTGCTACACAATTCTATGATTTTGCTGTTTGCATGTTATTGTCTACCACTAGAACCTTTTTAGTAATTTGATTGATGAATATGCGTTGTACCTAATGATTATCAGAAGTGTCCATTACCCAAAGGGACTGTTGGTCATGATTGTGGACACTTTCCTTTTCTCTTCTCTAATTCTAATAGGATGTTAGAACCCACGTGAAACCTTCTTGTTATTATGATGCAGTTCCGGAGTAAAAGAGTAATGGCAGCACCCCCTTTTGATGTTCACAGGGCAGAATCATCTCGTCAGCATCAGATGGCGGCACCCATATTAGATGTTCAGCGGGCAGAGTCATCTCGTCAGCATGTGAGAGCTCTCAATGCCCAATTCGCAAGGTTGTACCTTTGCTATTACCATGACATGTTTCCATGGTGTGTTATAGCTTTGTTACATGCATGTTTTTTTTATTGCTGCGTGCTAAAAAAATATTAGTAAATGGAGAATTTTGTGCAATGCTTGCTTCTTTTTTTTTTTTTTCTCTTTCTGTATTATGTTTGTCCGCTCTTATACATTCCATAAGGTCATCTTTTAATTTCACTTATGTATGTTTTTAATGTCGATTTTCCCTTGGCATGTGTTGTCACATCTTTTCTCTTAACCAGGGTATTTTATCTCTTCTATGGCCAATATTATTCATACAGGTTCAGTACACTATGTACACACTGCAACATCTGTTGCATGGTACAGATGCTAGTTATATATTTATCCACAAGTCTCTTATTATAGCTAAATTACATACAGGGTTAGAGAGCAACCGCTTAGCACGGGAGACACTGATGCCCATTCAATTACATCTGTTTTTGCCCTTCTGAACACCCCCGTAATATCCTTGACAAGTTGTTGAAACACCTATTGTTCCTCTCCTTTCATATCTCCAAGAGACTAGCAAGCAAAACCATCCTCCAAATTCTCCTTCCATTCTTGCCTCTTCTGCTCGCTCACCATGTCCGAAGTAATTCCACTTTTGACTTCAACATCACCCAATTCACCCCGAACAATGACAAGAACTTACCAAAACCCCCTTTCCAAACATGCAGTGTACGAAGAGGTGGTTCGCTGACTTATTACTCTTCCAGCATAGTGGGCAAACACTAATGATGGCCATGCCCCTCTTTTAGAGGTTGTTGATAATAAGAATCTTGTTCCAACCCGCTGGCCAAGCAAATGCTACTATCTTGAGGGGTTCTCCTTAGGACCAAATGAGAGCCATGTGTGTACTACCCCCACTCGACAGGGAGACACTTAGCTTCCTATAGAAGGACCTCACAATAAAGCGCCCTAACTCGTCATCTATCGACTTCATCACATCCAGTTCCAAACAGAGCACAACACCTGAAAGCCACTTTGATAAGACTAAGAACTCCACCTTCTCCTCTCATAAGTTCCTTGTTCACAGAGGCATCCACACTCCATTCAGGCCTTGAGATGAAAAGCATTGAGCTATAGGTATTTCCAGGTTTGGGGACATTGAAGCCAACTTTTGGAAATCATCTAGCACCATACATCTACCCAAAATATTACCCTTCTTCCATCTCTCACTGAAAACCCCACCTCTTGAAATCTCCCTTCCATGCCCACAATTGTCTTCCACAACCCCGTAGCCATACACAAGGGTGATTTTTTCGTCCACCAGTCCATTCTCTCAAACCCATATTTTCTTAACTATTACTTCCCTTGGCAAGTTGTCCTCTTTCGAGCCAAACCTCCAAAGCCATTTTCCTAGAAGCACCTCGTTCGTAATTTCCAACCCCCCCAGTTTGTGCACATCATCCCACCTCATGAGATGGAATTTACTCCTCTACTCCTTACCATAAAAAATCCCTCTTCAATCTTTCTTGTGTCTTTAGAACTTCATATGAAATATACCGGGAGATTCAAAAGAGCTTCTTTAATTAGAGTTATTGATGCGGACACAAGCGCATTCAAGGTGTACCAACGAAGAAAGCGCCAATCACAAGTGTCGTCCTTGTGGATAGGCGACTATTGAGGAGCTGAAGACCTTTCACATGTGATTGGACATATAGAAGACCCCACTCAGGGAAGACACATGTGAAGGAAGATTGGAGAAGAAGAAGACCGAGCACCCGAACTTTCCCGCACTTATGTTATTTGCGCGTTTTTTCTTAAGTTAGGGGTCTATTTGCGTGTTTTTGCTTAAGTTAGGGGTCTTTTAGTAATTTTATATCTTTATTTGCTTATTCTAGGGGTATTTTAGTAATTCTATGTCTTTATTTGCTTATTTAAGTGGGCTAAAGCCCTAAATCCGAATTGGAACTATTGATGAATGAAAAGCAAACCCTTTGGTTGCCCTCTTCTTCTCTTCTCTCTAATGGTACTTCTTCTCATCCCTTGATCTTCTTCTTCTAATTTCTTCTTGTGCCCCTCCAATTTCCTCAAGGTAATTATTTCCTTCTTTCTCTTTTCTAGTTTTGGCTAATCCTTCTTCGATCAAAACTTTGAGAATCGATTTAAACCCTAAACCCTCAAATTCTCAAATCCCTAATCCGAGAAACTTCTTGGTTCTTCGGACTAGTGATCTTCATTGATCGATTGGGTGTGACCATGCAAGATCGGGAGGTCTCATCCCTCGCCGGATCCAACCTAAGTAATAATTGAATTCCATACTCCATGGTTGTGATGATGGCCCGCTTCATTGCATGTTTCCTTTATGATTTTCTTAGTTATGATGATTACTGCTAGAATTTTAGATCATTTATTCCTTTTATTTCCGCTGTTTAATTATGTTCATGAGCATGCATCATAATTAGGGCTGTCCTGCGTCAAATTTGGTATCAGAGAATAGGTTTGCATGGTTTTTGTCTAGATCGAGTTATCAAATTAGGGTTTCCAGATTTGCAGATTTCCCGCTTTGCAGATTTGCAGATTTCCAGATTTGCAGATTTCCAGATTTGCAGATTTCCAGCTTTGCAGATTTCCAGCTTTGCAGATTTGCAGATTTGAGATTTCCAGATTTGCAGATTTCCAGATTTGCAGATTTCCAGATTTACAGATTTGCAGATTTCCAGATTTGCAGATTTCCAGCTTTGCAGATTTCCAGATTTGCAGATTTCCAGATTTGCAGATTTCCAGATTTGAGATTTCCAGATTTCCAGATTTCCAGATTTAGAAAGTTCCAGATTTAGAAACTTTCCAATTTAGAAAATTTCCAGATTTAGAAAATTTCCAGATTTAGAAAGTTCCAGATTTAGAAACTTTCCAATTTAGAAAATTTCCAGATTTAGAAAGTTCCAGATTTAGAAACTTTCCAAATTTAGAAAATTTCCAGATTTAGAAAGTTTCCAGATTTAGAAAGTTCCAGATTTAGAAACTTTCCAATTTAGAAAATTTCCAAATTTGAGTTGTTTCCTGTGTCAACTTAATTGTGTCAGTTCATAGTAGTTTTGCATTCATCACATTCATCTTGAAAGTCATAACACCTAGTAGTCTAGTTGGGTAGAGTTTGGTTCAAGTCTTCACTGTATGCCCACGAGAAGAGGTAGAGGTTTCGGACTTCAACCTACCATGAATAACGAGCAGTTATCTGAGCAACTTGCTCAATTGATACAAAAGATAACCGCCCTAGAAGCGGGTCAGAAGCGCGAGTTTGCCCGCCTTGAGAACCAAATTACCACTACCATGACTAAGGTCGAGCAACTAGAGGCGTCCCAAAAGGAAAATCCCGCTGTAGGGGATGATGCGTACTCCCAAGTGGGAGGAATCATTGAAGAACGCGCTGCCACACGTGGTGGTAATGAAGATAGAGATCGTGGTAACGGTCGTGGTGTGGTGCGAGAGGCACGAGCCACATGTGATCATCAAGACCGTTATGATCCAGATGAGCGTGCGATGAAGAGTGTGAGAGTTGAGGCCCCGAGTTTTGATGGGCGCTTGGATCCCAAGGCATTCCTTGACTGGGTTGCTGACATGGACCACTACTTTGAGTGGTATGGCATGTCGGAAAACCGTCAAATGCGGTTTGCTAAGATGAAACTTGTGGGTCAAGCCAAGCTCTTCTGGACCAACACCGAGCGTAGGATAGAGAGAGTTGGTAGAGCCCCTATCATGCATTGGTATGAGATGAAGAGAAGTTGAAGGAGAAGTACCTTCCTCTCTCATACCGCCAGAAGCTCCTTGACCAATGGCAATCCTTACGCCAAGGGTCAATGTCTGCCGCTGACTACATCGCTAAATTTGAAGAATATGTGATGCGATGTGATATCCGAGAAGACCCTCTAGTAACGCTCTCGCGTTTCAAGACGGGCCTTCGTGCGGATCTTCAGCGCGAGCTTATGACTCGGCCCTTAACGGACTTGGATGAAGCATATCAAGTCGTGCAGGAGTTAGAGCAATATCTGAAGGCTCCTGTCGTTCGTCGTTTTGAGTCCCGAGACTCCAGTGCTAGATCTAGTTCCCAGGGAACTAGACCTAATATTGGTAGTCAACCTAGGGCACAGGCGACCATTTCGCCTAGGCCTAGGGAGGACAAGGGTAAAGGGGTTCTTGGTGCCGGTCCTAGTAACATGAACCAAGTGAGGTGCTATGAGTGTGGCAATCTTGGCCACATGTCTAATCAGTGTCCTACGAAGAGCCGTGGGAGAGCCTTAGTTATAGGCGAGTCCCACGAGGGTGGAGATGACCAGGGTGATTATGAAGTTGAAGAGTATCACCCTGAAGGAGGACTTACTGATGAAGAAGAAGTGGATGGAGAAGCAACGCTTGCAGTAGTCAGGCGTGTGCTAGCTCAGTCTAGAAGTAGTGCTGACTGGCGTCGAAGCACTATCTTCTACACTATTGCCAAGTGTGGTGAAAAGAATTGTAAGGTGATAGTGGACAGTGGAAGTTGTCAGAATGTGATTTCCACTAGCACCTTAGATCGCTTAAAACTGAAATCCACACCTCATCCAGACCCGTATAAAGTTTCTTGGGTTGACAAGACATCCCTACCTGTCACCCAGCAATGTCTAGTCCCCATCGAGTTTGGGTCATACAAAGAGTCCCTGTGTGTGTGATGTCTACCTATGGATGTGGGACATGTTATCCTAGGTAGACCGTGGCTATTCGATAATGATGTCACGATCTTTGGCCGTTCGAATGCGTGTACTTTTATGTATAACGGTAAAAAGATCAAACTTAATCCCATGCCACCTGAGAATACACTAGGGAAGAAGAAGGATGAGAAGGCAAGTGAGCCTAGAGGAATGGGGAAATTCAAACCTAAGTCTCTACATATAATCAGCGCAAGAGAGTTTGAAAAAGAGGCTAAGGAGGATTCTATGGTGTATGCCCTTGTGGCTAGAGAGATTACACCTGAGGTTCCATCAGAGTTGCCCCGTGAGGTGACTTCGGTCCTGAAGGAATACAGTGATGTATTTCCTGAAGACTTACCGAATGAGTTGCCACCTATGAGGGACATACAGCATGTCATTGATCTTGTCCCAGGGTCTACTCTACCGAACCTTCCTCACTACAGGATGAACCCTGCAGAGCATGCAGAGTTGAAGAAGCAAGTTAATGAGCTTCTGCAAAAGGGTTTCATCCAAGAGAGTATGAGCCCGTGTGCCGTGCCTGCATTGTTGACGCCAAAGAAAGATGGCACGTGGCGCATGTGTGTGGACAGTCGTGCCATAAACAAAATTACTGTCAAGTATAGGTTCCCTATACCTAGACTTGATGATATGCTTGACATGATGGCCAGGTCCACTATATTCTCTAAGATAGACCTCAAGAGTGGATATCACCAAATCCGTATACGCCCAGGAGATGAGTGGAAGACGGCGTTTAAGACGAAAGATGGGCTGTATGAGTGGTTGGTCATGCCCTTCGGCTTGACTAACGCACCTAGTACTTTCATGCGGGTGATGACACAAGCTTTGAGGCCGTTCATGGAAAAATTCCTAGTGGTGTACTTTGACGATATTCTTATTTATAGTACCACTAAGGAATCACACCTTGAACATTTAAAGAAGGTCTGTAGTGTCCTTAGGAAGGAAAAGTTGTACGCTAATCTTAAGAAATGTGCATTCATGTCTAGCCAAGTTGTGTTCTTAGGATTTATAGTGTCATCTGAAGGGATGCGCGCAGACCCTGAAAAAGTCAGGGCCATAGTTGAGTGGCCGGAACCAAGGAACATTCATGAGGTGCGAAGCTTTCACGGCCTAGCAACTTTTTATCGTCGGTTCATTAGGGGTTTTAGCACGATCATGGCTCCCATTACCGAGTGCATGAAAAAGGGAGAGTTCGTGTGGTCTAAAGCCGCAGTCAAGGCTTTTAAGGAAATTAAGGGCAAGATGGTAGAAGCTCCTGTCATGCGTCTACCTGACTTTTCTAAAGTCTTTGAAGTAGCGTGTGATGCGTCTGGTGTCGGTATAGGTGGAGTGTTGAGTCAAGAAGGACACCCAGTGGCCTATTTCAGTGAGAAACTGAATGAGGCAAAACAAAAATACTCCACTTACGACAAAGAATTTTATGCGGTAGTGCAATCCCTGAGACATTGGCGACACTATCTCCTACCGCAAGAATTCGTTTTGTTTTTGATCATGAGGCGTTGAGATATTTGCATTCTCAGAAGAAACTCAACCCAAGGCATGCCAAGTGGGTAGCGTTTCTTCAGGAATATTCGTTTGTTTTGAAACACAAGGCCGGGGTTGAAAACAAACCAGCAGATGCCCTTAGTAGGAGAGTGGCGTTGCTCAACTCCTTGAGTGTAGAGGTAGTCGGATTTGAGCAACTGAAAGATGAATACCCCACATGTTCTGATTTTGGGGGTACTTACGCGTCGCTCTCTAGTGACCAGCATATTATGGGTGAATATGTTCTTAAAGATGGCTTCCTTTTCAAGGGAGACAGACTTTGTATTCCCCGTATGTCCCTTCGTGAATTCCTCATCTGGGAGCTTCATTCAGGAGGGATAGCTGGCCATTTTGGTCGTGATAAGACCATTGCCCTCGTGGAAGATCGTTTCTATTGGCCAAGTCTCAAGCGAGATGTAGCCAAAGTTTTAGGGCAGTGTCGAACATGTCAGCTGGCAAAGCAAAGAAAGCAAAATACCGGGCTGTACACGCCATTGCCAGTGCCACATGCTCCGTGGCAGGACATTAGTATGGACTTCGTGCTTGGGCTTCCCAAGACTATTAAAAAGCACGATTCCGTTTTTGTCGTTGTGGACCGTTTTTCTAAAATGGCGCATTTTCTCCCATGTTCGAAGACGTCGGATGCGTCTCATGTTGCTCGTCTCTTTTTTGATGGTGTGGTGCGTCTCCATGGGTTACCTAAAACCATAGTGTCTGATCGTGATGTTCGATTTACTAGCTATTTTTGGAAGACACTGTGGCACATTATGGGAACTCGTTTGCAATTTTCTACTGCTTACCACCCACAAACAGATGGTCAAACTGAAGTGGTAAACCGTAGCCTTGGAAATCTTCTACGTTGTCTAGTGGGTGAACATGTTAAGACTTGGGACCTAATTTTACCAACTGCTGAACTTGCTTATAATGGGTCAGTTAATAGATCTACAGGGTTGAGTCCTTTTGAGATTGTAAGTGGTTATAAACCTAGAATGCCCATAGATCTCTTACCTATGTCTGTTACCCAAAGATCTTCTGAGTCAGCCGATGCATTTGCACGCCATATTCATGATTTGCATACACATATTAGACAGCGGTTAAATAAGAGCAATGATGATTATAAAGTTTCAGCTGATTCTCATCGTAGAGTGCAAGAATTTCAAGAAGGAGACTATGTAATGGTGCGAATAAGGCCAGAGCGATTCTCTCAAGGATCTGCTAAAAAATTACAAGCGCGTAGTGCTGGACCATTTAAGATATTACAAAAGGTTGGGTCCAACGCGTATCGGATTGACCTTCCACCTGAAATGGGCATTAATCCAACTTTTAATGTGGAAGATCTAGTCCGTGCCCATACTCCCATTATTGATACATCGTCCCTTTCATGGCCTTTTTCTGAGTTTGCTACCCAACCCCTTCCACCCCCTCCTCCACCTATTACCCATAAAGAAGAAATTGAGGAAATCTTGGATGACGAGATAGTATCCACGAGAGATGGAGGTTTCCAAAGGTATCTTGTCAAGTGGAAGAACAAACCGTCGTCTGAATCTACGTGGCTGTCGGGCGACGCATTGCAGGGTATTGATCCAGATCTGCTAGAGCGCTACAAAAGTTTCAACTCGTCGGAGTCGAGTTTTTCTCACCCGAGGGGAATTGATGCGGACACAAGCGCATTCAAGGTGTACCAACGAAGAAAGCGCCAATCACAAGTGTCGTCCTTGTGGATAGGCGACTATTGAGGAGCTGAAGACCTTTCACATGTGATTGGACATATAGAAGACCCCACTCAGGGAAGACACATGTGAAGGAAGATTGGAGAAAGAAGACCGAGCACCCGAACTTTCCCGCACTTATGTTATTTGCGCGTTTTTCTTAAGTTAGGGGTTCTATTTGCGTGTTTTGCTTAAGTTAGGGGTCTTTTAGTAATTTTATATCTTTATTTGCTTATTCTAGGGGTATTTTAGTAATTCTATGTCTTATTTGCTTATTTAAGTGGGCTAAAGCCCTAAATCCGAATTGAACTATTGATGAATGAAAAGCAAACCCTTTGGTTGCCCTCTTCTTCTCTTCTCTCTAATGGTACTTCTTCTCATCCCTTGATCTTCTTCTTCTAATTTCTTCTTGTGCCCCTCCAATTCCTCAAGGTAATTATTTCCTTCTTTCTCTTTTCTAGTTTTGGCTAATCCTTCTTCGATCAAAACTTTGAGAATCGATCTAAACCCTAAACCCTCAAATTCTCAAATCCCTAATCCGAGAAACTTCTTGGTTCTTCGGACTAGTGATCTTCATTGATCGATTGGGTGTGACCATGCAAGATCGGGAGGTCTCATCCCTCGCCGGATCCAACCTAAGTAATAATTGAATTCCATACTCCATGGTTGTGATGATGGCCCGCTTCATTGCATGTTTCCTTTATGATTTTCTTAGTTATGATGATTACTGCTAGAATTTTAGATCATTTATTCCTTTTATTTCCGCTGTTTAATTATGTTCATGAGCATGCATCATAATTAGGGCTGTCCTGCGTCAGTTATCCTACCTCCCAAGGACAGTGTGATGCTTGATGTAGGGGTGACAAATTTTTCTTTTTTTTCCTTTTTCTTAAAAAAAATTCTCACTTTTACTCAATCCCTGGTGTCTGGTGGGTTTTCCTATGTATAGCGGCCCATCCCCAAATATGTGGATGGAGATGACCCAATGTTGCATCAAAATACCCCTGCTAGATTCTTGACATCCTCCTTGGGAACTATAGCTAGAATTTCCACATTTATGAGATGCACTTTAGGCCCGAAACCGCTTCGAAAGCAACAAATGATTTTTCGGAGGTTTTGCACTTAGGAACCTCCATATCATGAACAAGATGGCGTCATCCGCAAATTGAAGATGATACAATCGTAGATCTCCCATCCACCTTCAACCCCAACCCCAACCCCTCTCTCCTACATTCCGTTTAGAGCCTCAACCACCACAATGAACAATAAAGGCTATAGCGGATTCCCTCCCGAGGCCTAGTTGCTTTGAAGAAACCTTTTTAACGACTTGTTGACTAGGATCAAGAACTTGGTTGATTTGATGCAAACTTGAATCCATCTTCTCATCTTTCTATATCAATTCGTCCCAGCATGTTCTTTAGTAATTCTAATGGCATGATGATTACGCATTTTCCAAATCTAGCTTGCACACGAGTCCGCTTGTGCCTCCCTTGTGCTTGGAATCAATACACTCGTGGGCAAGCAATGCACTATCCAATATTTGTCTACCTCCTACAGAGACACCTTGGACCTTGGATATGACCTTTCCAAGAGCTACTCTAAACATTGTGGATAACACTTTCCCCCCATTTAACTTTCCCACTACTCTAAACCTCGTGGATAAACCTTACCCTTAGGGTTTTGTGGTTTCCTCTGCTAGGCGTGGGCCCGCTGTTGTTTTGGTCTGTTTTTAGTCTCCTAGTTTTTCCTGTTGCTGTTTTTCTTTTCTTGTTTGGAGAGGATCCCTCTCCTTTGTTTTGTTAATATATTTCTCACCTTAAAAAAAAAAATCCTTAAACTGTCTGCACCCTCCTTCGTGGGAATCAATGCAATGACGACGCTTTGAACTCCACCCAGAGTCTACTACTTTCCAAAAACTCCCGAATAAAAGCCGCAACATCGTTTTTTAATTAATCCCCATAAAACTTGGAAGAATGCCAATGGAAAACTGTTTGGTCCCAAAGCCTTATTTCTCCCCAATTCGTCCATTGCCTAATTTCGTCTTCCAAGACCGGCCTCTCAAGAGAGGCTACCTCCTCATCCAAGATAGTCCGAAATGAAAGATTGTTCAGTCTTGGCCTCTCCAACCCTTCATCTAGGAGCAGATTTGGTAGAATTTTACTGTTGTTTCACACATCTTGGCTTTTCCTCCACCCTGATTCGTCCACTGTCATACTATGGATTTTGTCAGCCTAACTCTTGCACTTGCTAAACCATGGAAGAATTTTGTGTTATTATCCCCTTTTAGCCAAGTGGCCGTCGACCACTGCTTCCATTTTATCTCTTCCTCCTTGAGTCAACTTTTATATTCTTTGATTAGAGCTTCCCTCTTGTCTACTTCCCCTTCCAATAGCACATCACATACGGTTCTATTCACTCTAGCAAAATTGAAAAATATTAAATACTAGAATCAAGTCTGTGCCTGTTTTGTATATGAAACTTCTCCTGTTAAGTCTTCACGAAATGGAGTGATTGGATAATCTTGTTTTGATGGAGATGTGTAAACCTGGCTTTAGAACTATTCAATTTCCTTCTCGATGCGTCAAAATATTAAATGCAAATTTCCCTTAATCCATTATCAAAGGATTGGAGGACCAATGAAAATGTTTCCAGTGGATATAGAGCTCTGTGGATGACGCGGATGTGCCTCTGGCCAGGGGAAAATTTTATAGGACAGCTATTTGATTGGCTATGCTATATGGTGCAAAGTGTTAGGAAGTTAGAAGGCAACATAAGCCCTTTAGAGATTAGGGCTGTCAACAGGTCTGGTTGGGGTCTAGCTTGGGCATTTGCATGGTTGGCCCACCTAAATGGATGGCTTAAATCACAGGCATGCATGCCAATTTGACACATGCATGGGGTAAACTTGCTCTCTAACATGCATGCCGCTTTGCAAACCTTATTATTGTGGCTAGAATAATTAATATATATTTAATTTATAACATACTATTAAACTTAACTGGGCCCTACCCGATTTTAACTGGGTCCAAGATGTTGGACCAGCCAAACCCGACTAGACCCCTTTCTTAATCATGTCCAAAATGGTGGACCTGAACTAATCGATTTCTAAACGAGTTTGAGAAATTGGACCTGGACCCGTTAAAATTGGTTCAAATTACTCAGGTACCCATTGCCAGCCCTAGTAAAGGTGAGTATGTTTAGATGGATGTCTCAGAAATAGGAAGGATATAATTGAGAATGAAGTAATCAAAAGGAGCCTAGAAGTTGTCCCAGTAAGAGATTAATGACATGAAGCAGAATGAGATGGTTTAGTCATGCGTGGGGCAACTGGAGATGACTCCTGTAAGTCGGGTACATTGATTGCGGTTGAAATGCTTGAAAAGAGGATCAAAGGAAGACCTGGAAGAATGTGGATTGAAGTCGTGATAAGGCACATAAAGGCTTGTTCACTTGTCAACGATAGGGCCTTAGATAACACAAATGGCAAAGAGGAATCATAATTGGGACAAGGCTGTGTGATGATGACGACGACGACGAAACCCAAGATGCATTATTTTTACTAGAACTGGACTTTATTCATGAAAACAATTTCAATAATCTTATGTATTTATCTCTGCTCATATGGATATTTCTCTACAGAATCTACTCTTTTGTTTGGTTTAATATCTTTACAAACTTGTGTTTGTGATCATTGATTTTTTTATTTTTTCCCCTGACACCACTTTGTTCCTTTGTGCTTTGGTGACTGAAAACCTTCTTCTATACAAAAAAACATTTCTATCTTACAAAATATGCTCCTTTGGTGTTTTATTTTTTAATTTTATTTTTTTTTTTTTACATTGTTGAATCAACTTCCTTTTCTTTACATTCTAAATTTCATAAGCATTTCTGCATTGGTTAAGATCTCTATTTTTCAAAAAAAAAAAAAAAGGTTATGTTCTCAGTGGATTCATCAAATCCATATAATCCATAGCAAAACCTCCTTTTGTGACTATGTAATTGCTTATTTGAAATTGCCACAATAACTGCCCTATTTTCCAATAGTAATGGCTTGTGTTTGTTTCATGTGTGCAGTTGGGGTGCAATCACAGTTGCAGAATCACCCAGATGAGCTTTGGCAAGATGGTGTCCAAGACTATTTAACCCATGCATCACACATTATGGTAGTCTCTCAATCATTTCCTACTAAGAATTTGGAAATGCCATGCACAATTTGTTGCTTCCGAGTAAAAATGCTGTCTGTAAACTGGCTGAGTTAAATGCTTAGACTGTTTGAAGCATGCACTGTGCGGTGGTTTTGAGTCGATTTCCGAGTGGTGATGAAAAAAACTCAGTGACTTCTCATTTTATGTATCGAAAAATTAGTACGCCTCTATGTTGTAGAGGTCGCAGTTGCTCTAGGTTCTTAGTGTGCTTGTCACTTAGAGCTTAGGGTTGTCAATGGGTCGGATTCAGGTTGGGCTGGCGTACCCATACCTGGACCCACCTAAAGTAGTGGTTTAGGTCTGGTGGGTGTAACACTCTAGAACCAAGCTGGAATCTGATTGGGTCCGGGGATAACACCTCTAGGTCCTGAAACCAAATCTGATTTGTTTTGGTACCCATCGTGTCATGGAAGAGGCTACCGTGCTGATCTGACAAGTATGGGAGGGTAGACCCATTCTCTACCTGTACCATGACTTTCTTCTAAAGTGAGAAAATAAGAAGGGAAACACATCATCCTGTGTGTATGCGATGGATGAGTGGATGGATGGATGTCTTGAGAAAAGTCTTTAGTATTCTGCAAGTGTCATGGTAGATATAAAAATTGCACGGTGGCTTAAAGATAAGCTTAATAAAACCGTTCAATTCGTTGGTCCCATTTTTAGATGGCTTTAAACCAATATTTGTACTGATTTGATTTCTTACTCATTGACTAGTGTGCATTTGATGGACGAGATAGATATGAAAAACACTCAATGGATCCAATTTGACAAACAAATGCCCATTAATCACAGGCTAGGATGGCCAACTCTATCTTTTAGATGGTCACTTATATGCTATTGCTGCCACAATTTAGATGACATAAGTTGACTTAATATGTGCCACGTATTTCGTCTTGGACTGCCTATGTATTAACCATCACACTGCCACGGTTATCAAATAATACTCGACAAACAAAGATGGCGAGGCTATACTTATTACCTTTGGCATGTGAGTTTGTCATATTACCAGTGAGCTCATTTTGTTGCCTATACTTTGACTCATGATTCACAGCATGTGTGCCCTATGGGGCACAACCTTTGAGATGGTGAGATGATTGGCTGTCCATGTCCTGAATCCCACACTATACAACCCACTATAAGAAACTTCTGCTGAATGGTTGATTCTGGTCATCAATATTTATAGATGGATGTGGAATGTTAAAAAAAAAAAAACGAGGCTTACATCAACTCCAAATCAAAGTTTAGTATCATCAATAATCGTGACAAACTGGAGCATTACTCATTTGTGTTGTCCGGGAAGAAAATGGATGGTAGCAATGGTCAAATCATCTCTGCATATTGATTCCATGGGGTGATAAATGCTGGCAATCCTGGGTAGCCACACATGCGGAACTCGTATTAACAAATTTCTCTCTCCTTTCATGCTTCCTATAAGTTGCGTTCTGTCCAAAGGTCGGAATGGGGATGTTGGCATAGGAGCTACACTGTGGACTAAAGCTGTTGGATCTGGGATCGCGTTCTGTCATCCAATCCTTGATAGGGCGAGATACATAGCGACAATGGCTTATTTGAAATCTCTTCAAGATGGAAAGATCATAAACTTTCAAGTTTCAAGCAATGACTCATGAAATAATCTTTAAGTAGAATGCTCATATTGGAAGGAAAAAGTTTTAAACAATCAAATGGTTGAAATATTCATATATGAGAGATGTTTTTGGACATCCCTATCGGCAGTGAGTGACATCATATAAATGGTTTGGGTGGTCATCAAAAAATGAGCACAGATCATTCTACAATTAACAATCTCGCTCTCCTAGTTTCTTAGTAGCTGGGTGGTCTTACCTTTCTTGTATCCTCTTTCCTTATTAATATATTTGTGACTCTTTTAAAAAAATATAAAAAAAAATAAAAAATGAGCACAGATCCACTGGATGATATGATATGGGCATATCCTATGACAATAGCTCATGAGTCATGACGTATTGTGTTAACCTCAGAAATGCAAAGCAATGAAAAAGCTAGAGGTTTGTCCTTGAGGATTGCTAGAATACATTACAGTGTACTGTTATAGACTTACATGATATGATGGGACTGTAGCTGTCTGTATAGGGTCACGTTTGGTGATCAAATCCGTTGATATGATCAGATAACCATCTTATGTTGGCTATCATGAAAAGATGGCCGGATGGAGTAGAGGAGAAGATACAAGGATGTAGCACAGTGTGGCAGATGGAGTAAAGATAAAAGGACACAACTGCATATGAAGAAAACTGTGCAACAGTCTTCATGTTGCGGCATTACCACATTGAATGCAAATCAATGTGCGACATTGGAACAATTTTGATATGAAGTATTTGTATTTGGATGAAGTTCAAAGAAAACCATTCATACAATGAATTTCTCAAAAAGTAAAAAAAACCATTCATAAAATGACCACTGCAGTAGCTTATACAAAAAATTTGTGACATGCCTGAATATTTTTGGTAGTTGAGTTCCTAAAATGTGGCACCAATTCTGTTGCTTGTGATATTTTGTTTATGATGATGATGGTGATGACCGAGGCTATGATGGTGGTGGGTGATGGTATGGTATTTTCATGTAGTTGTTGATCTTTTATTCATTTATTCTTAACGTGTTAGGAAAAATTCAGTGATGTAGTGGAATGGCTAAAAGCTAATGCAGCAAAAGCAGACGGTGGATCTAATGTGGCACCCAGCGATGAGAAAATTTTGGTGGCTGGAGCACAGAGTAATGAGATGAAGTTGCAAGTTAATGATAAAAGCATGTTTCCTCACAAGTTTCCAACACTGAGCTTTGCAAATTCATGGAGCTCTGGCCTGCTGTCTAGCAGTCAACAATCAATCTTACCTGGTAGGTGTCACTCTATTAACTTGGTCATAGGCACCTGTTTGGCATTCAACACGTATGAGTGTTGTGTATCTTTGTAACAACTTGAAGCTATCCAATTCGCTGACATGTTAATACAGGCATTTGAAATATAAAAAGTTTAACCATAAAAAGAAAAAAAACAAAGAATCATTTAGGAAATGTAGAGCTGCATTCAATACTACAGGCATATTTACTCATATCTGTCAACACAGTTAAAAACCTAAAATGCCCTTTCCTTGCATGGACGACATTGGACATTCATTTTGTCGATCAACTAACTCATGCTAATTTCCCCTTCAGGAAGTCAAAGTTCAACTTTCACAAAGCAAGAACCTACGGACGATCCAGATGGTGGTAAGGAATACTATTCTCCTTCCTTTTTCTTTCACCGTGAAGTCCTTGAGATCCATTAAGCTTGACACTGAACCACTATTTTTCAAGAAAATCTTATTGCAGTGAATTCAGTTTGCTCTTGGGATTCTAGACCTGCTACTTGCTTTTATTATATTCAGAAACCATAAAAACTAACAATTCATTTATTTGCATATGTTGATCATATGCATTCGGCTGAAGTTGATCTATAGTGGAAGCAAAATTCGGGTGGGCTTGTACAATATGCACATGCACACAATTCACATATATTACTAGAATTGTTAGTAGGTTCTATGGAAAGTTTCTACATTTAAAACTGCTGACTACTTTATTCATTTTGACTAGTTTATGGATGGAGCTTATTGGCATGCGTCTCCTTTTATTTTTTTCCAAGTTCATGACCATCGGATTATATGAAGAAATATCTTCATGCTAACTGGTTTGATGAATACATCTGAAATTGCTTGTAATGTCTGGCCAGCAATTTTGTCCATTTAGTCATTGAATTTTCTTATATGGATGTTTAGAAAATGAATTGGAGCAGCCGAGCAGCCCTTCCTTGAAGAAGAGTGAAGAGCAGGGTATCCTCGTAGTGCACGAAGTCAAATGCAAGGTTTATGTAAAGGTACAAGCTTGTTAAAGATTATCAAATTATATTTCAAAGTTCTGTACCAATAGCCCAATTGTTTTGCAAGGACTCTTAAAGCATACTATTGTACATTGTTCAACGTATCCCCGATATTATCCATCTCTCTAGCTTGGCGACACCGATAACACAGACAGTGATACCGATAACACCGGCAGTATCAGTAATTCCAGGCATCGGCAATGTATTGCTAAGCATCGCCAATGTGTCGATATTGCCAATTTATTGTTAATATTTTTTATTGTGTAAATTCTAGGTGTCGCTTGTATTGCTAATGTATCGATATCGCCAATATTTTCAACTATGTAAATTCTAGGTGTAGCTTGTATCGCCAGTGTATCGGCGATATTTTGATATTGCCAAAAACTTGTTTATTAAAAACAATTTCCATTTCAAAATTTTTTATGGGTGCATGGTTGTCTGCAGCGTTCAATTTTTCGACAATAATATTGATAATATCGTGATATTATCGTTATCACAACATGGGCAATATTGAGACCACAAACTTTTGTTTTCTTTCCAGTTGTCGACGATTTTTCGACGAAATATCATATGTTGTCGATATTCGCAAATATCGATTCATTTTTGGATGGATAGATGGGATGGTTGGACTGATTTTTAAGACAACACGTGCTTTTAGGTCCCCATTAAATAGAGACTTATTATGCATGCATTTTTTTTATTTTTTATTTTGGAATTTTTTGATTCCTAAATATGAAAATATATGTATTTTAGCATCTCCTGAAGTTTCATTGAAAAATTCCACCGTTTTCTCCTTGTTTTTCCAATGTTTTCCTGCATTTTCGGTTATCGATGATATTTTCAGCGATATCGATGTTGTTTTCGTATCCCCGACCAACGAAACTTGTAGTGATATTCCACTGAAAGGGTTCATATTTTTTAGGGTCAAAGCTAGGAAAAGATGGCATAACAATTGATAAGAGAAGTATGCTCAAGAAAGCATTGGTCCACTATGTTGGATATATTGTTTTGATTAGTTTTAAACTTTTAATAAATTGGAAACTTCACTCGAGGTGTACACCAGATTCCTCATCTCCTCGTTCCATGTGACTTCCTGTCAATAATTGCATAATAGATCAAATTTGTGTCATGATGACACAACGTAGCCCGATTTGAATGGTATTATTCGATGTTGCCTTCATTTGTTTCCTTCGAACTTTTTTATTTTTTCCTTTTCTTTCCTTGCTGTTTTCTATAATGTTTTAAATATCGACGATATCGGCTAATATATCCCATGATATATCTTGTATCCTAACTATGCGATACAAAATGCATAGGTAGTGCCGACAGATCCCACATGTTTGATCCGGTGAGCATTTTCAATTTTCGATCTTTTTTTTTTTTTTTTTTGTTGAAATTATGTTAAATCAGTGTCAAAATGATTACAAATCCATTGGTTCTTTATGTTTTGTATGAAAAATCATGGAGTTGGAGCTTTGATTTCGATATCCATTGGTTCATGTTCTCCATGTCTTTTTCAAAAATTTGCTTTAACCAACTGTCAATTGAAACTAATTTTGAAGTATTTATGAGTGTTTAATGAAATGATCATCACATACACTCTAATTTTGAAATTTGAGTGTAGGTGGTCTTATTTGACGAAAATTTGAAATTTCTCCAACTTTCTCCCAAATCGCTTGCAATTTGCACTCCAAACATGAAATCAAGCATGTATGAAGGCTAATCTACTGATTTGTTAAGTCCTTATCAATTTTCGAAAAATAAAAATCATTTTTTAAAATTTAAAATTAATAAAATATTTTTTTTGAAATTCCCCTTCAGCCAGCTGTCAATTGAGACTAATTTTGAAGTATTTAGGAGTGTTTGATGAAATGATCATCACATACACTCTAAATGTTATGCATTCAATTTGAATATAGTTGTATTAGTTCAGTCAGAGATTACATAGCTGATGCAGGACAATTAACTACTTGCTCTAAAAGCTCAAACTGATAGAGCATGACGAATTAATCCCTTTATCTCATAGCCTAGGCCCTACATCCCATGGGTTAGGACCTCGGCCGAACCCCCCTCGTGAGCCCCACTTCACATGGGGTCTGCTTCACACGAGCCACCCACCTCACATGGGTGGGGCCCGCCTCACACAAGTCACTCGCCTCAGACGGGCTACCCACCTCGAGTGTGCCCCTACATCCCACGGGCCACCCCACTCAAGCCCGGTGTGAAAATGCCTCTGCATTAATCACCCTCGGTGAGGAGTGGATTTTATTTTATTTTTGTATGAATATTTTAAAATATTTTATTAAAATAAAAAAAATGAGACCAAATTATTTATAGAATATACACTAGTGGAGCACGATTTATGTAGGAATTGATCACTAAGTTAATTAAGGATGACATTTAAGGCTTGTTTGGATTTAAGCAAAGATCGGAATTGATAACTTATTCATGGTTTGTCTAGCCTATTTATGTACATGAACCTAGAAAAATAGGAACAACATGTCCCCAATATATGATCGTTAGCAAGGATAGCTTGTCTTTGCCAAAAAAAAA
Organism: Magnolia officinalis; assembly: GCA_021015155.1. Classification (NCBI taxonomy): domain Eukaryota; kingdom Viridiplantae; phylum Streptophyta; class Magnoliopsida; order Magnoliales; family Magnoliaceae; genus Magnolia; species Magnolia officinalis. The sequence goes on from JAJHSJ010000001.1 coordinate 119,279,581, forward strand.
AAAGGTGGAATAACTTGTCCCCAATTTTGTGGACACAAGGAACATGTTTCGTGCCCAAACGTGTTGCACCTATGTCTCATTGCACACATGCACTGTAAATGCTACGTATGCCACCATCAATGTCTCAATGTGCACATGCACGGTAAATGCTACATATACCACCATCAATGTCTCAATGTGCACGTGCTGTAAATGCTACATATGCCACCATATTAAGCTCCCCACATGTGCCACAGTCAGTGTTCGTAGTATCGGTATCATTACGTGTATCGCATGTAGGAGATACAGAAACATGTATCGGTATCGCCGATACCTGGAAATGTATCGCTGATTGAGGAAATCACAAGGAAATAGTGGAATTTATCAATGAAACTTTAGGAGATCTAAAATACACATTTGCATATTTAGGAATCAAATAATTGCAAAAAAGACGCATACATAGTAAGATTCTCTTTAATGTGGGTCTAAAAGCATGTAATGCGGACTCAAGGAGACATTAGAGAAACATGGGAAAATGGTGGGATCTTTTAATGATATTTCAAGAGATGCTAAAATGCATATATTTGCATATTTAAGAATCAAATAATAGTGAAAAAGACATATTTGCATATTTAGAATCAAATAATTAGTTTCCCTTTAATGGGGCCTAAAAGCATGTATCATTGACTCAAGGAAACGTTGGGGAAACATAGGGAAAATGGTTGAACTGTCCATGCATGCACATACATACATATGAACAGCATACATACATCCATGATCCATCCATTCATTCACACGTTCATATACGCACATAGAACCATGCAACCATAAAAAAATTGAAATGGAAATTTTTTAATAAACAGTTTTTTGGCGATAGATTGGCGATATTATCAAAATATCACCCGATATGTTGGTGATACAAGCGACCCCTGGAATATACATAGTTGAAAATATTGGTACATCGATAGATTGGCGATACAAGCAACACCCGGAGTTTACACAATCGAAAATATTGGCGATACTTGGCAATATATCACCAATATCTGGAATTTCTAATACTATCACGATGTTATTGGTAGCACCGACCTGAGATATGGATAATCTCGGGAATACTCTAAACAATGGCCACAGTTCATCCTTACTCCCTATTCCAGGGTGTTTCATAAAAAAGAAAAAAATAAATTATAGGAAGTTTTTGGATTATGTATCCTTTGCATAGGTTCAAAAACATACCAAATAGACATATTAGTATTAAATGACATAAAGGAGTGCAACACTTAATTTGAGATTTCAGGGTAACATAGCCTCTCTTCCATCGCAGAAGTTTTTGGATTCATTCAATAACGCCTATTGGTGTTGTTTCTAATACATGATTGTTGTTAACTAAAATGAGATTAACTCATTTTTAGGCATCTCCCAAAGATGACCTTAGCATCAAATAACATAAGGAGTGCAACACTCAATTGAGATTTCAGTGTAACCTAGCCTCCCTTATCCAGGGTGTCCCAAAACGGTTACGTATCGGCCGTAACGGCCGATACGTAACGGTAACGGTGGTACCCGTTACGCGATACGGGGCCGTATCGGCCGAGTCCCTTTTTTGTACACGTAACGGCCGTTACGGGCGTAACGACCGTTACGGGCCTTAAAAAATAGAAAGAAAAATAAAAAATAAAATTTACTTACCTTTTTTTTTTCTTTTTTTTCTTCTTCTTTTCTTCTTCTTCTTCCTCTTCTTCTTCTTCTCGGGAAGCTGCGGCTGCGGCCCTGCTGCTTCTTCTTCTTCTTCTTCTTCTCTCTCTCTCTCTCTCTCTCTCTCTCTCTCTCTCTCGGTTTCCCTCTTTAGGTTTCTCTCCCTCTCTCGGTTTCCCTCTCTCCACTCTTTTTTTTTTTTTTTTTTCGGAGGCGTACCGCGCACCAGCTGGAGGTACATGTCAGCTAAGACGAGCGCTGACAGTCCTCGAGCTCCGAGTTGTACAAACGGTTCAAAGGAGATCAAAGTTACGTGGGCTCCATAGTGATGCATTTATTATATCTACACCATTCATCTATTTTTAAATATCATTTTAGAGCATTAGCCAAAAAATGAATCGTATCCAAAGATCGTCTGGACCACACCAAAAATAGCAGCGAGATGATGATTTTTATCGTTAAAAAATTCGTAGGCTCACCATAACGTTTATTTTCCATCCAATCTGTTCAAAAGGTCAAAAAGGCCTGAATGAAGAGGAAAACAAATTTCATATTGATCCAAAAGTTCTGTGATCCCAAAAAGGTTTCAATGGTGGACGTTCAATCCCCTATTGGTTTTTGCGGTGTGGTCCACTTGATAATTAGATCTGTATTATTTTTCGTGTCAAGCCTTAAGACGAGCTCGTGAAATGAATGGACGGTTTAGATATAACACATACCTCATGATCAGACCCATGGGACTTGCTTGCGTCAAACGAGTGGACTGGTATGCGTAACGCACGCTGAACAATTTTAATAAAATGTACGCGTGCCCCATGGGTCCCACCACGCTGTATGTATTTTATCCATGCCGTCCATCCATTTTGCCACATCATTTTAGGTTATGATTCAAAAAATTAGTAAGATCCAAATCTCAGGTGGACCACAACATAGGAAACAGTGGTTATAGAATGCTCACCATTAAAATTTTCTTAGGGTCCACTGTGATATTTATTTTCCATCTAACCTGTTAATAGGGTCACACTAACGTGGATGAAGGGAAAAACACATGTCAGCTTGATCTAAAACTTTGTAGCCTCGATAAAGTTTTAATGATAGTCGTTTAATTATTATTGTTTCTTATGGTGCGGTCCACCTGAGCTTAGGATCTGCCTCATTTTTGGGCTCATGCCCTAAAATTATTTGGCAAAATGGATGGACGGTGTGGATATAACACATTCATCACGAGTGGGGTCCAAAAAACTTTGACACTCGTGTGCTACACTTCACAATCTCAGTCCTACCTAATTCGGGGCCCTTAAAAAATTGTACGCGAGACATGTATTAACTTAAAATTTACCAATTAAATTATGGATTGTAATTGCTAACTCAAAATGTCAAAATCAAATCGTTTGAATAGTTTTAATTGTTAATTTGTGGACGCTTATTTTTTAAAATAGGGCCTTTTGATTTTTTTTTTCCATGATCTGCTATCCAGTAAATGTCCACCAATTCACAAGTGGGATAATGCCAATAAATTGCATGAATTTGAGGCTGATTTGGGGCATGGATTGGTCCTCCAAGTCAGCCCCAAATTGGCAACGCGATCTACCTAAATTTAATTTCATTTTTTAAAAGAACTATTGGGAGAAATGATATCAAATTGTTAAGTATATAAATTGGATATTTATAAAATTAAATATATAAATTTTGTAGTCAAATTCAGGTTATCTAGTTCATAAATTCATCAGACAGTCCGATACAACTTCTCACCAAAGAGTGAACCGTTACACCACCATAAACATGTTCCAATTTATAAATGAATGCATATTTGGAATGCTTAAAATATTTCGGATTTAATCCATATTTTTTCATATTTTTTTGGCAAAAAAAAAAAAAAATTGCGCCGTTACGGGCCGTTACGCTCCCGTATCGCCGTTACGCTCCTGTATCCATATCGGTTTCGGAGGGCACCGTTACGCCAACCGATACCGATACGGGACACCTTGCCCTTATCACAGATTTTTTTTTTTTTTCTAGGATTCGTTCAACAATGCCTATTGACATTGTTGTTCGGAGTTGGATGTTTTTACACTTGGTGTTGATGGTTAATTAATCAGTGTTTTAGGATCATTCTAATGTTTGCTTTATCAGTTCACATTTTTTAAGTGCATTTTTCATGAATCAGGGTTCTGTTGATATGCTTTTCTAACCTAGTGTGTTACAGTCATAAGCAGATCAATCTATTTTATTTATTTATTTATCGGCATTTTTATTTTTATACATCCAGCCAGACGATCCTGCAGACAAGGCTTGGAAAGATATGGGTATGGGTCAGCTCTCCATTAAATGTGTAGAAGGTGCCAGCAAAGCTACCAAAGAATCCAAACCAACCATCATCATTCGGAATGATGTATGTTTGCTTTCTTAAATTGTTTCTGTTGTAAATGGTTGTCAACTTGAAATACATATTTTATTATCCTGCTTCAAATGTTCTATTATCCATTGCTGTGTTTCTGCTTACTTGAATTTTGTAGCCTGCTTATATCCTGCTTTCTTACACTGAAGTTTAAATTACTTATAACAAGCCCAGCTTACAATCCCAAAACACCACCTCGTATGAATCTATTTTATTGAAGAAATTCCTAATGGTATGCCCTTTCTGTCTCAACCAAAGACTCACCAACAGAGACAAATGCCAAAGGGATTTTCCCCTCCCACCCTTTGGAGCTCCTGGCCACGCTTGGAAAAGATCTTTAATTCTCCCTGGCATCGCTCAATCCATGCCAAATAATTTAAGTAGTGAGACCATGGTGATATTTCTTTTCATGTTATCTAGAAATAGTTATATGCGGAATTCACCATTTCCTAATGTTTGGAATGAATGTTAGTCTAATTATACAAACTTCAGTCAGATGATTATAGTAGTCTAATTTTACAAAATAAAGTCAGATGATTATATTAATCTAATTATACAAACTTCAGTCAGATGATTATATTAATCTAATTGTACATGCATGTGCCCTTGTATGTACAATTGTTTCACTAGCCTGCTTTGGGTTTCTATGGACCATGTTTTATTACCCTTTGGATACAACAGATGTCTATAAATCTTTGCAATTTTTTTTTTTTTTTTTTCTGTTCTGTGTTTTAGACGCATGTGCCTGTGTATGTACATTGGTGCACTAGCCTGCTGTCAGTTTCTATTTTTCATTCTTTGTATGTATTGCAGTTTTCAGCTTTATCTTTAATTTCTGTTTTAAATTTTGATGTTTTACTTGACTGCAGGTTGGGAAAGTGTTGCTCAATGCTTTGTTATATTCAGGCATCAAAATGAATATACAAAAGAACACTATCACTACAATATTCCATACTTTGGTAATCAATCATTAAAGCTCAACCCTCGCAATTCTGTTTTCTTTTTTATTTATCTTTTTGGTTGACAAATCCATTTTGGTGTTATACAAATACCAATTAACAAGATTTATTTACCAAAATTGCCTTCTGAATCTTGACACCTTTTCTGTGAAAGTATATTATGAAAAATTGGTAACTTGAAGGATTATAGCATGTATATTTGAATGTGAGAAAACAGCGAATACTTGTCACTCCTTGTTTGCTAACTTGGCTTGCTTTTTGTACACGCGAAGAACCTGGTAAGGGATTGAAACTGATCATTCAATGATGGCCATATCCCAAAATTCTCTATTTGGACAGTCCTAACCATTGAATTGGAGGATTCTTTTCAGGTTTTAAAAAAAGGATGATCATAAGAACATTATTTGGCTTGCACATAGCCATGTCTTCCTTCTCCAAAAGTCATCCAACAGAATGGTTATGATTTCCCCATGTGTGATTTTTGTGGTATTGGCCACTCAAGGTAGACCCTACCTATTACTTCATTCGGGTTAGGTACATGTTTGCCACACTTTGAAAATCCAATCGCTTAAGGGCTTGTTTGTTTTGCCAAATACTCCCATTATATAAAGAAAATGTGTTATTTTATGATTTTACCACCGCCAAACCAAATGTGGGAATCAACGGCAAGGTGTTTTGTATCCGCTATGATACACCCATAAGGGCCGATACATATACGTAATGGCCATGACCGTTACGCGATACGGGGGTGAAACGGGGCGGTTGGTTTTTTTTTTTTTTTGGGACCGTATCAGCCGTTACGGTGCATAACGGTCGTTACCCCCATAATGGTCGAAAAATGACAACTTTTTTTTCCTTCTATTTAATTCCATTTTTCTCCTCTCTCTCTCTCTCTCTCTCTCTCTCTCTCTCTCTTAAACTTTTCTCATTCCAAAAACTATCTTAGGTCATTTTACAACAAATTTCGACCACTTTTACTATAGTTTTTAATATTAAAATCATAGATTGAAGTGATTCGAGTGAATAGAAGCTCAGAGGGCCATCTTTTTAAAAAATTGAAAAATTAGTGTTTATGCTCTTTTTTTTTTTTCTAATTTCTAGTTCTAATGCTTGGTTGTGATGTTTAAACATTAGAGACATAATCATATTCACAACTCCACTTGACGGCCTGATACAATACTCTCACTAAAGAGTGGACTGTTACACTAACATAAACATTGATACAATACTCTCACTAAAGAGTGGACTGTTACACTAAAATAAACATGTTCAAAACAAAAAATGAATATATATTTGGAATATTTACATTATTCTATATTTTCTAAATATTTGTTCAGAATTTTTCTTGCAAAAGAAAATTTTCAACCGTTATGGGGTTCGTAACGTTCGTTATACCCCGTATTGGCCATTATGACCAATACCTATATTGGTAATGGTGGCAAGGTGTTCTGTAATGGTAATAGAAGCCGTAACGGCCACCACCGTTACCTTTACGATATGGGGCATAACGAATGTTACGGCCCCATAACGGCCGTTATGGTCTCTCTTATTTATTTATTGAAAACCCCCCCGAAAAACTTGTATTTGCCCCGTAATGTTGATTAAAAAGTATGAGAAACTTGTATCTATCCTGCAATAGACCATTACGGGGCTATTATGGCCTTTATAGGGACGTAACGTGCTGTTAATAGCAATTACGGGTCATTTTTTCCATAGCGGCTGTTACGGCCATTACGACCCCGTAACGTGTAACGGTTGCCACTGTTACCTTTATGTAACGGCCTTTACGGCTCAACACTGAATGGTGGTGACTGTTACGGTTACCGATACAGAATACTTTGATCATCGGTTAAATGTGTAATTAGGAGATAGGTAAATGAATTTGTTATCATTACACTTTTATGGCATTACTATGAAAATCTCGAATCCGAATAGCGACATTAGTGTATTTTGGTGATGATTTGACATCAATGAAAAAATGAAATCATTACAATTTTACTGTGGATAAGCCAAACAGAATTTGGCAGTCAAATGCAGATGTTGTCAGAAGACAGGTAAAAAATTTGTAATCGTTGCACATTTCTTTTACATTACCTTTGTAAATGGTGAAACAAACGGGTCCTAAGTGTAAACAGTGACAAAAACTACTCTTGCCTTGTTCAATTTTATGTGTATTAATATTATACTAGATGCCATTATCCACCTTTCAAAACACACACACAGAGATGCTGTCATGCTATGATTATTAATTTTATTATAGGGTGGTGTCTCAGTGACTGTTTGTACTGACTGCTATAGGCCGGTGGAAACGAAGCTGGCAAAGATGCTACTGCTGTTGCTCGTACATATTTATTAAGGACGAAAACAGAGGAGGAGATGAATAAACTGGCGGTGGCTATCAAAGAATATGCTCCAGCTGCTTGAAAACCTCATGCAGCGGCATCATCTTTCACGTGCTATTCTTTTGAGTTATGAGAATTAAATGCTGTAGCGATAATGAATGCTTTGGGTTTTTAGAGCAATGCCTAGAAACAAACTAGTTGGCAGCATTTTCTCCATATATACCGGAGGGGATGCTCTGGGCTCCCTCCAGAAGCAGCAGCACTGCTTGTAATATGAATCGAGAGTAATGGAAATTTTCACTCCTTTGTTATGAAAATTTGCACTTGTATTGGAAATTGTGTTAAATGTTTCGAAAAGTGTAATTCTAGGGATTGGGACCTCCAAGGAAGGTGCTGAATTGGTTGATGAGGGTTTTCAGCTGTAGTGTTGGGTCATTTGCCTACCACTTCCCCGTTGCATTGGTAAACCACCCAAGCATCTTGGGACAGGGTTATTGAGGAGTGGAAGCGAAATGGATACTCGTCTTTGGGTGGAAGGCTAACTTTGATTAAAGCAGCTCTCTCAAATATGCCGATTTATTTTGTCCCTGTTCAAATGTCCGAAGGCGATGATAATGCAGCTAGATAAGATGAGGCCTTACTTATGCCAAGGGTTGTTAGAGGTTCATCAATTCCATTTGCTGAAGTGAGATGAAGTGTGTTGTCCAATATGGGAAGTGGGTGCGGGGAATAAGAGATTAGAGGAATTCAATTGTGCTCTATTAGGGAAGTGGCTTTGGAAATGGGGTCGGAGGAAGATTGCCTTTGGAGAAGGGTAATTGCCTCTAAATATTGGTCCAGGGGAGGGGATGATGGATGAAGGGATCTTTTTACAGAGCTTCTCCTTTGTGGAAGGCAATAGAAGGGGTGGGGGAGGGATTTAAGAAGGGGGTGAGCTTCGCAGTAGGCAATGGGGAAAGGGTGCTCTTTTGGGAATATGTTTGGCTAGGTGATAGGTCCCTCAGATCCAAGTTCCCTAGGTTGGTAAGCATTGCCTCCGACACAAATTCTTGTGTGGTGAAGATGAGTTGGAGGAATTTAAAAGGGCTTTCATGAAGCTTAATAGTGTTTGCCTTTCTCCATGGGTGGAAGACTTTTGTGTAGAGTCTAGAGGAGTAGGGCAAATTTTATGTCCGTTGTTTCTTTAGATTTCTAGCTTCTAAGATTGAGGCATTGGGGCCCCAAGGCTGTCGGCTTTTGTTTGGAATTACAGCGCTCCTCAGGTAGTGCCTTTTGCATGGTTGGTGTGTAGGAATCAGGTGCTCACTATTGACAAGCCTTAGAAGAGGGCGATGTGCATTCCCAACATGTCTTCTCTCTGCCTTGGTAACACGGAAATGGTAAACCACTTGTTTATTCATTGCCTGCTTGCCCAGTTCATTTGGGAGTACTTTGGTGTGTTCAACACGCCTTGGGTAAAGCTGGGTAGCATTGAAGTTCTCTTTCTAGCTTGGCATGGTGGTGGGTCCAGAAAAGAAGAAAAGAATCTATGGAGGCTCTCCTTTAATCATTTTGTGGTCAATTTAGGGTGAAAGAAATAATATGTGCATCCGGGACAAAAGTGTGTTTTCCTTATAATCAAGGACTGTCTCATGTAAAAGAATGAGTTTTTAATATGAGTATCCCTCCAGATTGTTTCTTTTAGTTGTATCAGGGTTCCTGTTGTTGCTTTGGTACTTTTTTTTCAAAAATGAATTTTGTGATCTTTCAGAAAAAGAAAAAAACTTGTACTTGTTGTGCCAATGATTATCAACAAAGTCTGCATTTGGCCATGTACCAATATTTGGACCCGCTGGCATTTATTTTCTGCATGTTTCCCTTTTGAAGATGGACTCTACCCATCTACTACCTTTAACAAAAGCTAAATATGTACCGCTGCTGAGTATGCAAATTATAGTGTTGGAAGATCCTTCTCTTTACCGCATGTGTTGCTTTAATCACTAACAAGTAGAGCATGGATCTGGACCATTCATCTGGCAGGCCCCCCATCATGGCTCCAAACATCCCAGCTTCGATGATCCGAATTGTTTGATTGGACAACTTTTTAAGTACTGAAAATGGATGTGTTAAAAGAACTAATCTACCCTCCACATTCATCAGATGATTACAATATGTTCGATGACTTGATTTTTGGGAAATAGTCTATCCATACCAGGGTCCACTGCATGAAAGATGATCGATCCAGATCTTGCATGGGGGTTTACAGTCAGTGGCACCATTTCTAATTTGTGAAATTGCATGGAATATCTAGCTAGTAAAAGCATCAAGTCGACTGAAGCACCATCCTCTCCAAAGAGTGAGACTGCAGCTGAAATGTCCAAAAATGCTCGTACAGCAGGAAATGACATTGTTACAAGGTTTTTAGGGAGATACTATTTTATTGATAGATCACACCCCTTATGCATTTGATAATATAATAACAGTACAACATTGTAATATGGTATTGATGAAAGCGGGAAAAAAGGGTGTAGGTTTCAGTCTCTTGGTAATTTTCTGCCCATGATAATGATTCGTGGGTGCTTCTCTGCACTTTTAATAGAGGAAAAAGGAAAAAAGTTTATAAAATCTCATACGGGGCTTGCATGAGAATTATAATGGCTATGGGAGTTTCATCTGTTCCAAGAAAGGTAAAGGCATTGCCTTTCTCTTTACATTGGTAAAGATAGGATGTGAGAGAGCTCAGGTAGAGGTAGAGATGGAGATGATTGCATTCAAGTCAGCAAGGCATTCTGTTGGCAATCCAAGGAATGAATCCATGAGAAGATCGCTAATGGGATCGACAGTCGCCACTCCAACCAACCTGCACTTCCCTTCTCCATCCAATCTCTCGCCTCTCCCTCCTTTTATCTTTCCCCTCGATTCCTCTGACGTTAACACCGTCGAAACAAGCAATGGTGGAGCTCTGTAGATACTCCCCACAGAGAACAGGAACTTGGCTCTGAATTCCAAATCAACCTGCATGAAAATGCATACATACCCAAATGAACATTCAAGTAAGAAGAAAATTCAAGTCATCTTTCATGGAAAATGCCAAGGCTTTCTAAGGCCCAGAGTGTTACGACCCTAAATCTAGTGTTGGTAATCCATGATTACTATACACCAAATTTTGGTTGACAGCCTGTGTAGAACTCTGATTTTGGGACTTCTAACTATCACATACTAAGTTCCATAAGCGGGGCTCTACAAAGAGGATTTCTGAAAGTAAAGACGACAAACACGTATCATTTCTCAAAAATTCATCATATTCAAAATATGTTACTGTGTACAACTGAGCACATCAAGGCAAAGCCAAAATATAAACCATATCATATTTACTATACCTGATGTACATATTCAGGGTATTACAAAAAAAAAATGTATACACTGATATGTACAAAACAAAAAGGACAACTGGAGTCTGTAGCCTTTACTACTGCAGCTCCCTACTCTCACCTGTAAAAAAATTGAAAGGAAAGCTTGAGCTACTAAGCCCGGTGAGTGCGTGTGTGCAATGAAAATGCATGTTTCATGTCGTGCTCATATAATGCACAGGCCTGTTAGACCGATAATAATAAAATAAAGATACAATGCATTATGCCACTTTTTATGTTCCAAATCATTTTTATATACAGAGGTGAGACTTCTACCCACTTGTAACATACATACTCTTTCAACGTTTCCACAACTTTTCACATTTCCCAATTGGATCACCAAGGTCTGAAACAGAGATAGGACTCGTATATGATTGCTACCCACTTGTATAGACTTTTTCCACCGTGGTCAACTACAGAGGTGGAACTACATAGTTCACGGGCCGAACTAGTCTAACCTACTTGTGTTGAACCTCACTATCCGCCTAACAACGAGAAGTCATAAGTCGTCTGGCAAAACGATAGCGGACAATTTACGAGCTCGTCACACACAACCTATCTTTGCTTGCCCATAAGCAGGTCAGGTCAAACCTCTCAACCAATCAATACGCGTCAGTGGGAGTCGTTGCCTACTTTGGCATTTCGGCATTCCAGTGCTCTGTTCTTCCACCTGATCTAGGCATCAGTTACTCTCAATGGTACCAATCGGGGTTCATGTCCTGTTGAATTACACATTTTCGGTGTGGTATGCAACTCAAGTCATAACAAAGTATGTTTCATCGCATTTACAATCACTGTATGCATGAGTCCACAGACAATCACAATATAGCATGTTTTTTAAGACAAGCATAGGGTGACCTTCCTCATGTGGTCTCCTCATGAATTTTAAGTTTCTCATAGGGGTCTCATGTAATGCATCTTGTTTCTAGACGGTTCACATACTAATCATATACACATCGTCTATCGCAACACGGCCCGCTATAATCACCATACCATGATATGAATCATTTACTCTCAATCATACAATGATACAACAAATATGAACCATGCATATGATATGCACATAACTTAGCCAATCTAAATCTAATCCAGGATTCATTCCGCTATAAGACTTCATGCCACAAGTATGCTTTTTCTTAAGAATTAACTATATTAAAAGGATGAAGGATAATTCTTTTAAACGTTTTATCAGACAAGTAGCGGGCGAACTTTGTAAGGGACAAAGAGAGAAACTGATGGAAATACGTATGAATTTAAACAAAACTAAATTATCTCTATCATCTAATCTTCCATTAATAACCTAACCAACTAACTCGAAAAATCCAGCAATAACCTTAAGGGCCCATTTGGCTAGGCGGATTGGAAGGGATTGAATGGTATTGGAAGGGATTGGAAGTTAAATCCTAGGATTGGTCGGGCGTGCCAAACAGACTGGGTGATCTGATTCCGGGATATAGCAATCCCATGGATCTTAAGACAATCCATTGACAACACCATCATTACCTTTAAATCCCATCCAATCCACCCTAATCCGTTCAAATTTGCCTGGGACGTGTTTGGTTTGAGGGATTGGAAGGGATGAGAAGGTTTAATCCCAGGATTGGCTGGGCATGCCAAACAGACTCGATATAGCAATCCCATGGATCTTAAGACAATCCACTGACAACACCATCATTGCCTTGAAATCCATGCCATCCACCCTAATACCATTCAATCCCTTCCAATCCAGCAATTAGCTACCAATTTAAATCAGAAAAACTAGTCTTCTATAAGGCTTTGAAGGAAAATCTAGCAATAAGTTAATCAACTACATCAGAAAATCTAGCAATAACCTAACCCTAAATCAGAAATTTTAATCTTTTATAGAGCTTTCAAGGAAAATCCAGCAATAACCTAACCCTAAATCAGAAAATCTAGTCTTTTATAGAGCTTTCAAGAAAAATCCCAACGCACATATATGCGTACTCCTAATCTATGCACTCACCTGTAATTATCAGAGGATTGGCTCTCAACATTAGCTTCTATTTTTTTTTTTCTTCTCAATTTCACACTCAACAAGAAAGAAAGTGCTGGAAATGGGATGTTGAAAGAGAGTTTTTATGTTTATGGACTTGAAATTGGTTTTAAAATTAGTTTTTTGTCTAAAATTTGAACTAACGTATTCCAAGGATTTTAAAAATATCGAGGTCATTTTAGTTATTTTATCAAAATATACATGTGCATATCTATTCATAACTTACAATCCAGGTGTCCTATTGACATGCCGTTTTCGCCAGTAACTCTGTAACTCGACAGTCACAACGGTTAGGCTCTCGGACCTAACAGATTTTGAAAATTTGATGATAGGGGTCCGCTAGATAAAATAAGGACATAATTGTCATTTCTTATATTGTTTAATTTTAAGTCCGTATCTTAAAATTTGGACATCGGGTTGAAATACGGCTTGCTACTCGATAACAGAACAACATTATGATCAAGTCAAAACATTCTCGGGGCCAATGGACCTACAGCCAACGGCTATCCAGTGGGCGAACCAGATTTCGGGGCCTCGGGTCTTACACAGAGTCATGCGTGATGGTCCAAAAATCAGGACTGTTTAATCATCAGGTCAGCCATGGCTGGTCCAAATTCAACGTACATTTTTGGTCCAGAGTTCATTCATAGTTATAGCCCAACTAATGAACACTGGATCTTGAATGAATGCCACATCCTCACGTATGCAATATGATATGGATATGATACTGTATAAATCTACCTGTCCAGTTTCTTCATCGATGGTCCCCTGAAAGAGCTCTGGAAGGATGTCAATCTTTAGAAAAGGCGGCAATGGCAATCCCAAGAACCTTGTCGTTGAACCCGTCAATGGTGGAATATAGAGAGTTTGCGCATCGAAAGAGATGGAGATTTTGTCGGATACAATAGCAGTGTTCTTCGTCCCCGCTGCTGTTCCCGTTCCACCTTCGGCGTTATAATCAAAGTCAGGATATCTGGAGATGCCAAGCTTACAGGACCTTAGAGTTTGGAACTTCACATTGTAAAGGACAGTTTTCAGCTGTTGGTTTTGAGTGGTTGCAGTAGTGGTGGGTCGTTGTGGGATTGGGCCTTTGTTGGAAGATGATGAATAAGTTATGAAATGTGTGTTGGGCCTGTTGGGTTGGACTGGAATAGAAGAGGGGATGGTTGTGGGTGTTCTTGTGGAGAGTTTGAAGAGGATTGGAGAATTAGAGGTGTTTATCTTACACCCCATTTGAGAGGTAAGAGTGCACCTACGTATGGAGGGGATGAGTTTGGGTTTTGAACGTTTTCGTTTTGAAGGAAGAGAGAATTATAGGATCCACGGCCCGAGGCTTTGCAGTATACATGGATATTCAGTTCTGGCAACTGGGGTTCATGGGTCGTTGATCTGTACCAGTGATCTTTTGTCTCCCACCGTAGATGGGTGATGCTTGAAAAGTCCCCTCAATAGACCGATCGTCAGCTTTTGATTTGTGGCCCACAAGTAGACGGTCGAAAACACGGTCCACACTCAACTGAAAAGGATCCCAAGACTAGTGAGTATGTCTTCCAGTGAGGGAGATTTTTTTTTTTTGGTAATGGTCCCTCCATGGTGGGGTCTACAGATCAGTGGTCTAGATTACCTAAAATGGGCCCCTGTTATCAGTATGGAAAACCCATGTGTATTATGCAAACCTTCAGCAGAGTATTGTGGTGGGATTTTTCTTTTTCTTTTTCTTTTTAATTTTAAATTTTTTTTTTTTTTATAATGTTTTATTGTGAGGTTGGGAAGGTTTTTGATGTCTTTATGACCTTATCTTGGCTTCCTTTTCCCTGGGCAAAATGACCAATATACCCTCTCTAATTAAATGAGTTCTTTTAATATAATTCAAATGTGACATTATAATCTCAAGAGGTCTGACCATGGCCCACTGGCAGAAATGATGGCTTCACTCATTTTCATTTTGTGGACCAACATGATGCAGGGTTCGATCCTGGGTCCCACCAGTTTTGCAAAACCTGGTAGTGCCAGTGGAACCCAGTAATAAGAAGTTTAGTTGTTCAGTGGATAAGCAATGATCAAATTGGTGAGCTCACGGTTGCAACGAAGAAGAACAGTCCGTTGAGCGACTGGTTCTGTCCTTGAAGGACATCTTTTCCAAGACCAACTTGTAGGCCTTGTTAAATTCTAACTTCTTTTTTTGTTTTTCTGTTGTCATTTTTCCTTTAGTTCGAAAGAAAAAGGCTCCCATTTTTCTTAATTTGCTTGTCTTGATCTTTTTCCATTTCTATATATATATATATATATATATATAATATATATATATATATATATATATATATATACTAGATTTCAGAATAGAAATGCACCTTCTGTGCTTGCAAAACATATAATACAACACTAACCAAAAAGGAAGAAGAAGAAGAAGAAGAAGAAGAAGAAGAGGAAGAAGGAAAGAAAGAAAAGAAAAAATAAGAAGAGCTGCTATAATAATTCAAGAAAATCGATAATTACCAGCTACTAATTCTAGAACTTGCATGAGATGAGAAGATATGTCATCTCTAAATTCACTACTGACGTTCCTTGCATGAAAAGATACATTGAAACACAGATTCACTGCTGCTCACTTAAGCAGAGCTGCAAGGCGTGCTCGGCTTCCTTTAAGAACATGCGAGTAAGTTGCTTTTGTCCTCGTCGATAGACTATACTAGACCACCTGTTCCTGCTCATTCGCTCCTTTTCACCAGTGTGATGATCCACATTTTTGCTGCAATCCAAGAGAAGAATATTCATTCATAAATCAGTAGGTCCTGTGGCCGAGAGTTTGGTGTTGCATGTGCATCTACAGATGCATGAACACATCCATCATATGCATATGCATGTTCGCTTATGTATATACAGATAGATGCATGCATGACATGTGTGCTTGGACACCAAGAATGAAAACTGAGGGGATTGGCATACCTCACATCCTCGGCTCTCTCTGATATGAATGCCTTTTCAAGCAGTCCAGTGTCTGAAGCATCCGTTCCAGAACCCTCTTCAAGCTCCATCATCCTTGAAAAATGTACAATTCAGTTTCCATTAAAATGCATGCGAATAAAGGGTGGTGAAATGGCCTTTCAAAAGAAATAATAATAAAGGGTGGTGAAATGGCCTTTCAAAAAAGAAAAGGGGGTGGTGAAATCGCTAACTGGGCCTGCATCTTTGAAGTCAGTAGTTTTCATTTTTCAAGTAACTACGGTTGGCATATGTTTCCAGAAATTTGAAAATTTAAAGCAAGGAAAAGTCAAACTGTGCTTAAATTAGAGCCCATAACAGGAACAAAGTCATCATTAGATACCGTAATTTAGAAAATAGAAGCTTTCATTTTGTGAACCACCAGATTTAGCTTTTGAAAGATGATCTTATATATCACGAAGATTAAGCAACAGGTTTCTGTGACCATACCCAATGCAAATTGCAAAATAACTCCTACGTCTATGTTTATTATATTGTCCTTCAACGAATTGGGTTTCCTTGTGGTAATTACCATTAACCTTGGTCATCGGAATTCAAGCAATGGGATTCTACATGAGAACAGTCTACTTGAGAACTAAAGAGGATTGATATTGTAGAAAGTTTTGAGAATAGGATCTTAGACAAGAATAATGCCAAGTGATTACTTCACAGAAAGGAGATCAACGAGTAATTGCAGAGCTCCAGAATCCCCACAAGCCTCCCATACTGCCGCACGTACTTCTGTATCAGATGGTTGTCTCTCCTCTCCAGATCCGACAAGCTTGCAAACATAAAAAACGACAAAATGGGAGAATTATAGATTAATGAATTCCATGTAAAAGAAAACGAAAGACATGAATTGAAACAGCATGAATGAGTCATGAGTAATGGTTTATTGTGACATAAAGATAATAGAAACTTCCTTACAAAGATGGTCAAAGTATGACAAACTTCTGAAATCATGTCACTGGTGAACAATTAAAAGATATCTGAAAATTTCTAAAGCTTGTAAAATGGTACTAAGGACCATCATATTTTCATTGTACAACAGTTACTCTAATCCACATGTAGACCTGAATGGATATTAACTTTTTTCACTTCACTGTAATGCACTTGTTCACTGCCTTAATAGTCGCATATTTGTCCAGGATGGCAGGATCTATAGATTGATTAGATAGGAAACAGGGCAATACCCTCAGCCCTTGACAAAATCTACAGCGTAGGCATTTGCCATCCTTCAGAATTTCAACCGGAAAGTAAAGAAAAATTTATTGGGACTGTTTACTGTGCAACCATCTCACCGTTGAGGATGGAGCGGTTCTTCTGATACCATCGTCAACATCACAGCCTTGTCCCAGCTTATTTTGGGATGGTTTTATGAATCTCGTTTCACCAATTATTCCTTCGTAAGGCCCTACATCTGGTACGTGAACTATCACTTTGGGGGGGACACCCTACCTTGAACTAGACTCCCAATATTAATTATCAAGATTGCTTGGATAAAAATTTCATGACCGGCTGTACACCTGATGTCAACCCTCATGCTTTACCTGGAGTTGCGACTGGCTGGCAAATCGCTTCCAGACGCAATTAGTGATTCTTCTGATATGAACGTGAAAATTTGGTGTATTTAACATCACTGCATGAACTTTAATTCGATATAATTTTAGCACATGTACTCTGGAATGTGGATTTTCAGTCCTCAAAACAGTCTTGACTTCTCATCCTGAAGGGAACTGTGATATCATTCACCCAGCACCCAGTTGACAGACGTTTGAAGATGGTTAAGAGTTTCAACTACTGCAAACCAGTGGAACTCCAGAAGTCCTAATTCTTTGTCCACTGGCATATAAATAGATGGTTAAAAAATTCAGCAATGGTCCAAATTCAAGGGAATGCCTAAATGGGGAGATTTTGCGGAATCCCCTATCAAAGGTGGGCCCATTAGATCGATGGTCTGGACCACTGAATGACAGAACCACCTACCTGGACTAGTTTGCTATAGGACACCATAAATGTCTTGTGGCACAATATTAATAATTACCTTAAACACTAATACTATTAAAAACCCATTCCTAAGTATCTGCATTAAAAGCATGTCCGTATTAATTCCAACTATTCAAATAAAACATATTGTAAAGAAAAACATACCTCTTCCAGTAGAGATGTAACCTGAAGAAGCTCGCTCTCTTGCATGGCTATGGTACGCAAGGCTGTTAAGAAATCCTCAGGGAAAACCAACTTATTCAAATAAGAGGGAGCCTTGCGCTGACCACTCCAACTATAATTGCAAAATAGGCCATTTGAGTTCTTATTCCCGTCTTCTTCATGCAGAGGGGATCCAGAAAAAAATCCATGATCCAACAGACTTCTTGGTAAGAGAGACCTCATTTCAGCCTTCTGTAAGATTGATTCAGATCCATTAATATTACAAAAAACAAATTACTTCTGAGGAGAGAAAGCTAATTCCAACCATTTCTCACTCATCAGAATCATAAAAACCAAGCATTAGGCTATACACATAATATTCCCTGAAAATTGAGATACTAAAACTAGGAAACATTTTTGGAGAAAAAGCTAACCTGTATTTCTAGAAGCTGCACTTTGGAATCAGCTAATGGAACACTCTGAAAGGCTTCCATTGGATAATGAACCTGTACCAAATTGTAATCAGATTGCCAATTTTTCATCCAACTGCATGTTGATTAGTTATATTAATTGCCATCGTACTCTGCAAAACATAGGACGGAATGAAATTGGACCAAATAAGCATTTTCTGGAAGGTAAGCTCAAATTGTACTGACGTCCTCACAATTGCGGCTAAAATCGCTAAAATAGCTAATGGAGGAATGTGAAAGCTAGTAGTACCGGAAGGCATTACCATGAGATAGTCATCTGGATTATTGTCGATGACAAATCCGTACAGGTACAGTAACTCCTGCAACAAAGGAAATAGGCCGTAGTAGTTTAGAAGTTTGAACGGGCACAAGGAGCTGTGGAGTTGTGCTTGCCCTAACTATTCAAAAGAACATTTATACAATTTCTTCAGAAAAACGTGATTCTTTACTCGGAAAGTAGTCTTTGTTGCTAATGATGAATGTATCATGCACCATCAAAAGTATTCATCATCATCATCTTAGCCTCTCTCCTGGCAATGTGGGTTGGCAAAAGTTTCGATGATCTATGGTTTGGCCAAGGATATGGTACTTGATAGGGTGGAATGTTCAAACAGGATTCGGTAGCTGACACCAATTAGTTGGTATAGGGTTTACATGATGATGATGGTTGGAAAAAGTTTTGGGAGCAACTGCCAATGGGCACCGACCTACCTCTTCTACTCGGGCTCTTGGAACTGGTCATGGCAAAGGATCACATTGACACCACTCACCAACATGTTACCACCCAGTATGGTGCAAGATGTGAACAGAAACTGGAAGGAGTGATTAAAAGAGCAGAAGGAGAGAAGAGGAAGAGGCAAGAAAGAGTTCACTCCCAAAAGGCAGTCAGAATTTTTTATTTATTATTATTATTATTATTATTATTATTATTATTATTATTATTATTTATGGAAGAGTGGTAAACCAGGGCTGAACAGCATGGGTGAAATATTTATGAATGAAAAACGCAAAATAAATTGGCATCCCAAAGCCCCAAAGGAAACAAGGACATGGATGAAGATAAGGTCTAGACAATTTTGGAAGGGTTCACAATTTTCCCAATAACTCAGCGGGTCACTATTAGTTCGAGAAGATTCACTAAAACATTATTGCAGGGGTCATTAAGTAAATTATGGGCCATGGAGGCAGCCAAATATTATTCATAAGATCTTGAACCCATATTGAGGATTCAAGGTCCCTTTAGTCACATCTTATTTGAAGGTGATGAGATACACAATTCCCTTGCAAAAAGGTAAAGGCTTTGGACCTCTCCTAGTATTATACAATCTCTGTTCCTCGAGTAATTTAATTTATTATCAACATATTGTTCATCATCATCAACATGGCCTTATCCCAACTATTCGGGGTCCACCTTGAAATTGTTTTGCCAATCATTTGGAATTGGAATTTTTGTGAAAGTTGTTTCTTATCAAATGAAGAACACAACTTTGGAGTCTCGACCAAGGCACCCTTACATAGCACAGAGCATTTCCATAGCATTAGTAATATAGATTTCTAGATCCTGCAGTACAGGTTGGAACCATACAACGACCAAAAGGTAGTATGCTTTATCTGCCCTTGGCAGACTATCTTTTTGGATTCAATGAGACCAACTTGTCTCCAAGAAAAATACACATCCTTACAACGGAATTCCAATCACCAACATGCCCCACAACATCACGGGTCAGCTAATACTGGGGGGGAAAAAAAAGGCACATCCCAATACCCATGTAAGGCCGAACTGGATAAGATGCATGGGCAACCCATATTCATGGTTAGATCTCTTTTATGGGTGCATGTGGAAAGAGTCTGCGCTTATATGCATGGGTTTTAAAATGGTTATGACACAGCCATCTTGGCCATATTGTAACTGTATTGGTCCCCACCATTACATGATATAGGCTGTATCAGCCCTGACACGGTCCAATATGGGGCTGGTAAATGCCCTCTCTCTCTCTCTCTCTCTCTCTCTCTCCTCTCTTCTCTCTCTCTCTCTCTCTCTCTCTCTCTCTCTCTCTCTCTCTCTCTCTCTCTCTCTCTCTCTCTCTCTCTCTCTCTCTCTCTCTCTCTCTCTACTTTTTTCTTCGTTTCAACCCTTGAGGAAGCTTAGAAATTTATTTTAGACTAGATCTAGGCCTATTTTGGAATCAAATATAAGATATAAGTGGGATTTGATGAATCAAAGAAGATGGCCCGTTTTAGGGAAAAATCAGAAAAAAAAGGGGCTAATCATCACTTTGTTTGGGTTTTTTTAAAAAAAATCTTCTTTTGTCTTGTATTCTAATGACCTGTGAAATAGTCCACCAAATCGTACTTGATTTCTTTGATCAGGGCATAATTGATTGACTTTCAGCGTGTCATGCCAACAAACAACATTCTTATCAAAGAAGAGTTTGATAAACCATTAAATACATAATAAAAACACACACAAAAAGTGACAAATTCTGGTGTTTTACATTTTTTTTTCCTATTTTCCTAACAATCTTTTGAATTTTTTGGCCAAAAAAATAAATAAATCTGCCAATATAGTCTAGTATCATCCAATATGGGTCCTATACGGTTCAATATGAGCCGTTCGTATCATTTTTGGACCCATCTGGTATGCCACCAATACCATTACTTAGAACCTTGCTTATATGTGTAATCTGTGGATGATTCCAAATTTTCCATTTCCTTACGAAATGACTATGTACATCAGCATGTTTTGCTCTCATGGAATGCAAGATCAGATGAAATTAGGTTGAACTTTGGTTGTTGCCGAGTCACTGCATAGGAGTATAGAAGCTTATCCTAATTCTTCAAAAAATAAGTTACAGTATTGCATACAAATAAAGATATTAGGGCCTGTTTGGTAGTGCGGATTCGGAACCCTCTGGATTTGAAACCCCCTGGATTTGAAATCCTCCTATTGTGTTTGGCACCCTAGATTGGGAATCAACTTTAATCCAAAAGTAGCTATGCATGGTATATTTACAGGGGTTTGAATTTAATTGCTAAATCAACTTTAATATCTCTAATTAGTGACGTATGTAATGTTTGACACAATGGTTGTAATAAGCCCGCTGAAATATATGCTTTGCTCGAAAATGATGAAATTCCAAGTCTCGGATGGGCCACAAGCACGATATCATGTCTGAGTGACTAACCAAAGATTTTTAACCACTGATTTACATGGACAATGTTTGGACGGTGCTGATCATAATATTAAAGTAATTATAGTGATGCAATTGATAATCTAATTGTTTTGGGATATCATTAGTGGGCCATGTGCCCAATAGAATAATAGTCTGGTGACACACATGTTACACATGCAACTCTTGGAAGGATTTTAGATGTAATCCAAGCTCTCACCGTGGATTTGAAACCCCCTAGATTTGAAACCCCCAGTTACTTTATGCTGCCAAACAACCAGGGGATTTGAAATCCCTGCCAAACGACCTCTTGTACATTCCATAAATGTACTTGAATTTCTTTTATTTACACAAATACAATATATTATGCATAAAGTAGCCTATAATTTATGTTAAACTTAGTATGTTGCCGGTCATACATTATAAATTACATTGAATATAATAATATGCACAACTAAACCATCTTTCGTAACCAAGGTATTAAAAAATGGTTATGTAACGACCGTTACTTAATGGTAACAGTGGTAACTATTAAGCATGAGGGGTTACGGGGCCAAAACATGTTTTTTTTTTTTTTAATGATTGTAACGGCTGTTACAACCTGTATCGTAACAGTAACGACAGTGGTCGTTACAGCCACCGTTACCGTTATGGAATACCTTGCTCCTAACAGATGTGAGGGAAAACCCTAAAAATATTATTTACTGAAGCAATCGGTCTCTCATTGACTCTAGAGACTTTGACCTATCTAAAAAGACATTTTGGACCTCTTACGAGCATGTTGTGGTAATGCATTTGGATTTGTTTATATTTAATAACTTTCGCACATAACTAGCAAGAAGTGCCAATTATATAACCCACCTAATTTTCAGCCAACTCAGCATGCTCATGTCAAGGCCATGTCAAAGCCAATCCAAGACAAAATTATGGATCAAACTGGCAAGAACTTTAAACAAGAAAGTTTGTTGAAGAAAATACATCAAGTTATTGCGGACGGGTTGCAAAAAGTAAGCAGTGGAAGAACTATTCATGTAGACTAGAAACAGTATGTGTGTTGTGTGTGTGTGTGTGTGTGTGTGTGTGGTGTGTGTATATATATATATATATATATATATATATATATATATATAATAAAGATGGATAACAGCCATTATTGACATTTCCCCTCAAAAGTATTTAAAAAAATAAATAAATAATAAAAAAAACTACTTAAAAATCAAGGAAACAGTCTGCTAACTCTTGAAAGAAGGTTGCATGAGAGAAGTCAAGACCCAAAAAGGAAAAAGAAAAGACTTATGTGAGAGCACAGGTAAGTACCTCATTTCCTTTATTCCCATAACTAATGCATATCTCTTTCTCAATTTGGAAGGCATTCTGGTCAGCTTTCAAATGTATAAAAAACGACAATTATTCAGATAAGAAAAATGCTTGAAACATGGAAAATGAACTCATACATGCACTATCTACACAAAACACACAATGAAAAAGAAAGAAAACTACTTCAGCTAACTGGAAATCAAAAGCTGAAAATTTTCAAGAGCTGGTTGACTGTGTGAAGGAAATACACTCATGCCCACCTAACTCCAGGAAAACCAATAAAATGATTTACGCATCACTCATCGTGGAGAGTCAAACACTTACCAAGCAGAGGAGAAACTAATGCACCAGAAAAAGCCTTTTCAACATATATTTTTCTGAATGGCGTTTATGCTTTTTAAATACAACGGATAGTATAACCAGAAAAACCCTAGAATTTTTTAACTCGCATACTATTAAGATGAAAAATCTATAAATGGAAACTTCACTACCAGATAGAAGGTACATTGAAGAGGGAACTCCAGTGGTTGATCCAGTTTCATCAACTTCCCATGTTGCTGCGGCCTTTAGATCTGCATAAGAGATAGTCTCCAGTTTAAGGTAAAACACTTATTGAACTAGTCATTGTGATGTTGAGTTTGTAGAATCCTTACTTTCACCTAGAGCTAGGAGATGGTAAATAGTAGGGTTATTCAGAGTTATCTACAATATTGCCTTTTATTTAGGTATCATTTCCTTCACCGACCAACATTCCGTCTTCTGGAGTGCTGTGTAAAGAAAAAGACCAACCACAAGAGGCAAGTGGCATACCGTGGTTGCAGAAATCAATGCCAGGAACAAGACCCTCCACCCAAATAGTCTCTGGTTGTGTTGAAGTCAATTTATTTTCAGTGACTTCTTGTTCTCCTCCACAAAATTGGCTTCCTAAAACAAAATCAAGTTAATCATTTTCATCTTGAAACCATGGATTAGTCCCCTAAAACCTGATCTCTAGATCTTTCATACCCTTCTACAATCAATCATAGAACAAAAGTATAATAATTCAATAGTTGTTGTATTTCTCCATGGAAGCCATACTAGAATAATCAGGTAGAGAGAATAATGACCTCACCTCTTTCATCCTCTCCGTGACTTGACATTTCACCAGAAATTTGGGCCAACGGGGCTCCAAAATCTTTATTAAGGGAGAAAGAACCATTTTCTTGCACTCCTGGTACTTGAGGAAATACATAAGTACGTGGAAAAGGAATGTTCAAAGCGCGAGTCCAAAATATGGAATTTGCCCTGACATAACACCATTGACACATTAAGGAATCAAATTTATTTGTAAAAGACACAGGTAAAGGATAAAAGAAATAAGTTTATGCAGCTAAAAACTGAAGTCATGAAGCACTGAGTGACTTCTTCCAGGTATTTGGCTTCCATGAAATGGAATGTTAGAGAAGCGTAAGCGACAGTAGAATGAAATAAGATTCAATCTCAAGTAAAATACAACGATTGCACTGTTTGATACTAAGGGTGATTTGGATGCATGAAAAATCACAGGTGGAATGGATATCTTGGTGAAATTGATGGTAGTTATCTGCTTCGCTTTGAGGCAGCAAAAAGAACAGGAACACAATGCATTAGATCCCACTTTTCCACCTTTCCAGCGCCAAAAAAATATCCAAAACATTTCAGATCCCACAAGAAGCATTTCGGATTTTGATTTGGGGGAAAAGCATCATGTCCTTCAACCTTTTCAGGAGTCGGAACATCCAAACACAGCCTAAATGTCTACAAAAAGTTACATATACCTTTATAAAAACTTCTAGGCTTCATAGACATGGACAGGATGGACAACACTGAAAGACGGTCATGGAATTTCGCCAGAACAAATTTGAGCAAGAATTTCTCATCCTTCATGTCAAAATCTGCAAACTGTTTGTCCTTTGGCAACTAATTGCCAGTACCTCTTAAAGTAGGATATCTGTTTTGCTTAGAAAGCATGTTTGGTTGAAAGATATCAAACTATTTTATTGAGAAGAGATGCATACCAGAGGAAGTCTTCGAAGCTCGCCTCCCTGGACAAGTAACAAACCAGACCACAATGTTTAGTATGTAATAAATTATAAAAGAGGTCTCAAGTTCAATCGGTTGGTGCACAAGTTACAGTCCACAAGTGGATAACTTCCAACCTTTTAGCTGCATGAGACATCCAAACAGCCCAATAGGTTGGCTCCACCATGAGGATCACCTTGTGTAAAAATCAGCATATCCACTCATTAGGTGGGCCACTTGTCTATTGCTATTTATCAATGGGTAGAAATTGTTTTCTATGGTGTGGACCACCTGATAAGTAGATAGCACTGATTTTTGCATGAAGTGATCCTTGTTATGGGGCCAGCCTATTAGAAGGGTTGGTTGTTACATGCGCTTAACAGGAAAGTTATCCACTGGATAGACCATAATTTGTGGGCCAACTGGTTGGATTTGAGATCTTAAAAGGATAAACGCGGCCAACTAAAAATTGACAGTTCCTAAGTACTTCAATGTAGTGCCAAGTAAATAAAGACAGGCCAGATTAAATCTGTTTAAGTCCTAGTGCTGTTAAGCAAGGAAAAGAAAGACACAATTCAAGTTGTAGAAATACGCAAAGAACAAGATACAATGAAAGAAAATCACACAAGAAGCACATTTAGAGAAGTTTTCATCATGAGAATGCATGTATAAATAAAAACTGGAAAAAGATGACGCGATTTTCTGTGGATGTTTGTGGCAACTTAAGAAATACAATGAGGTTGTACTTTCAGTCAAGCTCATAAAATTAATAGGCTGCAGTTTAATATCAAAATAAAAGAAAATCCAAACAGTAATCCAGTAGCTAGAATAAACTTAAGCATTGTCAAATTAACACCACATCATTTATTCCCAATGATCAATTTAAGGTAGAAGATGGAATTTGCATACCTTTCTGATTCCCCATCAAGAGGTAGAAGTTCCTCCAGAAGTCGCTTCACCTTCTTGTCAAACAAAGCCTGTAAATTCTTCTTCTGTAACAGAAACCTGCTTTCAATCATATACATTGAATAAACGATGCAAATGATGTGTATCAAAATGACAACCGAGATTATAATTCAAAGAGAAACAAATAATGGTGTGCAATCTACAGAGATCATGGATTAGGACAGGAGAAAATACAACTGGAAGTTCAAAACAAGCGGGTTATTGCAATCCAAGAAATGTTGGGCTTTCCCATAGATGACGATGACAGTTTTACCTGCAATTCAGTTGCCCGATGCAATGTCGTCCCCTTCAGCTCTGAGAGTTCATCATCGGTGAACCAAAGTGGATTTCCAAAGGTGGTTGGAAGCATATCAAGGTACCTACCATTCTTCATGTAAGTACATCAAGAAAACAAAATTGAATAAAAAAGATAATGAAATAAATGCATACATCAACGATGTCCATGAATAAATATGCTAAAAACACCAACCACAAATTTGAAATAAGGAACACCCATACAAACAAATAAAAGATTTCTTTTTACAATGTAATTAGCATTGATACAGATGTGAGAAAAATAAGAGAACTACACGTAGCATCATCTTCTAAGCTATAAATGCATAAAAATAAAATCACATGGCTGACCCTATAACATCTTAACAAGATGAATGCTCTGCCCAGTTGTCTCATGCATGTTAACATGCCACACATGTATGAGATCCCAGCTGGAAAATATGCTACTCCACTCATCAGCCAGGCCAGACTCAATTACAACTCTCCTTTTCTTAGCCAGTTCAAGTAATGCTTCACAAACCTTGCAGTGGAGGGTTTGAGGAGTTGGTGCCATCAGCATCAGAAACATGTACAAAGAAATGGACCATTGATTAACCTTTTTGCATGTATGTCGTTACCAGCGCATATGACAACTGATTAGTGGACCAGTTTGATTTTTGAGCTACAGAAAATTTGCCATGAGGCCCACCTGATGAGTGGTCCACATCAGAACACATTTTGCCACGTTGACACACGTAGGGTGGTTGGAGATGCACACCTGAGCTTAGCATTCCTGTCTAAAATAAATGCATTGTCGTTGCTACAAAACTAGCATCAACATACACTTGAAAAAAGAAGAGAAGGATGGAGAATCATGCATAGCATATAATGGTGAACTCTATACTTGTAAAGATGTAACTACAAATGGACAACCCAACAATATCTAACAAAATTCAAATCTCATTGTCCCTAGAATCATCTATCCGAATCCACTAAAATCGAAAAGAAAAAATCCATAGCACAAAATGCACACATACGGCTTCCAAGAAGAGTCCTTACGAACATGCTCCACTGTCAGGAACAGAATCATTAAAAACCGATCATCAACATCACCTTCTTCGAACATGGCTCTACATTTCGGTCCTAAGGTTGGATCTTGCAACACTCTCATCGGAGTTATAGCCAGATCGAGAGGAACAACTAGAAGAATACCTGAAGGAAAAAAAATAATAATAAATAAATCGAAATTAAGGTGAAATGAGCAAAATTTAACTGAATTGATCAAACATCCATTATTGATTGGAACTACCATTACCTTCCCCACTATCGTCAGCAGAGAATATACCGAATCCTTTCGTGGGACCACAGTATCTGATTTCGCAACTGCGTAATTCGACTCCATTCACCTGCATTCGAGTTCCAATGTATGAGTGGCGGGAATCTAACAGCACTTATGAAATTCGAATTTCCAAAATTCCATCTTGAAAAGCGTATGAAGAAATCCCGCCCATTATATTTAGATGGTGGGGGTATGTATGCAGAAGCTTTTTCTTTAACTGTTTGTATCATAATCGAATTGAATATATATATATATATATATATATATATATATATATATATATATATAAATCAAATATGAAGAAGACAACTACAACGGAAAACGGTTGTGGTTGAGGATAGCTGACCTGCAACCACTGTAGGAACCGTTCTAGTTTCGCCTCTGCTCGAGCTGCTTCCATGTTTCAAGTTAAGGGCAATGGAGTTGACTTTGGATGATATGAAATCAGCGGCGGACGTTAGCGAAATACGCCCTTTCCGTGTGAAGAAGAAAACGCGAGAAAGATGGATTCCGGCGCAGTCGAGGAGGGGATTGAGGCGGACCTAGTTCCTCTGCCACGCCGCAGGCTAACCAACGGGGAGAGAGTTGTGACTGCTACACGCGAGAGTAGGATTTTCGAACCCCTACCGTCCCACGTGTGCCAACGACGTACGTGTGTGCAAGATCTGGGTCGTTCTTCGGGTGGGACTTGCAGTGAAAATGGACTTGTTTGGTCATCACACGAGCGACGTGAACGAAACATGGATGATTAAAAGTTTTTTGGGGCATGATACATCCGTGGTGGGGTCCAAGTCCAACGGGACAACGTTCTTAATGACTAGACCGTGGGCCCACTGGTCAGGCTGAGAACCATACTACGGTGTGAATGTCTTCAGCTGGGAGCTGATCCACTGCCCCAGTGGGCATGGCATTTTTGTGGCTATCACATTCGTGTGTATGATGATCCGAACAGGCATCTGTGGGCTCCACTGTAGATGGGCCACTGATTGGACTGTCCTAACCATCTAATAAATAAAGCTTTTCTCCCGAAATATCAGCCATTGTCTGTCCATTTGTAGGTCACTGGTTAAAGGGCTAGGATTTTTATTTATTATTTATTATTTATTTTTAACAACTGATCACCTACTGGCAACAGAACTACAACTTCCACGCTGGACATGTTTCTTGACAAACATACCACTAACACAGGATATCAGCAGCATGTAAGGTTGGGCCCGACCTTTTACAGTGAACTCAAGTTTGCTGGTACTGATCCTCCACTCGTTTGGGAGCTTGCATCTTGATTGGATTGGATTCCACCGCTCAAATATACTAGAATCAAGGTGATTCTCGATCTTCAATTATATTTGACAGCTTGTAATTATAATATGTTAGAATCCAAACCTTCCATTTGAAAGCTTGTATTTGAAATGCATCGGAGTTCTTTATTTTCACAAATCTTGAATATGATTGATTAAATCAGTTTTAATATCACAAAATTAATATATTTATGATATTTGACAAATTGTTTAAGCTCATTAAAATATATACTTTGATAGAAAATGAGAAATTTCTAAGCTTTGGGTGACCACGAATGTAAAGAGCACAAATGAGACTTACTATTGTTTTTAAATTGTTTATTTAGATAGTTCAAATAATTCTATTGATATAAATTTAGCATTGCAATTGAAATTTAGATTATTTTAGGGTATCATCAACATATCACAAGTATAGTAGTGTGGTAGACTATGAACCCTACTTCACACATACAACTTTGTTGCATTTAAAAAGAGAGCTAAAAAAGTATTTCACTCCTAATACATAGGAATCTCATAAAAATTTTAAAATTTCAAAACACAATAAAAATTTATATTTAAATATATGCATTCCCATTTACCTTCGATTACACATAGCTAAATAAGTAGGTTTGATTTCATTTACATGACCTAAATACAAGGTGCCAAAATAGCCCTTGCTTCAACTCTCATTCTTAGTGGCAGACTCATAAGAGTTTCAACACGAGGTCATGGGTTTAAGTGCCCATTGTGGTGAAATACCACTATAGTGTGAGTGCGTGAGTAAGTGCATGTGGTGAAATCCCACCGCGGCTCCACAAGTCATGGTGCCTTGCATGGGGTTCTCTATTTTTAGACTCCATCCCATTCACATTTGACTACCAAATGTGTCGGGAAGCGCGGAAGGTGAGCCCTCAAGATCTGACGGTCTATACGAAGTTTGGAACCCTCACAAAGCAGAAGAACGGTGCTCCAACGGCCCGCCTATCTACTACTAGAGCAGATGGAACTATTCACACCTCTGATCCTATGGTATATAGTGGCCCCGGATTGTGATTTATGGATCAGATCGTCCCAAGGACAAGCCAAAATAGACAAACTATAATGCACTATATTTCTCTCTATATACTCTCGGTGTTTCGTATGATTCAATGCATTACATGAGAGAAGCGCATTCCTTTTTATAACAGAGGAAGGAGAGTTTGGGTGGGATTGGGATAAGGCCTCATAATCCGATTAAATCCCTATCTTCAATTAAAAATCAAATTCATATTTGAATTTAAAATTTAATTGAAAGGAAGAGACCAGAGAATACATGAGACGTACTCACTAGTGATTGCTCATAAGTGGGCCCCACTGGTCTACGTCCAACATCTCCCACTCAATCACATTATGGGATAGACACATAAATCTGTCCAACTAACTTGCCTTATAACAATCAAATACCAAATATCGCGATCAAAAGAATCAGAGGCGTGGGACCAGCTGGATCACCATAATCTTCTCATAGGTATTTAAGTACTAAGTGACCACTTAACTAGTACTTAATAACCCAAGCTTTGCAATGCATGTCCTAGTCCGCATGACCACACCGGATGGAGTTAACTCCCGATCTGGAGTACTCGGCCAACATACACACTTATCCAACTTATCGAGTTATTCTGAAAACTTGATTTTTCATAAACTTCGACTAAAATCGATTTACAGCAATACTTATATATATGTTTTTTTTTTTTTTAAAAGAAAAATATGGTTTGTAAAAGTCCAATAAAAATAACTCGATATTGCCGGCGGATAAGTCTTCAAGTGCGTATTTATAGTTTTAGAAACTTGGTGTAGTTGTCATGGGATCTTCCCCACGTATATGTGTAATTTGGAATTAATCAAGCCACTTTCCTAGCGTAACTGAGTCTGGCCAATCAAGGACCTTTCGTCATAGTACACTAAAGTAGCGACACTCAATCTCATTCTCATATACACAAGAGGAGGGTAGCTAAAGACACAAAGAGTCACCTACGAGACTGGCTACTCGCACGTTGCAGTGATTAGATCGAATCAAAGCAATCTGTAGGTAAAAGGTCCGGCACGTAGCTACAATCCACGTCGTAAAGTAGACAATATTAGGTGTATGTCGGGTCTACAATACGCAGGTTATTCTACATGAAGTACGACTCATCTCATAACCTGACTTTAAATTCAGGCCATAACATTGATCGCATATAACGGAATGGTGCGATTATGTTATTCGACTTTATCAGTCTCATCTACGATCTTTATAATATTGTAGGCGGATGCGACTCACTCATATTCTCATCCTTTATTATTCACAATAAAGGGAAGTTCATACCTCAATGTATAAACATAGCATCAAATGTACCTCTCTTGTACATTCAAGGTTGGTCAACCCGTGCGAGTGGGTGACCGACCTGCCAACAAAAATAGAAATCCTACATTATCTCAAGGTAAATGTTGATGATCTTCTTACCTAGTTTATATTAGAGGTCAATACTAAATAAATGGAATATATTATTCATTAATGAAAGATCAAATGTATTTAAAAAATAAGTACATCTGTCAAGCTTTCCTTAATCCCATCTGCCTGACGTGAACCTGAAATAGATCTCTAGCTATAGGTTTCGTCATGGGATCAGCCATCATCTCCTTAGTAGGAATGTAGCTGAGGGCGACCTTCTTATCTCTCACTTGATCACGGACGTAATGATACTTGATCTCAATGTGCTTATATTTCTGGTGGTGTTTAGGGTTCTTTGCCAAGTCAATGGCAAAAGTATTGTCAATCTTCAGCGATATAGGCTGACGAACACTCGGTACAACACCCAGACTCAATAGAAATCTGCGAACCCATACACACTCCTGAACTGCAACACAACATGTAATGTACTCGGCCTCCAAAGATGAAAGAGCTGTGGATGTCTGTTTCTTACTCGACCATGAGATAGCTCCTCTCCCGAGTAAGAATACATATCCTGAAATAGACTTTCCCTCGTCGGCGTCATTACCTCAAGCAGCATCAGAATATCCTTTGAGCTCGAGGCTTATTCCTTCATAACACAACATTAGGTCTTTTGTTCCTCTAAGATAGCGGAATATACGTTTAACGGCTTGCCAATGAGACTGTCCCGGGTTACTCTGATAACGGCTGACTATGCCAACTGCATAGCTAATATCTGGTCTAGTGTAAAGCATAACATACATTAAGCTCCCTACAACGCTTGCATAAGGTACCGAGGACATAACCAATTTCTCGGCTTCAGTCTGAGGACATGATTTCCTATCTAGTTTGGTAGCTTTATCCATAGATAGGGGTGCACACGGTTCGATTTGGTCCGGTTTTGGGGTGAAATCGAAACCAAACCATTCCTAACGATTCTAGGAAATTCGGAACCGGAGCCGAACCGTTAAAACCGGTTCGGTTCCACGGTTCTGGGCTTTTTATAATCCAGCCCAATTGCAAGCCCATGTCCATCCATGTTGTGGTCCATTTGATGAATGGTTTAGATATTGTATAAGGTGTGCAAAAATACATTTATGAAAATAATTGTTCTAGAGAAAATAATTATAAGGTGTGCAAAAATACATCAGTTCGGTTCCACGGTTCGGATCCACGGTTTGGTTCTATGGATCGGTTCACGGTTCAGTTCGATTCTACATACCCCCAAACCAAGAACCGAACCGATGTCACCGGTTCTTTGATTTTTGGAACCGGAACCGGAACCAGTGCACTTTAGAACCGGACCAAACCGGACCGTTTGATCGGTTCTGGTCCGATTCCACGGTTCTACCGGTTAAATGTGCACCCCTATCCATAGGGGTTTCAATAGCTTTTGAATTTTCCATCCTGAACCACTCTAAAATCTTTTGTATATAGGTTGCTTGAGACAAACCAAAAAATTTCTTAGGGCGATCCTTGATGATTTTTACCCCAAGAATAAAGTTGGCTTCACCGAGGTCTTTCAACTCAAAGTTCGAGAATAGTCAATCTTTAGTCAATATCAACAATTGCATGTCATTACCAGCTAATAGGATATCATCTACATATAGAGATAATTTCATGTATACACAATGATCTTCTTCACTCATCGTGAATCCAAAAGTGGTGATGGCCAAGTGGAACCCCATGTACCACTGTCTTGAAGATTGCTTCAGCCCATAGATTGATTTCAACAACTTGCAGACTTTCTTTGGATGCTTTTTATCCACATAACCCATGAGCTGTTGCATGTATATTTCTTCATTCAAGTCACCATTTAAGAATGGAGTCTTTACATCTATCTGATATAACTCTAAGTTTAAACTTGCGACAATGGACAAGATCATGTGGATTGAGGAGAACTTTGCAACAGGTGAAAAGGATTCCTCGTAATCAATGCCTTCTTGTTGTGTAAAACCTTTAGCAACTAATCGTATTTTATACTTGTCCATTGTACCATCTGCCTTTCTTTTGATCTTAAGTACTCATTTATTACCTATCGCTTTGCGATTGGAAGACAGATCAACAAGTTCCCAGACTTTATTCTTCTCCATGGAAGCGATCTCTTCGTCCATAGCATTCACCCAATCGGCCGAGTTAGAAGATAATAATGCCTCCTGATATAAATCGGGTTCATCATCATCAACTGCAACGCAAGAGAATGTTTGCCATTCAATATCGAAGTATTTTCGGGGGATCAATCCTCTTTCGTTTTGACGTAACTCAGGAGCCTGCTGAGATGTCCTCCCACTGTCCTGACAAACTATAGGAGCATCATCATCTTGTGAAGCAGAATTCCTACTCTCCTGAAATACATCGGGTATTTTAAAAAATTCTAAAGGAACATTTTGTTTCATTCGGCTTGGGTATCTATCTTCAACGAAGGTCACGTCTCGGGATTCTATCTCAATCCATCGTCCATGGTCCTCATAAACTAGAACGTATCCCTTTGAATGCATATGGTACCTTACAAACACGCATTCAATGGTTTTACTATCAAGTTTACCTATATGCGGAGTAAGTAGCAAAACATATCCCAAAGATCCCCAAGGGCGTAAGTTGGCTAGAAAAGGAATCCTCCCAGACCACATCTCATATGGAGTCTTAGGAATGGATTTGGATTGGACTATATTAAGGACGTAAACGGCTGTTAACAGTGCGTCTCCCCAAAATGTGGTAGAGAGATTGGCTTGTGTCATCATCGATCTAACCATGTCCAATAGTGTCCTATTCTTTCTCTCTGCAACACCATTTTGCTGTGGAGTGTAAGCCATTGTGTACTGCCTAACAATTCCAACGTTTTCACAATATGATTTAAACGTTTCAGATGTATACTCGCCACCTCTATCAGATTGAAAGATTTTAATATTTTTCTCAAGCTGATTTTCCACCTCAGCTTTATATTTAAGAAAACAATCAAAAGCCTCAAATTTGTGTGAGATGAGATACACATATCCATAACGCAAGTAGTCGTCAATGAAAGTGACAAAGTATTGACATCCTTTTCTGGCATGTACATTAAAGGGTCCACAGATATCTGAATGGATTATCTCTAGTGTGCCCTTGAACTTAGCCTCTTTGGAAAATGGTTTCTTCGAAGTATTCCCAAACACACAATGTTCACAAAATGAAAAATCAACTTTTGATAAGGAGTCTAACAGACCAGAACATACTAGTCTTGTCATACGATCCTTCCGATGTGACCTAACCTCGCGTGCCATTTTTGAGATTCAGATACTACAGTTTCATTCGACGTAGCAGATAAAGCAAGAGATGCATTATCACAATCTACGTCTAGAATAAATAAATCTGAAATTAAATTTTCTCATACAATGATGAGGTTAATCAATCTCAAAGAAACTCTTGTCCCGAAAAATCGAATATCAAAACCATCAAATAATAATTTAGAAACAGAAATTAAATTTCGACGCATCCCTGATACATAAAGAATATCACGGAGGATTATTGTTCGCCCTATGCGCGTACGGAGATGGAAAACGTCAATCCCTAGTATGTCTTCAACAGCGTTATTGCCCATGTACAGCTTGTAACTTCCCTTTGCTACAGGCCGAAATTCCTCGAGTCTTCGACGACTGCTTGTCACGTGTTTTGTTGCGTCTGAATCCAAAATCCACTCGTTAGATATTGTATCTACGGAAAGGATTTCAGAACAAACGCCTACATACAAAGTATCTAGTGACTGAGAAATTACCGTATTTTTGTGGGCGCACTGTCGAGCATAATGGCCCGAATTTCCACATACAAAGTAGACTACATTTATCTTTTTCTGTTTCTTCTTTCCATTTCCTTTCTTGAGATTTGGAGGAGGTGTTGTGGTTTTCTGTTCTTGATTATTCTTCTTCGCCTTCTTGCGAGCTTTGAACCGTTTATTGTTAGCTTCCGCTTATGGGTATCTGCTACAAAGGCCCTGACCGAACCTAGCTAAATTGCATTCATTTCAACCTCACGTACTAAGTGGCTACAAAAATCTCTGAACGTAGTGATAGAATCAGTATGGTTCAGAATTCTTTTGATTTGGGCCTAAGATTCAGGCAAGGAATGGTGCATGGCTATAATCTTTTGATTTTCAGTCAATTTACACCCAACATTCCTAAGAGCACCTATCATTTGCTCTATCTTTCGGATATGATCTTTGATGGGGCAGCCGACTGACATCCTATACTCTTGGAATTCTAATTCAATTGTCCGAACTCTTGCATCTGACTTCTGCGCATAAGCATTAGTCAGTGCTTCCCAGATTCCCTTAGCGGTTTCATGCACTTCATAGTAGGTATGAGTTCTTTGTGCATAGTGCTAAGAAGGACATTACGAGCTGAATGATTCTATTTTCGCCACTTATTGTAGCGAGTCATCACAATCATATGTTCTTGTAAATTCCCGTTTTCAGTCAATATGGGTTCCTCTTGAGCTCCATCGAGTGTATGCGATATGTCGTCCTCGTCGAGAAGGCATTGCACTGCGTGGGACCAGTCTTCGTAATTATTGCCATCGAAATGTTGTCCTTTCATCTGTTCAGCGATTAACGCTTTAGTGGTCATCTCTACATTGCATGAGTATCACTACTTAGTTATGATATAAAGTATTGACACTAATCATCAGTATTTCTACGTGTTATTCAAATTTCAAAGTATAAAAGTAGTAAACGCATCTTAACGAGATCTGAAAGTCCACATATCCGAATGGACGGTGTAGAACAATCAAGTTCTCCTTTTAAGATGAGATTTAATGCTTTTATAAGAATGAATTTATATAACGTGCAACCTACCATTATTTGGTTGCATGCATCATTTGGTGGAGGAGAATAAACTCCCACTCAGGTTATGCACAACCTTTATTTATAGGGAGAATTCTAGCACTAAGTTTTTCTATATGTTCCAATGAAAAATAAAGAGGGCTTAGATCTAAACACATCAAGCCTAATTATTTTACACATACAAACATCATCATTAAAAAGAAAAATGAAGTGCTAAATATGAAGAGAGTTCAATCTTCATTAGTGATCTTGTTCATTAGAGATGGATCTCATCATCACCGTTAATGATCATTGTTGATGATGGATCCTTTCATCAACATTGATCATCATGGTTGATGATCATTTCGATCATTAATGAGCTCTACATCAATAGTGAAGAAGATATCAGAAAGGAAACAATATTCTTAATATGTGTCCATCATCTCATGTATATGATCAAAGAAAAAAAGAAAAATAAAATCAAGATAACATATTCAGGTTGCATACATATCTGAATGTGGGCCACATCATTGATTTGTAGATTAAGCATGAATTCATCAGATATGTGTACTCGTTTTCAACGGATCTACTCATGCTTATCAGCTAACATGTTATAGTGCAGCAATGTGTTGAATGATGATTTAGATTTATACATGTAATATATATATTACATGTATAAATCTAAATCATCATATTACATGTATAAATCTAAATCATCATTTAACACATTGCTGCACTATAACATGTTGTGTTTATAATAGCAACGAGTACAACAACATAGCAATGTGTACGACAACATGTACATCAACATGTACTGCAACGTGTACCGTAACATGTACAACAACATGTATAGTAATGTGTACAGCAATGTGTACAGCAATGTGTACAACAATGTGTACGGCAACATGTACAACAACATGTACATCAACGTGTATAGCAACATGTACAACAACATGTACAACAACGTGTACGACAACGTGTACATCAACGTGTACAGCAACATGTACAACAACATGTACAACAACGTGTACATGAGATACATGTGCAGCAACGTGTACATGAGATACATGTGTACCATTAGTCAACAGATGTACAACATGTAGGCTGACGTACAACATGTAGGAAACGTGTGATGAACAACTTGTAGGCTGACGTGTTGTATTTTAACACGTTACTTTAACATATAATCATTTGGTGTGGTCCACCAGATTAGTGGATCTGTCTCGTTTTTAACCTTATATCATGAGATGATACAAAGAAAATAATGAATAGAGCGGATCTCCAAGATTGCATCACAAGTGGACCCCACCAATCCATCCCAAATTGGATGGAAACCTTCACACGTGTACAGTAAACCATGTGTACAGTAAGCCATGTGAAAATGTGTACAACAACGCAAATTCCATGATCGTGGGGCCCACTGTGATGTTTGAGAGAAATCCACTCCGTTCACAAGTTTGGCCTTGTGATTTTACCAGGTGGACTGAAAAATGAGGAAGATCAAGTGCTCAAGTGGGCTACTGACCATTAAACAATGGACTTTTAAAAGCCATCGTCCAGCGTTTTCTTGCTGTGGGACCCAACTATATATGTATCAGATCAGCTTCGGTTTTCAGTCTACATCCTAAAATTAGATGGCCAAACTACTAAAGGGGCCGAATTTGTTTGACACATCATGAAAGTAGGCCTCACCAAGATTTCATAACGTGTTAGATAATATCAAAAAAAAAAAAAAAAAACGTGTCACATGAATTCATGTGATATGGTATTTGTGTTGTACTATTACTAGAAAACACCAACATGTGTTATATTTGTATTCACGTGATATGGTATTTGTGATATAGGTTTTGATATTATACAACACGTCACAACATGCACATCATACGTGGATTTGATGGTATACATGTGGTATATATGCATATCATACACAGTACCGGCATCTTACATACATGTGGTGTAGTTCAATATGACAACTATTGGTGGATATGATGTACACGCATGGGGTACTTACCTTTTTAGATGATAAGAATCGGAGATCCGCCATTGAATCGCTCTGATACCACTGTTGGGAAGCGCGGAAGGTGAGCCTTCAAGATCTGATGGTCTACACAAAGTTTGGAACCCTCACAAAGCAGAAGAACGGTGCTCCAACGGCCCGCCTATCTACTACTGGAGCAGATGAAACTATTCATACCTCTGATCCTACGGTATATAATGGCACCGGATTGCGATCTATGGATCAAATCGTCTCAAGGACAAGCTAAAATAGACAGACTATAATGACTCTATTTCTCTCTGTATACTCTCGGTGTTTCATATGATTCAATGCATTACATGAGAGAAGCGCATTCCTTTTTATAATAGAGGAAGGAGAGTTTGGGTGGGATTGGGATAAGACCTCATAATCTGATAAATCCCTATCTTCAATTAAAAATCAAATTCATATTTGAATTTGAAATTTAATTGAAAGGAAGAGACCGGAGAATATATGGGACGTACCCACTAATGATTGCTCACAAGTAGGCCCCACTGGTCTACGTCCAACAAAATGGACAGTCTTGAACTACTACATGTTTTCCAAATGGATAAAGCCATCCTACGAGGAAATTCCAAATATACAATGTGCTACACTGATTTCTAAGTGGATGGCTGATGTCATGGTTTGCAAATGCAAACTAGGATTAGAATCAAGTTGGGGTACAACTTAGAGTTGAATAATTTCAAATTATATTGGAATAATTACAAGAACGCTTTTGAGAATAACTGAAAATTAAGAAAGCCTGCCTTAGACTGAAAATATTAGCAAAGCCCTTCTGTATTTTATTGATGCTTTTGTCCTGTGCATTGATAGTGCCTTGACGTCATATTTTCTACTGGTGCAAGACTTAAATCACATTGGCAACATGTACATCTTTGAAGTGTTACTCCTTGTTCTCTATATATATAGAGAGAGAGAGCTATGAAAATTCCTTGTTCTCTATATATATAGAGAGAGAGAGCTATGAAAATTCATCTTTACATAAAGGGTGGCAGATTATTGACAGGAGAAGGGCTCTACTTCAGAAAGGTTTTCTTGATTTTTAACTATTTTTTCGGAGGCATTCTTGAATTTGTCATATTTACACAATTCATACTTAGAAAAAAGAAAAAAGAAAAAAAGAACAGGTAATGGTTATCTACAACACATCAGAACATCTTACATGTATTGACATTTGAGCCTTTGATGGGTCCACCATGAAGTGAGTCTGGAAGAGGAATTTAGATGGTCCACTCATTAGCTGTACAGTATACTGAATCATTGAAACCAATGGATGGTTGATGGTCCAATTCAATATACAAATGTGTTCCAGGTAATGAATCAGCTTGATGTGCATTGTGGATAATCTTCAAGATGGAGCCTATGATGGACGGTCCATGCTACAGAACATCCCACCATCGGACCATCCAAATCAAACAATTTGTGGACTTCAGAAAATATGTTGCAACTTGTATCCTTGTTTAGCCATCCATTCACAAAATCGTTTAAAAGACGCTAGGGTGATTTGATGGAAAGGGACGCGGATTGGGTACTATCACAACTAGGACCTACCTAGGTCGGGACGGTCTTGTCAGGGGCTCTGTGGGACCTTTGTAAAAAAAAATAAAAAATTTTGGGTTAGCTTGTTAGTACACCTACTGTCAGTTCACACTACACTGTTAGCCACCTGGTATAGGGAATCGATACCAAGACCTCAGTGTTGAAATAAGGTATCTTTCACTCAGTCTACCACTTGAGCTATGGATCTGGGTGTCTGTGGGACCTACCTTGATGTATATGTTTTATCCACACGCTATGAAAATTCCATCTATTTCGGCATATCATTTTAAGCATGAG
This sequence comes from Magnolia officinalis, assembly GCA_021015155.1. Lineage (NCBI taxonomy): Eukaryota > Viridiplantae > Streptophyta > Magnoliopsida > Magnoliales > Magnoliaceae > Magnolia > Magnolia officinalis. The sequence goes on from JAJHSJ010000001.1 coordinate 119,319,430, forward strand.
CCTAAAACGGAAGCAGAGTGAAGGCTCAAGTGGACAACACCACAGTAAGCAGTGGGGATTGAGCTGTTAGGTGGAAAACTTCCTTCGCCCCACCGTGATGTTTATTTGCCATCCAACCTTTTCATAAGGGCACATAGACCTCGATGAAGGGAAAACACAAATATCAGGTTGATCCAAAACTTTTGTGCCCCCAAAAAGTTTTCAATTTCAGTCCCCACTGCTTACTTTTGGTGTGATCCACTTAAACATCCTCCCTTTCGGGCTCATGCCCTAAAATAATCTATCGACCACATGGATAAAAACATATACATCACGATGGGCCCCACAAAACCCCAGACATGACCGTCCGTCTCTAGCTAGGTGCATCCGATGGAAGGACATTTGGGGCGGGGCCGGCCAATGATGAGAGTCGGGCATGAGACCCAGCAGATGAATGCTGAAAATCACCCGAACATCACCCGCAGCTAATCGTTTTCTATGGTTAGGGATTCCCATTAATTCCTCTCCTCTTATTATTTTATTTTTAAAAAAAATGAAATTCCTCTTCGCATTTTGTTCACCCTTCAGCTAGCAACTCACCACAGAAGAGGTTCTCAATGTCAGCAAATGAACAGCGCCTTTACTCCATTTCTGTACAACCGGGGGCCATGGTTCAATTCTTTTAAGACCTTTGATCTCAAGTGTCCCACAACCGATGGGGACACCCAAGAGGCTTTCAGATTAAAAGATCCCCAGCATCCAATCTAGGACTGTCAATGGGCCTGGTAAATCAAAATTTTGAATAGGACTGGCCCGTCAGGCCCGGCCCCTTGTTTTTTCTCTTTAGCCACTTAGGTCAGGATCTTCCAACATCAGAGATTTTAAGGATATCTCCCCATCGAAGTTGGGAACTTTACATGGTCGGCATCACAATCATGGAGCCTAGCTCTTCACTTCCAGATGCAGGAGGTCCAGACAATGACCGTAGTCCGCATTACAAAAGAACAAGAACCACGGATTCCTATAGGGGTCAGAATTACTGAAAGAAAGGGCCCTTGATTTTGGGAGATTTTGGATATTATATATGTTCGGATCTAAAACGAGCGACAGCTAAAATTCCAATGTCGCTTTGTTTTGCTCAAGTTGCCAGCATGGTTTCAGGCTGGCCTGATTTGATGGGTCCTGAGAGAAGTCGCAAATTGGCCCGAGTCAGCCAAGTTGTCCATTTTCCACGGTGATGTATCAGATCAAATTTGAACAAGTCGAGTTGATTGACTCATCCATCGTTGGTTTTCAGTGAATCTGACCAGGTACACATGAAGATGCATACCATTGATTCTACAGGAAACATGGATGGGCCATAAGGCCATCTCACACTCTACCTGAACAACTACCTAGAGGATTCTTTGGAACAAAACACATAGAGCTGGGCAACGGTCCGAGTCTGATCAGATTTCAACAGATCCGACCAGATCTGAAATTTAGGTGTCCTAATCCGAATCCGATCAGATCCGGTGCCGGATTCTGGTCACCTGACCCAATTCGATCCTAACGGTAGATTGGATGACCGATCCGTGACCGATCTTTTTTTTTTTTTCCTTTTCTTTTCTTCTCTTTTTCTCTCTCTCTCCTCTTCCTTGCAGGGGCTGGCGGTGGCTCTTTTGCCGGACGGAAAGCAGTCGCCGGTTGATCTCTCTCTCTAACTCTCTTTCTTTTTCCCACGTTTCTCTTTATTTTTACTTTCTTTCTTTGATTTTCTTCCTCCCTTACCGCCGGACGGAATATGATTTTCCAGACTTTTCTTGCGCAAGGCAGTCTCCAACAAAGAATCGTCTCTTTCTTCTCCGTCCGTCAAAAAATACGAAGCTTTCGTTAGCTGGAAGGGGAGAAAGAGAAGCTTCAACAGCGTCTATTCGGATTTTGGTTCAGGTCGGTCGGTTTTACTGCTTATCCGAATCCGATCCAAACTACATTCGGATCTGCCCTTTTGTACCCGTACCTAACCGATCCAACCTACCGATCCTGTTCGGGGCGGATCCGCCGGATCGGACCCATTTTGCACACCCCTAATAATCAAGGGAACTTTGGTCTACCTGTTTCTTGACCCATATGTACCTTCCGCGAGTCCTCTAAATGAAGGGTTAGGACCGTCCAACCAGCATGAATTCCAGGCTCCAGCCAATCTTAAGATGTGCTCCGTGGGGTGATCAGCTCGGATCTGGCACACATGCCACCCGTACAAAATTCAATCTGATAAATAACCTTAATAGATGCCTAGAACACCATAATCTTGCCTCCTAGCTTATTACATGCGGAACAGTCAAACTCCTAAGCAAGTTAGGATGAAAATATTCACTCTAGCTTCTAGCCCTACTCACTGCTGATGACTTCATAAACAATAAAGCATATGTGATCGATAGAAGCAAATTATATTGAGTGAAAGATTACAGAAATTTACAACATCAAAAAGGAGAGGGTGCTGACAGGTTTAGAAATTAAGAAATTCACAATATCATATCAATGGTGGCACTATCAAGCTTCATTTAGGTTAAAATGTTTGGGGGGCTCATCCCCAGCATGTTCCCAATCAAGCACTGAACCGACTTACAATACAAACTACACTCCAATAAAACCTTTCACTCATCTTCACAGCCCCACAAAACTAACTCTGGCCAAGAATTGCAACACAGTTTGACCAGCATGTGGATCAAACCACAACATCCAACCATACATCAATATGGTATGTGAGACGACTCCTAAACTGTTAACTGCAGATCTAGCCATTCATCACTTCGCAATCACTTCAACAAACGAGGGAGGACCGCAGAGATGGGGCAGTTGGAAGATGAGTGCATGATGCCCAGCGAATGACTGACTCAGTCACCATGAGATCCAGCTGCTCAAACTCCCCGAGGCCAATTGTGCGGTTCCTCTTGCTGTGGAAACCTAATGCTCTAGACATGGTTGCCCCTCCCCTTCGAACCTCAGCAGCTTTGTGCTCAGTTTCCCTCATCTCATGAGAAGCAGAAGAATCCGGCAACATAAAGAGCTTCCCAAAGCTGGCATCTACAACCCCAACAGAAAATTGAGATTTGAGTTCCCAGTGGGTGAAATACGTAGCAGAAAGGGTAACTTAGGAGGGAGATTGTACCTCTCTGAATCATATTAACTTTTGAACTGATGGCTGTGAAAGCCAATGTGTCCTCTTGCTCGTTCGGAGGACACGGACTGAAAAATTGGAAGCTGGGCAATGTTGGAATTGGAGAAGAGAATCCTGGGCCATCTGATTCGCAAGAGCTGTGGAATGAGAAGCAGGCCGATGCTGAGCAAGGAGTATTGTCCATCAAGAAGGAAGAGAAAGATGATTTGCAAGTGAACACAGGTGAATGCTCCAGTGGGACACCACGAGGAACAGGGGACCCAGAGCCAAAGCTCAAGTCACGATCTGCAGAGTTCTTCAGGGTAGAGAAAGAGCCGCTCCCCAATCCCAGTTGCCCAGAATTTGATTTCTGAAGTTCAAATGGTTCTTCCAGCTGATAGCAATAATCCTTTATCCAGGGATGGTCTGCAAAAGATAAGCCAATATTCTAAAGAAAACCTTAAGCACGAGACCGCTGATATTTCCCATTTCGAACTCCATGCTTACAATCATAACAGAAGGAAGATTACCCATGACCCAGTAAGATTTCTTCTTACTGTATTACAATACGAATTCCCACGGGGCTCAGGTGAATCCATCTCCGACAGTAGTGAACTATTGTATAGGAGGGATCACTGTAATTGCATATGGCCCCGAAATCACCTGGCTTGGATGATCATAGGCATCTGATTAAGGGCTTGCAACATGGAGGATAAGAGCATTCGTCTTCCTGTCCAATTTGCAGGCCCGTAATCAGATGGATGCGATCAATTAACCAGGGAGATTTTGGCGTTGTGTGCAATCCATAGCAGACTGCTTCTATCTAACAGCAATTGTTGGTCATAGGTTGAGGTTACTTGGGTCCCAAAGAGGAACTTGCACCATAATACTAAGAAAATTTCTCATTGAATCATCGCACTGGAATAAAATCCACGACTCTCTAAGGTCATGATTTCAAGGAAATGATGAAAAGAGAGACGACAAAGAAACATATGGTGTACCATGACTTCAGTGTAGCCTCATATAGCTAGATAAGGATTTAAGAAATCTGAGACAACAAGATTCTTGTCCCTTTTTGAACAGTCAGCGACAACAAGATCACACCTAGAACCAGAGAAAAAATGATAGATATATATCTATATAAAAAGATTCCTCTTAGTCCAATCAGATGTCATTATCTACATAGGGGCTGTTTGGAGACAACAAAGTTTTTTGTTATGGTTAAAAGAAGAAGAAGAAGAAGAAGAAGAAGAAGATTGTAACTAAACATAATAGTTACATTTTGTACAATTTTTAACCCTGTTTGGTAAACACGTGTGAATATGGAACAATTGTGAACTCTGTTTAAAAACTAAGGTAGTGTACTAGAATTGAAATTACATATACAAAGTATCTTCCATTGGGCATCCACAAATCTGACAATTAAAATATGATTTCACTGTTTATGATGGTTTATGATCCACCTAAGGTTGGGCCACTATTTGGACGGTTTAAATTTAGTTACTTATTTCTCATGTGTTTGGTTTAAGATCCATCTAAAGTGGGCCGATTATTTGGGCAGTTTAATTTTAATTTACATATTTCTCATGTGTGGTTGTGGTAAGTGTGGCAATGGACCAGGAAGCCAGCTGAACTCAACTCACTTTCAGATCAGGCTTGGACCTATTATCTTGGCCTGCATACCAGGCTTAGGCCTAACATGCATGGCCTATTCAAATTTTTGGGCTGGGCTTGGGCTCAAGTCATTTTAGCCCAACCTAGCCTGTCTTGATCAAACTTCATATGTATGTCTTATATCCTATATATGTCATTCTAATCCTCAATTGAGCAACCCAAGCATCTTGAATGTAGACCACTAATTTTGTTCATTTTAAATGTTCTCGTTGTACATACGTGACCCACTTGATCAGAGAATAGATTAGGAATATTAATGTAGGAAATAGGGATTCTTTTTTTCTTTTGCAGGGGGGGGGGGGGGGGGAGAGAGATGGCTGACCAACCAATTTATGGAAAAGGGAGGGATAAGAGCAGTTGTTGTTTTCCTCAAACAACCTTATTCAGACACATCAAAAGAACTTCACTTATCAAATTGACTCAAGTAAAACCAATAAAGAGTTTTTCAGAACCTTACATGGGAATAATTCATGCAGAATCCATGACAGAAATATCAAGTTAAGATGCATCAAAATTATCCATCTTACCTAGAACTTGTGCAGCAGTAAGTCTTTGAACAGGATCTGTAGAAAGCATTCTGGTAATCAAGTCCTTGGCAGATTCAGATATACGATCCCAATGATCAAGTGGAAAACGGAGATCAGCAGCCCGAACTGCATCAAATATCCTCGACTTAGTCTTCCCCCAAAAGGGTGGCATCCCACTGAGAAGGATGTAAAGGATAACCCCAGCACTCCACACATCAGCAGCCTGGTTGTAGCCCCCCGCCAGTACTTCTGGGGCAATATAAAATGGGCTGCCAACAGTCCCATGTAGACTCTGCCCTATAGAGTGTAGATAGAAACAATTGTTTACAGAATCACTATAAGTGAAGGAGAGAACATTCTTCATTTGAAACAGCAGCAGAAAGTACTGGGTGGACCCATTTTTCAGTAAGCTAAACTGTTCATATAGTGGACCCCATCATGGGATGGGCTATGTACCAACATCTCCCTTATCAGATGATCCCAGCATCCGATCAGGGGCCTGCAAATGGACAATTATATTCAATGGCTCATATTTAACAGGCAAATTGGACGGGGATCATTTGATGGGGAGGATTTTTGGTATGCTTATGTCCACAAAGGGGCCTACCATCTGAGCATTTTGGAGGCCCCATACAAACAATTTGCCAGGCTGAGCAAACTGCTTGATCAAACATTCAATGATCCCTCTTGTTTAGAATACAAAACAGTACGAGTCACAACAGCTCAACTGAGAAGAAAAAAAAAGAAGAAGAAGAAGAAATCCAGAGTATACCTGGTTTTATGTAGGTTGCTAGACCGAAATCTGCCAATTTTATGGGTGACGAGGATGATTTTGTTGCCAAGAGGATGTTCTCTGGTTTCAAATCCCTGTGAACAATACCCTTGTCATGGCAATACATCACCACTTCCATCAGATGTTTGAACAAAATACGGGCCTGGGATTCAGGAAACCGCCCATGCTTCTCTAATCGGTGGAAAAGCTCACCCCCAGCACAAAGCTCCATCAGCAGATGCACATAATCCTCCTCTTCAAAAACTGCCTTTAGATCCACAACATTTGGGTGCCCGGACAATCTAGTCATAATCTCAATCTCTAGCTTTACACTGCAAATGTCATCAGGCGTGACCAACCGATCCTTTGCGATGGACTTGCATGCCAAGATCTCTCCGGTCAGCTGATCCGAACACACCCTGATGACACCGAACTGCCCCCAACCCAATTGCTCTCCTAAAACATATCGATCTTCCAACTTTGCTGAGCAGTTTGAGTCGAGAATGGTATCTTTCAGATTGGCAACCTTGTAGCAGTTGCACGATGAAACTGATGACAGGCTGCTGTTGCTTTTGGCAACAGCCATAACAAGAATTCAAAACTCCCTAATAGAAACAACCCCAAGTCACTCAATGAAATCTACAACATACACCAGCTTATTTTCTGCTTCTCAACCCCCCCACCATCCTAAAAATCCAAAACTCACCTAGAAAACTTTCGTGTGAAAGCATCCCCAAAAGAAAACCCCTTTCTATGGAAAAAAAAAAAAAAAAATTCAAAATCAACAGCTCCTGTCGTGTCCGGATCCTTCTTTTTTCTCAATACCCTTCGTGGAAATTTCGTAAGTGAAAATTACAGTCAAACCCAAACTTCTCGAACGGATACGAATTCAAAATCGATGGAGTCAACACTCCGCACCCAAAGGAGTTCTCACAGCCAGGGCCAGCAGTTGGAATTTGACAACGACATGTATCGTGAGAAATACGAACCCGAAGGATCCTCTTCTAGAAGCCATTAAACCCTAACAAAGCCCTGGATCTCATCATTCCCAAGCACTTTCACCAGTTGCCCCGACCTGAAACCCACGTGAAGTCCTACAAGTTTCAGATAGAAAGCTCCATTCTAGAACTTGAATTCCCAAAATCAAAATCACAGAAATAGGAATTCCTTTTCGCTTTGAAATCCCCCCCCAAAAAAGAGAGAGCAAAAAATCGTATTTGAAAATCAAAACCCTAGATCGTCTTCTACGACCTATAAAAGGTATAAAAAATAGCTAATCATCTACATAAAAAAAACAATTCGACAAAAGAAAACAAAAACGCTGCAAGAGATCTGATTTCTTCAAAGAAGAAGAACAGAAGACTAAAAATCTCAGAATGCAGCTCGGTCGCATACGAGTTTTCCGCCGATTCCGTTCCGTTCCGAGTTCAAAACTCAGACTCGAGTAACGAAACGGGATCATGGCCGGAAATCTAGAGGGGAGAGAGATACGGACCCGGAAAACAGTTGTAGAAGCCGTTCGTTGAAGCTGCCGGGCGTTTGGTCCTCGATCAAGCTTCTACGCGGAGCTTCTCCTTTTTCACGGGTTTTCCGGTTGGGGATGTTCTTCTGCTTTCATTTCATTTTATTCGAATCGCGGCCACTTATTTCATTTATTTTTATTTATTATAAGCCTTTTCATCATCAAGACGCGGACATCAAAACCGGATTTAACTAGAATAAATAAAGTTTCGAAATGATATGATGTAGTCGTACCTATCATAATACGATCCGACCGTTCGTTTTCGTACACCTGAATGTTGAATAATATATCTATAAATTCGAAATAAATCTAAAAGTTAAATGGATGGATTTTGATATTATAATATCATTTTTTTGATAATAGTAGACATCAAATAACTGATATGATTTTTAACCGTTAAATTGTTTTCAGTTTACCGTCCATATTGTAATGATTTGTTTTATATCGTTTTTTAATATTGGCAAGATTACAAGTTTTTATAAGATGAACGGTTCAGATCTAGTTTTTATCTGACCACGTATACGGTAAACTCGTGGATATATCGTACTATGATAGAGACGGATCTATCATATCATTTTTCAAAAGAGCGAAAGAAACTTCGTTGGGAAGCGAACTTGGAAATGTGGTTTGAGGTTTTCGGCGTGAGGAATTATTGGATCCTCGGCCCACATTGTAAATTCTGGCGATTGGTATTATGATTTAGTGATCTGGACCACTGATCTTTTGGGATCCGTTTTGGATGGTTTTGTCGTCCTAGAAAAACCCGTATATACAAATTTTCTACAGTTTTGATTTTTGGCCTAAAAATAGACGGTCCAGATAGAAAAGTTCCATCTTCAACCAAAGAAAGAAAAGGTCCATCTTCAACCAAAGAAAATATGTTATTTTGTAGTCTTGAAGTATTTTGGGGTATCATTTTCCAGGGTGTTATGAAATATTCCAATGGCCTGGATCACTGATTAATGGGCCCCACTTGTCGGAAATGAAAACCCGAGTATATTGCTCCCTGTCGCGAGATTTTCTGTAAATTCTCAGGTGTATTTTGATTTTTGAGTGAGGTGTAAATGCAGATGCAGAGGTTTGGAAATGGGAAATGCTTGCGTACGCCACCTACGTCCTTCCAGCTCACTTTTCTCAGTTGGGCGAAACGAATTAACGTAAAGGAAATCTACCCCGTCCATCAGCTACATTATCCCTTGTTTGACCTTGAATCCAAAAATAAGGATGATTCCTTAATAAGGTAGGCCACCCCATAAAATTACAAATGAAACCTTTAAATTCACGTGGTATGGCCCATTTGAGTTTTTGAGTACTATCATTTGTGATAATTATTCATCCTAATGAGGCAGATCAGATGAATATATTGGATGGTATAGGGGCCCTATACAAAACTAACGGTGAGTGTTCCATCCCAACCTTTGACTTTAGTGGGGCACACCTGAGTGTAGTATCATCGTGATTTTTGGGTTCCATGGTAATGAACATGACACAGCGTACCTGATGTACGGTATGGATCGTACGAAATCTCCACTCTCGAGGCTCTCAGTCAGCGAAAGTAACGTAGGGCGAGGAACCCTAGCGCTGCTCGTATATTAAAAAAAAAAAAAATTGAAAAAGAAAAAAAGAGGTTTGAAAATATACCACACATCACCCTCTCAAGTCTCTCAACAGACAACTCTGCATGCAGTACGTGCGTATCCATGCACGCGTGCGTAAAAATCTGAACCGTGAAAAAGGTGAGTCCTACATTCAGTGTTACCTAGTACAAAATTCATTACCGTCCACATGTCTATGGACCATGATGAGTTCTTCTTTACACCTTCCGTTCATTTCGGATAGGGATGGACCCAACTAGGGGATGGGAATATTATATTGTACTAAACATCTTCGTGGTGGGGCCCACATCATTAACGGATAATAATTCAAATGAGCTCCTGGGTTTTCACGTGTGATGCGTTTGAATGTGTGCGTGGGAGTGCTGCGTCTCCGGCTACAAAACCTCGCAAGCATGAAGCGGGAAATGTTTCAGCGTACTGGAGGAACAGTGAATAGTTTCTGTACCTTCGTATATTATAATAGGACGCGGATTGCGTCCTTCCCATTCCCGTCTCTCGCAACGAACGGGTAGTTCTGTGGCCGGGCCCACTGTGATTTATATGTATATCCACGCCGTCCATCCCTTCTATCACATCATTTTAAGATATTTCTATAAAAATGAGACATATATAATGCTCAACTGGACCACAACAAATAATAAGATTAGTTGCATTAAATGCACATAACATTAAATGGGACCGGTTTGTGTACTACCCCGCGAGTCTCCAGCTGGGAACGGGCAGGAGCTTTGAGTGGCACCGTCCATCTATTTTTTCCCCATCATTTTAGGGTGTAAGCCCAAAAATGAGGCAGATCAAGGCTCAAGTGAACTGCACGGCGGGGATTAAACTCATACGGTTGAAAACTTCCCAGGGGCCGCATACGTTTTGGATGGAGCTGATATTTGTGTTTTATCTTCGTATAGGTTTAAATGGCAAATAAAGATCAATGTTAGCCTTAAAAAAGTTTCAAATGTAAGAATTATTATAACCACTGCTTCCTGTGGTGTAGTCCACTTAGCCTTGGATGTGCCTCATTTTTAGGCTTATATTCTAAAATACACAGAAAAATAGATGGACGGTGTGGATAAGAGCCATATATCACGGTGGCCCTCAAAGCTCCTGCCCGTTCCGAGCTGGAGATCGGCCGGCTAGGACGCAATCCCCGTCCCATTAAATGCAACAGTCGTTTTTAGTGTGGTCCACTTGAGGGTTCCATCTGCCGTATATTTATTTTCATGTACGTACCTTAAAAATGATGTGAGATAGAGGATGAAGCAGGAACATCACGGGGGCCCCGCCCGCCCACAGAACTGACCGATCGAGACACAGACGAGGTAGGATGCGAACCACGTCCAATATAATTGCTTAAACAAATGGGATGGTGGTCCTCGAGAGTAGAGACCCCGGATCCACCGAGGTGGGTGGGACGGGGCTCACAGTTATATATGTGCCTTAAATCCACACCGTTTAACAGTTTTGAAAGCTCATTTTAGGGCATGATCCTAAAAATGAAGCAAATCCAAATCTCATGTGGACCATACCACACGAAACGGAAACAGTAGTGATTGTATCCCCACCATTCAAAACTTCATGGGAGCCACCGGAGTGTCTATTTTCCATCCAATCTTTTGATAAAGTCACAAGGAGCTGGACAAAGAGACCAGCTAAGTATTAGCTTGATCCAAGACTTTTGTGGTCCACGTGAAGTTTTTAATGATCAATTACCCCAGTGTTCTTGTATAATGGTCCACCTTAGATTTGGGTCTACTTTATTTTTTGGATCATACCTTAAAATGAACTTTAAATACGGATGGACGGCATGGATGTAGTTACATATATCATAGTAGGCCCCACAGTCAGGGTCTCACCTAATCGGCTCCCCCACACTTGTGCGAGTTCGGAATGGTTCGTCTGGTGGGCCCCACGGTGTATATGACCTGATTTAGAATTTAGGCTAGGCCCATTACATGTATGGTAAATGAACCATCATGTAAGATTACCAATTCAGTACATTCTTTAGTTGTGTGACCCACTTATGATCCCACCAACTAGATTCATGGCCAGTGCACATACCGATTAAGGCCCAGCCGTTGAACGGCCCAGATCTAACACGTACGAGCCACATTGACGCATATGGAGACTGGAGACACTAGCTCACGAGCAGCCATGTGGCCCCGCTATTTACAGCTGGAGACGTTGCACTAGAACTCACATGGGGCGCTCCGTGAGTTTTGTTGAGTAATCTACTGTGTTCATCTGTTAGGTTAGCTTGTTTTAGGACTTGAGATCAAAATTGGGTAGATCCGGGCACACTAAGGCCCTGTTTGGGCAACGGGATTAGAAGGGATTAGGTAGGATTGTATTCAAAAAAACATCATTATTATCCATGGCAGGGATTGTCCCCTGATTCCATGGGATTAGATTAATGCTCTGCTTTGTTGGTAATATGGTGGTACATTGAATGGATATACCCACCATCATTTGAAATTACCAGAATAACACACATGTATTATATCTAAACTGTTCATTTGTTTTGAAACGTCATTTTATCGTATGGGCCGAAAAATGAGGTAGATCCAAAACTTATGTGGCCCCAAAGAAGTTTTCAACAGTAAGTATTCAATCCCCATTGCTTTCAGTGGTGGGTCCACTTGAGCTTTAGAATTACCTGATTTTTGGCCCATGCTCTAAAATAATCTCAAAAAATGGGTAGACGGTGTGGATATAGCCCACACATCACCCGATGCAATTCCATCGGATCTAATTCCAAGCTTTTCCAAACATGGAGTGGAATTGGCACGGAACTAGATGAATCCAATCCCACCTAATCCCGTTGCCCAAACCGGGCCTAAAGGAAAAGGTGGGTAGGTAAATTCCTACCGTTGAAACATCCATTAGGTGGGGAAATGAACTGAAAACACAAATATTAGACTGATTCAAAACTTCTGTACCCCACGAATATTTCAACCGTGGACGTTCAATCCTCACGTTCTCGGCCCATGTGAGTGTCTTGGATCCGGCTCATTTTTTGTACTAAATCTTGTACTAAATCCTAAAATGAGCTCAAAAACACAGATCGACGGAAAGGATTTCTCACAAACAAAACGGTGGGCCCATCTAACTTTTCAGCGCAGAACTTACGAAAGGGTTTTAGCAGGAAATCCCGTCCACATGTAGCGGCATTGCAACAGTGCGCAAGTACAGGGTAGCTCATCTGTGAGCTGACAGTGGGGTAAACTGAAAGATACCTCGTTTCTACACGTAGGTCTTCGTATCGATTCCTAGTGGGGTGGCTAACAGTAAAGTGTTAACTGACAGTGGGGTATGCTAACAAGCTGACAGAAAGGAAAAAAAAAAAAAAAAAACGAAAAATGTACAATGTAACTCATGTACACGCCACCGCATGTGCCAGCATTGGAGATAGCTACTAAATCTAGTCCATCCATCATGGTCCTACTACGTAGATGCCCTGCCCAAGAATCAGGTCATCCCAACTGTTTAACAAACAAAGGTAGACACCCATATCCATAGCTCAACTGGCAGACTAAGTGGAGATAACTTGTTTCAACACTTGAGGTCTTGGTAACGACCCCAGTGGGGGTAGCTAACATGGAGCTTGTATACTAACAAGCTAACCCAAAATAATAATAATAATAATAATATTTTTTTTTAATTAAACGCACGCTCACACGTAAACAGACACAGTCATGGTGTAGTGGAATTCCACCACCTATGGGTGCTGAAACCCTTGACCTGGGGTTGAAACTCCTGATAGCCAACCACCACCGGAACATGAGTAAGGACCCAACATAGCTGAAGTCTAGTAGTCCATTTGTTTCTAACGCGGCCCACCTGATGACTGCCATATATAGCCTGATTTTCTTTTTATTTTTTGGCGACAACGATCCTCAACGTGAGACACACCTGATGGACGGCTTAGATGTTACACCTGTCTGCCACGGTCGCACTGAAACTGCGACCATAGCCAACGTTGTATAACCAATAGTAGAAAGGATGGGGAACTAGGATCATCTAACAAAGTGATTGGGACAATGGGTCATCCATCATGGGATCCTTTGGATGGACATGTAGAACTCTAGATCATGGAGTACAAATTTCTGCACCACGCGGGACACGAAAGTCTATCAACATTTCAAAATTGCTTGAAAATTACAGAATATGTTGCTTCTTCCTACCATTCCAAAGCTATAGTCAATCTGATGTTGCCTGAGAAAAATGCGATGAGCATCCATGCACGGAAATGTGGCACGCGTGTGCAAGCTACAAGCTGCACATCAGGCCAGCACCGTAATACAGTGCGTTGATAATCCCACACGTGTGTACAAGGCTGCTAATACACACAGACCACGAAATCCGCCAACCTAGTACATTGCAACTAGATGTATTCTATTAATCGAATGGGAATGTCAACGCTCTTGCCCAAGAATCAAGCAGGTCCAATCATTAGGTGGGCCACCATTTACTAAACAAATTTAAGGCTGAAAAATAGTTCCACAGAGTATTTCAACTGTGTTGGGCCGATTTTTAAATAAAGATCTTATGGCCCACCTGATAGAAGACCAGCCTGATTTTAAGCCACTTGGAGCCACCAAATGAATCTCTAACGTATGTGTGAGCCACCAAATGAACGATCTACATATGATACACTGATAGATGGAGATATGTAAGGACCATGAGCAACATCAGCGAGGATTGTATAACTAATTTCCAAAAGCAGTAGAGGTAGCTGACTTGCCTAGGCATGCGGAGGGCTTGACTTGCACTAAATAATATATAGCCGCGTGACAATCATGCATTTTGGTTTGCCCATCATTAGGTGTGTGGTCATATTTTCACATTGGATTTTAAAAGTCAGCCACATCCAAGACTTAGGTGGGCCACACCATAGGAACTGTATAAAATCAAAATTAGGTGATGTGACCAACATGGGTCTTGAAATGTGTAGATCTTTAGGGAATCCATTCATCGTGTGTGATGCCTCAGGGTAATGGATTAGGTGACACACACGCACAGTAGACCCTACACTATAATGATAGAAAATTCTATTTCAACTATTTCTGATGGTGTATGGCGTTTGAGTGTTGAATCTGTCCCGTTTTTGGGACCCGGCTGGAATGAGGATCGATAGCACTATGGATGGACGGGATTGATCTTATCCGTATGAAATCATTTTGTCCACGTTAGCAAAAGTAAAGCCCTCCTTCTGCCTACAAAAGTAATATATGAGTTTTCATTTTCATAACGTCTCTTCTCTCTCTCTCTCTCTCTCTCTCTCGTGGCTATCGATGCATTCGTTTTCAAAACCTCTCTCTTTAGTCTGTCTGACAAGGGCAACTCAACTATGAGGGTTGATTCGGTAAAGCCAAGACATGGCAGATATAAACGTCCAAATTAGACGTGGTGTGATGGCACAGAAATCTGAACTGTTCATCAAGTGGGCCATAGGGTGGATGGTAAATAGTTTGAGAATTATGTTGACTGAGAGCAAAGATATCGAATGACTGAAATTCAGTTGGTGAAATTAAAATTTAAAAATAAGAAGAAAAAAGAGTGATAGATAAGATTATAGTATAATGGGCAGGGCCAATTTGCACAAAATGGCTTCAAACGGTCCAAGGAGATAGCGACCGGCAATGGAAGATCTGCCATGCCATGCCTTAGAGAGCTTCCCACATCATCTATCAATCTTGGCAGCTTGTTTCAGGGCATGAACTAAAAAATGAAGCAAATCCAAATCTCTAGTGGACCGCACCATAGGAAACAATGGTGATTGAATGCCCACCATTACAAACTTCCTAAAGACCTAATAATGTTTATTTGCCATGCAACCTATTGATAAGGTCACATGGACCTCGACGAAAGGGAAAACACAAATATCAGCTGGATCCAAACTATAGTGGCCCCAAGAAAATTTTAATGGTGGGCATTCAATTACCACTATGTAGCATGGTCCACTATCTGCTTCATTTACCACTATGAAATGAGCTGACAAAATGGATGGATGGCGTGGATATAAAACACATACATCACAGTAGCCTCACAGTCCCGGATCTGCTGAGCTTGGTGGTCCTCCTCAAGTGGGCCGCGAACAGATGGTTTGCAGGAAAAGAACTGCTTTAGCTGCTGTACGTACGTTTGTTTTGTACACTGGCTCAGACGAGGAGCAAAAGCAGCCTGATTTTTTTAGGTAGAAGACCTGATGACTGTAAAGCTCGGATCTAGCACACATGAGTGTGGATGGACGGGGCTTCTAACGTGTGTGGTCTTTTAGCAGACCCATGAGAAGTGGATCGAATGATCATGTCGTAAATGTGATAACGGTGCTTTTGACTACTCTTCATCAACATGTATCTTTTTAAAATAAAAATAAGAACGTCCCCACGCGTGTGTGGCCCTGCCCATTTGAAAGTATGCACATGTGTCAACATAAAACACGTGTGCAAGATCTGAGATTTCCATCTTGTTAGATATGATGATTGGTAACTTCTACCTAAAAAACAAAGCAGTTTCATTCATATAGTCAGAACAAGTTCTCCCAATTGTCCATTTGTTTTGTAGCTGCCACCCAACAGAGGTGTAAAACTATCTGATTTTAATTAGGCCATTAGTTCTAAACTGTATAACCCACCTTATGGAAAGATCTGATCTTGCATGCATGTTCCTACCAGCACGTGTGCATGCATGTAAATGGGCATGCCTCTTAGACAGGTGTGGCCTTCGGATGAAATTATTTTAAACCGTTTGACTGGACCACACCACCAACACAAGTTTGTTATACCAACTTGCGACTAAAGCCTATGTTATGGAATTAGGACACCAAAGTCACCTGCTACTGGCTGAAATTATAAGTTTAGATTGTTTAAAAGGGAGTTATTTGATACTCTGGCAGAGTAGGGTGCTTGATGTGCAGGCGCTCAAAATTTTCATGTGCTGACTGATTCAAATTAAAATAATTAAATTATGAAGCCAATCTCAATGGGTTATGGTTCTAATTTCAGGTTAGTTGCAAATTGCGAAATAGCACCATTGGATATTATCATTTTTATTTTTTTTACCGTATGATGGATGTCCGCTAATCTGATGGTCCGATGGTCAAACAAGCGTGATTTTTGGCTCACGGTACTCTTACCCATGATTTGGACAGTATATCCCATCTGTATTTCGTATTAATTTCTAAGCACCTGCGTATCATCCATCCACTTTGCCAGAGTATCAATTTTTCTCTTTTAAATATGGGTAGACTAGGGGATTCTAAGTCTGTTGACTCTCCTATCCATGGTGGAACATTGGATCGTTCCACATGCCAATGGATCCAAACCGTCCAATAAGTGCGCCACCACCTTGACGACCCACGCTAAAAAAATTTATGTCCTTTTGAATTTGGAACCTATCCGATGGGGCCAGTTTTGGGACCGTTAAAAGGAGTTAAGAGCAACGGTCGAGATAAAAAGTCCACGTAGAAAGATTAAAAACACAAGAAAACTTTGATACTCCGGCACGGAGTGATGGATTATACGCAGTCGGATAGATACTGCATCTGTAGCATTCAATCAATTCACATTCGACTGTCCGAATTACGGGTCCCAGTTTAGATACAGATAATTACGCTTATTTGAATATCACAATATCTGATTGGTGGACATTTTATCGGACGGTTATGATTGAAAAATGTCTACTGGTCCTATTTCAACAGACAAGTGTCCACGAATCAGAGGATAGAAAGGGAAACCAATTTGATTTTGGGCCTCAGACTTCAAATACATGTACTCCACAAATTGGTCAATTTAATTTTTATTTAGTGTATGCCACGTGTAACATATCTGAGTGCCTGTGTATCAAGCGTCATGCCCTATTAAAAAACATCCGGGTCGGATGTTGGGGTGTTGACTTTTCGTTTGACTAAATTACCCTTCTTACCTCTCTCTCCCGGTTAAAACATTCCACTTTTTCGGCCCTTAAAAGGAAAAGAGAAAAGTATCTAATCCGGCATGGAGACGGATTGGCTACGCCCCCTGACACCAGCCAATGGCAGGTGGTCGGTGTTATGTTGCCCTCACCATTATGTATGTTTTCATCCATGCCGTCTATCTATTTTTACAGATCATTTTACGGTATGATTCCAAAAATTAGATATATCCAAATCTCAAGTGGACCACATTACAGGAAACAGTGTTGAATGAGGGTCGACCATTAAAAATATTTTGGGGATCATAAAAGTTTTGGATCAAGCTCATACTTGTTTTTTCTCTTCATCTGGCCTGTATGACCTGGTCAAAAGACTGGGGACATTAGGAGGATTTGAATGATCGGATATCCGATCACTATTGTTTTCATGTGTTGTGGTCTACTGAGATTTATATCCCTTTCATTTTTGGGATCAAGCCATAAAATGATCCATAAAAATGGATGAAACACATACATCATGGTGGGGCCCACAGAGAACCGACCACTAGGCACGGAGCTGATGGCAGGGGGAGTAGCCAATCCGTTTCCATCTGGCATCCTCTCTTCAATGTCGATCTTTAAAGAGACAGTTGAAAATTTTGAAATGATTTGAAGGGTCTCATTTTGTTGATGGCATGGTTGAGCATGCTATACGGGGATGACCCACTTAGCAGGGTTGAAACTCCAAAAGGAACCATTCATATGATTTAATACAGTTATACTAATTATCATACACGTGGCAAAGGGGATGGTGGATCAGGACCGTTGATAGAGAGGGCCTTAATTTGGATGCTCCATATTAAAAAACGAAGTGACCATATTGAAGGGATCCAGTCCTACATGGCCATCCCTAACATTACTGAATTGACCATGATTACCAAAACTCCATTTGGCAGAAGAAAAAAAAAATCAGAATAAAGAATGGGAAATGTTTCGTACTTGATTCGGTTTCCACCGTTAAAAAGATGGTCAAAGAAACGAAAACAGCAAATTGTGGAGAATTAAAAATAAGGCTCTTAATGGGCCGGGCTGTCGGGCTTGGCTCGCTTTGGACCGGGGTCGGGCTGAAATAGTATGTTCCAGGCCAGATCCGGACCAAAAATTAATCATGCCAGGCTTGTGCTGTGTCTAACAAGTAACAACCCATCATTATGTCCCAGGACTAGCTTGGCCCGTTTAAGGTTTCGAGGGCATTTTTGTCAATACAATGTATGATTGGTCACATGCAACGAACTGCCTAGGGTGCAACTCGGGTAGGCTGGATTAAGGTTGAAGGTCAACCCACCACAACCACTTGACCGGACTTAAATTCCCACCCAAGGTGCCGAACCCAAATTCCCCTACTCTAAAATCCAACATGACCCGACCGGATTCCACTAGGCTTATATATATATATATATATATATATATATATATATATATATATATATATAGAGAGAGAGAGAGAGGAGAGAGAGAGAGAGAGGAGGTACAATCCGCTCCAGCTGACTATAAGCTCATGTGAGGTCGAGCTGTGTGGGCCCCACCGTGATGTGTTTCGACCATCAACACCGTGCATTTGATGGGTACCCTTTAAATTATGGGATATGCCAAAAATCAGCCGTATACGGAACTCAGGTGGGCCATACCATCTAAAATTATGTGAAGACACCGTTAAAATATATAAAAGCACTTGGTGGGGGCCACCTGAGTTTTTCATGCACCTGAAACTTGGTCCGAACCCTCATTCAAGTGGGACACACATAATTGATGGGCTGGATTTGCAAACGACATCTCGGTGGGCCCCCAAAAATGGTTATGAATGTTTTAATGGTGCACGGCCCCTCCCCACTTCTGCATGTGGTGTGGACCAACAAGTCACTGATTGACTTGATTTTTGAGACCTAGGCTCACGATGGAATGGTGCATCTAACTAATGGGGTAGATATTCGAAAGGCATCACGGTGGGGCCCACACAGCTTGACCTCACGGGTGTTAAAATCAGCTCGAGCGCATTGTACCTTTTCTCTTTATATATATATATATATATAATATAATATATATATGTGTGTGTGTGTGTGTGTGTGTGTGTGGTGTGTGTGGTTTGTGTCCATGTGGTCGACCTCATGGGAACTTCCCATGAGGTCGAGCTGTGTGGGCCCTATGTGATGCGTGTCAAACTTCTACTTCATCAGTCAAATACACCACCCCATGGTAGGCTTGAGGCTTAAAAATCAAGTCAATTCATAACTTGTGTGGCCACACCACATATAAAAGTTGAGAGAGGTTACTCCCATTAAAACATTCATAAATATTTGTTGGGCCCACCAAGATGTGGTTCAAAAAAATATATATAGACACACACGACCTTCACCAAAACTTAGGTTGGGTCAATCACGTTAGGCTCGGACTAAACTTAGGCCTGGGTTTTATTTTGCTAGTTAGGTTTGGATAGACCATGACCTGGCCCTGAGCTAAGCCGTTGGCAGCCCTCGTTCATGTTTGATAGGATTTTTAAGTAAGAAAAAGGAAACAGTTCTATATACCGCATCTGTTGTTTTATGTTGTATATAAATAAAATCTAAATAATGTATAATGCAAGTTGGAAACGGATATAGTTGTAAACTTTGAGATTGAGATTCAATAGAATATTAGAAGGGACATCCAACATAGACGGATTTAACCAGATGCCACTATGCCAGGACCGATTGGTCCGGGCGCTCTGTGGGGGCCACCATGATGTATGTGTTTTATCTATCCCGTCAATCTATTTTAAATTATCATTTTAAGCATTAACCCAAAAAGAGGTAGATCCAAGGCTTAAGTAGGCCACAACACAGGAAGCAGTGGTGATAAAGACACCACCGTTGAAAACTTCTAAGGGCCCACCGTCATGTTCATTTGCCATTTAAGACCGTGCACGAAGGGAAAACACAATATCATTATATATTTATATCAGCTTGATATAAAATATTCCGTGGTTCCCAATAAATTTTCAACAGTAAACGTTCAATCCCCACTACTTCCTGTAATGTGGTTCACTTGACCGTTCGATCTGTCCCCTTTTTGGGCTCATGTATTTAAAACGATCTGTTAAAATGAATGAACGGCTTGGATAAAACATATATCAAGGTGGTGGACTCAACGTAGTCCTGCCAGTAACGGCGTACGGGGTAGGACGCAGTCCGCGTCCCCTGAGCATCAGCATAGCTGGCACCCACTCTCTCTTATATGTAGCCCGTAAATTCTCTTTTCTCTCTCTCTAGACGCCGGTAGCCGCAGACTTTTTCTCCCTCCGAGACTAGTCCATGCTAACGGGACATTAGCTGCCATGTGGGTGGGACCCTGACCGTGGCCCACTTCGATGTATGTGTTATATAAATCGTTCATCGTTTTGCCAACTCATTTTTGGGCATGAGCCCAAAAATTGATGCAGGAAACAGTAGTCATTGAACGCTCACCATTGAAAACTTCCCGATGTCTGCGGTAATTTTAATTTTCCATCCAACCTATTGACAAGGTAACACATACCTCGATAAGGAGAAAACACAAATATCATCTTGATCCAAAACTTTCGTGGCCCACAAAAAAGTTTTTAATGGCCATTCACCACCTGTTCTTATGGTGTGGTCCAACTTCATTTTTGGGCCAACGCTATAAAATGATCTGGAAAACCGGATAGACAGCGTAGATATACAAGGCATACATCGAGGTGGCCCCCACCAGGGTTGCAGCAAAAGTCGCGTCCAGCCCATGCTCTTTCCTTCCACATCTCTCTCCTAGTGGACAGGAAACGGATTGGATACTCCCCCTGCCACCGGCCCGGTGGCTAGTGGTCGGTGCTCTGTGGCCCCTACCATGATGTATGTATTTCATCCATTCCGTTCATCCATTTTTACAGATCATTTTATGTATTTGTTCCAAAAATGAGAGGGTTATAAATCTCAGGTGGACCACATCACAGGAAAACAATAGTGATTAGATATCCACCATTAAAATCCTCCTAAGGCCCACTGTACTGTTTATTTGACATCCAATCTGTTGATTAGATCATACAGGCCCAAATGAAGGGAAAAAAAAAACAAAAATCAGCTTGATCAAAAAATTTTATGCCCCCCAAAAGGTTTTTAATGGTCAAAGCTGGTTAAAAAATGTTTCATGTAATGTGGTCCACTTGAGATTGTTATATACCTAATTTTTGGTCATCTGGAAAAATACACATACATTATGGTAGGGCCCACAGAGTACCGACCACCGGCCATTGGCTGGTGGCAGGGGAGTAGCCAATCCGTTCCCTATAGGACAGGAATTTCCGACGACACCTATTTCAAAGAGTACGCACAAAAAAAAGCTCTTGGGCCTGTAGGACGTCCATGTAACATTCATTAGGTCCACCCATTTCTACTTAAGGTGGGCCACACTACATGAAACAATTGAGATTGGGACGCTTACATTCCTTTGTGGGGCCCATGGAACTTTTGGTTCAGGCCGACACTTGTCTTCCCTTCATCATGGTGGGACTCACCTTCTGAACGGATTGAATGGCATATAAACATCACAATAGGCCCAAGGAATATTTAAGTGGTGTTGACCTTATCCCCACTGCCGGTAGTGTGGCCCACTTGAATTTTGAATCTACCCCATCCATGGGAACTTGTAGCAGGAACTCCCAACGCAACCCATACATAACCTCAACCAAAGGATCACTAAATTCCTACATGATCATCAACCCCAGGACGCGTAAACGTCCTAAGGCTTTCGATTCATTGAAGTGGAGCCACACCATGGTGATCTATACCGCTGATCTAATGGGCGTTGCCATGCATGACCATGGCTTGATCAATGGCCTGAAAATGCAGTAATGATTCAATTTCAACTGCAAAAAATGCAAGCTGCATGGGATCTCACTAAGCTATCACCGCTGGTTGTAGGGACTCTCCACACATAGGGCTGTACATTGAGTCGAGGTGGGCCAAGCTTGGCTTGACTAGTCTGTGCTCTCCTCGAGCTCGACCTCAGCTTTGAGCTTACCATTGGAGCTTGACTTGTTTGCTAAACCTTTCAAGTTGAGCTTGCTCCCAACCCGGCTCAAGCCAGCAAACCGACCCAACCCACCCCACGCCAGATTCAACCCAGCCACCTAACCCAACTGACCCAACGGGCGCCCAAACCAACTCCCAAATGAAATATTCGATTATATATGTGCTCGAGTCGAGTCTAGCTGAGATTGAGCTCGAGCTTTGAGCCGAGTCAAGATCCACTATGATCAAACATGGCTTGTTTTCGAAATGAGCACAGGTCATATGAAGCTTGGCTCGCCTCGAATCTTCGTTCAAGCCGAGTCGACTCAAGCTAGATCGAGTTGAGCCAAGCGAGCTTTTCGAGCTAGCTTGGCTCGTGTACAGCCCTATGCACACATATGGTTCACTGTGCTAGGGCTGTCTTTATGTCAGCTAGGGTCAAATAAGATCATTTACATGGTTGGGCCCATTGGATGAATGGGTTGCATCGCACGATGCAACCCGTGCCACTTGGATGCATGGTTGGTGCATAAACGGGCTCTCTTACAAGCGTGTTCCGTTGCCAGAACAAGAACAATCGATGTGTTTGATATAATACAGTATTACTACTAAAAGATAACCTGACTCAACTCGATCCATGGCTAGACCCAAAGTTTAATAGGTACAAAAGGTGAGACCCGACCTGATCCAATTTCTTAGTGTGTGAAAAAATTGGACCGTGACTGGCTAAAATCAATTTGGATCCATCGGGTACCCATGAGTCCGGGTCCCCATAGACAACCACATGAGAACATGCGCCGACTCCAAAATGAAGCTGGTTGAAGCATTGAGTGGCCACCCATGTTAAGTATCACATGGTGAACGGTCTAGATCTCAAACATGTGTGCAATGTGGGCACGTGCAGTGCACTTTCAATCTTTATGGTACCACAACTAACAACCACAAACAAAGTACCATTGATGAGAAAACATTATCCAACCCAAGAAAACCATATTAACAATATAAACAGGAAGAAGCTATTTCTATGTGGAAATCAGGTCCTAGATTCCTTACTTTTTGTGATCTTCATGGAATCATGTTTCTGTGAGAAGTCCAAAATAAACATGTCCATTCACTTATAGATTAAACATCACCTTGATGGCATTACCTCCGCGAGCGCTGGTTTCAAAGCCCTCTTCAACCTCCTTCTGAGAGAACCCAAACCGGTGGGTTATTAAAGGTTTCACGTCGATCTTCCCAGATCTTATAAACTCGAGACAAATGGGCCAAGTGTTCTTATAGCGGAAAATGCCTATGACATCCACTTCTCTGCCACAGACAGACCAAGGCATACAAAAATCAACATATTCAATAAGAGTTATTATATGATGTTTGATTGAGGAAACTCTATTTTAACTTTTGTTTGTTTGACCCAGCAATGGTAGAGGTTGGCCCCCAACTTTCAGTCTGAGCAATTGATCTGGTGTGCCCAAATCATAGGCTGGGCAATGCCCTTAAACATCCCATATCAGATAAGCCAAGCCACTCAAATGAAAACAAACAGTGGCCAGAAATGGCTGACATTTAGTGGTGGCCCAAGTGGATAGCCATGATTGTCCGATGGGGGAGATTTTTAGGACGTTTCACATTGACGATGAACTCACCATGTGAATTATTTGGAACACCAAGAGGTGGGCCAGGCATGTATAGTTTGTTGGGCAGATCTTACATTTCCTCAATGTGGTAAACAGCAACTATGATATTGGTACAAAGGCAAGGACCATCATGGGAAGAAAGCAAGTCATGGGAGATGAGATACCTTGCAGCAGCTGGAGTTAGAGGAACAGTCATCTCGCTGTGACCCATCCCCACAAGGCAAACCTTACCACCTGCACGAGTAGCCTTCAGAGCTGTTGACATGGTTTTGTTAAAGCCGGCACAATCAAAGGTCACATCAACTTCAGCTCCCATAGCCTTCTGTATTTGAACCACTTCCTGATCTCCGTCCTGTAGAGGAGCCAATGGTGAAAAAGGCTTTGAGGGCGTAATAATATTAAGAATTTCAAGGATGGTAATGTACTTTGAATTTAGGGGCATTTGGATGCACTATCAAAGTGCCTTGCAATTTTTAGTATAAAAAACAAAGACAACCAAATTGAAATTTCCTCGTGATTCATTATGAAGGCCTGGGATCCAAATAGCCATTTTTCTTACTTCTACGTTGGACTTGAGAGGGGACATAAATGCAATTAGGGGAGCACTTCTTCACTGTAATGTTATGGACATCACTACATTTTTCTTTTTAAATCCCTCTTTGAATAAGGATGCGTTCAGTTGCACCAAATATCTGGAATATCATTACAATTCATGATTAATCAGTCAAATTCCATGCATAATATCATGAAAGTTCATGATGTTTGCTGCATGCAAACACACCCTAAATTGAATCTTCACAATATCTTTGCATCCCATTGCAGCCTAAGTTAACGATATGAAATTTACTAAAAAGAAGAAATCTAGAAATATGAAGGACAGTAAAATCCAGCAACATAGACCCACAACTGCTGCCATAAACACCACAAAACTCACGCTACTAAACCAATAAGCAGGCTCTAGTGGTAACTAAAAGTAAATAAGCGAAGTAATATTCAGATTGATGCATGATTTTTTAGAGACCCCAACTAACTTAATCACAGAACCAGATAATGAAAGAGGAATACAAATGCAATTTACTACGAAAAGCTTAGGCCAGTTTGGAATGTCTGCCAAATGCAAACAGGAGCATCTGTGCAATGTAAGACTCATTACCCTTCCATTCTCATTTTGGGATCCATTTTGCAGACAGGCGTCTTTAGTGCATCCCATCATCTACATTTGTGGAATTTCACAAATGGCCACTTCCAGAAAATGTGCATGGGCCAGGTCACATTCATCTCCATTCTCATGAAGGGGTACAATCAAATAGGCACATCATCATCATCATCATCATCAAACCTTATCCCAACTAATTGGGGTCGGCTTAATAGGCCCTTATAGTTAGAAATAAAACAGAACTACAAACTATTTTTAACACAAAATGTAAAGCAATAAGTAAAAAACCTGAATATTTGTAGAAACTTTAACAGACTGATCTGCACCAAGTTCCTTAGCAACAGATAGACGATGATCATCCACATCCACTATAACTATTTTGGGAGCTCCAAAAGCACGGGCCGCAAGCATAGAAACAAGGCCAATTGGACCAGCTCCCATGATCAGCACATTTGTTTCTGGACCCACGTCAGCACGACGACAAGCATGGACCCCAACACTAAGGGGTTCACACATCGCCCCTTCCTCTAAGCTCACGTTATCAGGCAGCTTGAAACACAGATCAGAAGGATGCACTACCTGTCAAAAAGAGGAGAAAAAAGAAAAAGGGAATGCACGTAACTAAAATGGTTTTTAAAAATGATAAACATTGTGTTCTACCATTACAAAATACATGACATGTCAATCATACTCAATCTATATACTATTGTATTTAACTTATGTAAACAGTATCAGAGGAATCTACCGATATGCAGAGAAGAGGTCAGTCTTATTCATCTATGTGACTGTATATATAGCATCTAGAGATAAACTGGATATCATCTACAGTTAATCTCTACAGAAATGTAAGCAGTGGTGGATGGTGGTGCTGGTGTTGGTGTTGAATGGCCCAGCGTCAAATGGTTATGGGGGGATGGCACAGTGATTGGTGCATGGTACGGCCAGGTAGCGCACATCAGGCATGCGAGCAAGATACAATCTGACAGAAAGTATGCAGATCTGATTGTCGTAGTGCTTGAAGCAAGTTTCAGGGACAATGAACTCAACAATCAACGGCCTGGGTTGACATGCTCTGATAACATGTAAAGAGCATCAAAGGGAATCTAATGATATGCAGAGAAGTGAGTCCTATTCATATATGTGACTGTTCATATAGCATCAGCAGATTAACTAGATAGCTTCTACAGTTGTACACAATCTCTACAGACAGTACAATCTGCACCACTGTATATATGCAAATTCTACTAATGATTATCTATACAACTTTGTTGAATTAATGCACTTGAAGAGAGATACATGTATTTGTTGCAATACATGCATGTATTCATGCTTAGAATTTTGTGAAAAGGTTCATGTCTCTTTGTTGAAGAGTTACATGTCCCTTAGTTTTTTATGCATCTATTAAATAGCTTTTATTTGTTGAATGTATCCAAAAGCCTATAAATACGTGTATGGATTTCATTTTCAAGTATGAAGAAGCAATACAACAAAAATTAGTATTCTCTTATTCCCTTCTAAGTTATTTTTTCCAAGTAAAAAGGCTACAATAGCCTACAAAGTGGTATCAGAGCCAAGTTTCAGGTCTTGACTGGGTGTTAGAAACTTCTAAAGAAGTAGAATTGATGGCAACGAATGGTGCAACGATTCATCCCGCAATTCCCATTTTTGGAGGTGAGAACTTTGATCATTGGAGCATCAAAATGAAGACCTTGTTCCAATCTCAAGGGCTATGGGAGATTGTTGAAACCAGTTATCCAACTACAACCGATCTCACATCTCTCTCAGCCATACAACAAGAACAACTGAAGGAGAATAAGAAGAAAGATGCGAAGGCCCTCTTCTTCATCCAACAAAGTGTCTCTAATTCTATCTTCTCTTAGAATCATTCCATCTCAAACTGCAAAGCAAGCTTGAGACACTTTACAACGGGAGTTCAAAGATACGTCTAAAGTGATTGCCATCAAGTTACAAACTCCACGGAGGGAGTATGAAAATCTGAAAATGAAAGGCTCGGAAAAGATGAAAGATTATCTTTCACGAGTGATTGAAGTAGTGAATCAGATTAGGATCTATGGAGATTCTATTTCTGATGAAAAGGTGGTTCAGAAGCTTTTAATAAGCCTCTCTGCAAAATACGATGCTACTATCGCCGCAGTAGAGGAATCTAAGGACCTTTCAACCTTATCATTGGTTGAGTTGATGGGCTCTTTAGAATCACATGAGCAAAGATTGTCGAGGCGTGAAGAAAAATCAGTTGAAAGTGCGTTTCAAACAAAACTTTCAATTGGTTCACAAAGTTCTTCTGAGAAGACACAAGCTGGTCCCGGAAAGAATCAAGGCAATTACAAGAAAGGTGGAAAATCGATGCAAGGGAAATGGCAAAATCGAAACAAAGGTAAAAATTCAAATCTTACCTGCGACTTTTGCAAAAAGTCTGGCCATATTGAAAGTGAATGTTGGCATCGAGGCAAACCTCATTGTTTTAACTGTAAAACGTTTGGACACGTAAAGAAGGATTGTCGTTTCAAGGACAATCAGCATGCTGCAAACTTCTCTGAAGAAAAAGTTGAAGAAAACATGTTTTTTGCATGTCGGTACTTACTCACTCAAACTGAAGACATATGGTACTTGGACAGTAGAAGCAACAATCATATGACAGGTGATGATCGGATATTCACAAATATCGACTCATCCATCAGATCTCAAGTCCGTATGGGAAATGGTGCTATTGTGGAAGCAAATGGAAAGGAGACAATTGCCATTGAAACCAAGAAAGGGGTCAAGTATATAAAAGATGTTTTACTTATTCCTGACTTGGATCAAAACTTGCTAAGTGTTGGACAACTTGTTCAAAATGGGCACTCTATATTCTTCAAAAATGATTCTTGCATTATCTATGACAAGAATGACACAAATCAAGTGATCGCTAAGGTAAATATGGAGAAAAATCGTAATTTTCCTATTAAGTTGCGATATTAGATCGATTGTGCATGGAAAGCTGAGACACTTGATGAATCTTGGCTTTGACATAAAAGACTGGGGCATTTGAGCTTTCATGGGTTGAAGTTGATGGATCAGAAGAATCTGGTAGATGGTTTACCGTTTGTCGAAATTAAAAATGACATTTGCTCGGGTTGTGCATTGGGAAAACATCATTGTGCACCTTTCTCAAGAAGCACGTGGAGAGCAAAGGTGCCCTTGGAGTTGATCCACACTGATATTTGTGGAAAAATGCAAACTCCATCACTTAGTGGAAGCTTGTATTTTATCATCTTTGTTGATGATTATACAAGAATTATGTGGGTGTACTTCATAAAGCAAAAGTCAGAAGCTCTTTCAATCTTCAAGGGATTCAAATCACAAGTTGAGAGACAAAAGTGGTCTCAAAATCAAGATGCAGAGAAGTGATCGTGGTGGCGAGTATGTCTATAAGGAATTTGAGACATATTGTGAAGAATAAGGAATCGAAAGGCAACTGACTGTTGCTTACACACCTCAGCAAAACGGCGTTGTAGAACGAAATAATAGAACAATTGTCGAAATGGCTCGTTCTATGTTAAAGGAGAAAGGCATCCCAAATACTTTTTGGGCTGAAGCTGTGTCTACAGCTGTTTACTTGCTTAATTGTTTTGAGATGTTTTACAGAAGGCTTGTGAACTGACCATGCTTCAATCGATGTTTTTGGGTTGAAGCTGTGTCTACAGCTGTTTACTTGCTTAATAATTTTGAGATGTTTTACAGAAGGCTCGTAACTTGACCATGCTTCAATCGATGTTTTGAGTCCTACAAAAGTTGCGGATGGCAAAACAAAGATTGAAGCATGGTCAGGTCACAAGCCTTTTGTAAAACATCTCAAAATTTCGGTTGCATTTGTTATGTTCATATTCCATCTCAAAAGCATCAAAAACTTGATGAAAAATCTGAAATTTGTATTTTCATTGGTTATAGTATTTCGTCGAAAGGTTATCGAGTATATAACCTTGAGACAGGGAAGCTAATGATTAGTCGAGATGTTTTGTTCAGTGAACGTACAAGATAGGATTGAAAAAAGAAAAATATACAAGAACAAGCCATTCTGATACAAGAAGATGAGTCGAAAAGCACCTAAGATGTGGAAGAAGATACATAAGCAAAAAATGATGAAGAAGATTATGGACCCACAACTCCATTCTCTTCACCAGAAGCTACTCCATCCGCATCATCAAGTTCTCTATCAACAACTTCGACTATTTCATCCGAATCGCTCCCGAGAAAAATGAACGGGCTGAGAGACATCTATGAGCGTTGCAATTTTTCGGTTGTAAAACCGGAAAGCTTTGAAGTTGCAGCTCGAGAAGACAATTGGGTGAAAGCTATGGAAAAGAAAATTTGCATGATCAAGAAGAACTCTACTTGAGAGTTAGTTGATCGTCCAAGCGGCAAAGATGTTGTTGGAGTAAAATGGGTTTACAAGTCTAAACTCAATTCAGATGACTCAATCCAAAAATATAAGGCAAGGCTCGTTGCAAAAGGTTTTACACAACAACTAGACATCAATTATAATGAAACCTTTGCACCAGTTGCTCGATTGGAGGCTATACGAACCCTCATTGCACTTGCAGCTCAAAGGAAGTGGTCCATTTTTCAGCTTGATGTCAAATCAGCTTTCTTGAATGGTGTTCTCAATGAAGAAATTTATGTTGCTCAACCACAAGGATTTGTAATGGAGGGCAAAGAAGATAAAGTCTATTGGTTGAAGAAAGCGTTGTATGGACTAAAGCAAGCGCCGCGTGCTTGCTATAACCAAATCGATGGTTATTTTGCCAAGAATCAGTTTCAGCAAGTGTGAGCCTACCTTTTATGTCAAGACTGAAGGTACATCTATTCTCATCGTATCATTGCATGTTGACGATTTGATACTCATGGGAAATGATCATAGTATGCTCCATCAGTTCAAACTCGATATGATGAAGACATATGAGATGAATGATCTTGGCATGATACATTATTTTTTGGAAATAGAAGTTTCTCAAGACGAAAATGGAATCTTCATTTCTCAAAAAAGGTATGTTGAATCTATTCTTGCAAAATTCAGCATGGAAGGATGCAACCTAGTTACTACTCATCTTGTAGTAAACGAGAAGCTGATAAAAGAAGATGGTTCAAAAAAGGTGGATGAATCATTGTACAGAAGTATCGTTGGAAGCCTCTTGTATCTCACTACTACTAGGCCTGATATTATGTTTGCTGCAAGTTTATTCTCGAGATTCATGAATTGTCCAAAGCAAACTCACTTAGGAGTTGCAAAAAGGGTGTTACGATACATCCAAAGGATCGTTGGATTATGGAATCATGTATACTCCTATTCCAAACACAAAATTGGTAGGATATACAGATAGTGATTGGGCAGAATCCATAGATGATATGAAAAGCACATCGGCATATACTTTCTCTCTTAGATCCGAAATATTTTCTTAGGCATCAAAGAAACAAAGTATCATTGCTCAATCTACAGCAGAAGCAAAGTATGTGGCGGCATCCCTTGCAGTTTCTCAAGCAATATGGTTATGAAGAATTCTTGAAGATATTGGCAAAAAGCAAAATGAAGGAACTACTATATATTGTGACAACATGTCAACCATTTCAATTGCAAAAAATCCAATATATCATAACAAGACAAAGCATACTGCGATCAAGCATCACTTCATCCGCGAAGTTATTGAGAGTGGCGAGATCAAGTTCAAGTATTGCAAGACGAAAGAACGAATGACTGACATGTTCACCAAGGCACTCCCTAAAGAAAGTTTTTGTCATCTTCGAGAGATGTTGGGAGTAATTCAGAAAGTGCATTAAGGGGGAGTATTGAATTAATGCACTTGAAGAGAGATACATGTATTTGTTCCAATACATGTACCTTCTAGAATACATGTATTTGTTGCAATACTTGCATGTATTCATGCTTAGAATTTTGTGAAAGGATTCATGTCTCTTTGTTGAAGAGTCACATGTCCCTTAGTTTTTTATGCATCTATTAAATAGCTTTTATTTGTTGAATGAATCCAAAAGCCTATAAATATGTATATGGATTTCATTTTCAAGTATGAAGAAGCAATATAACAAAAATCAGTATTCTCCTATTCCCTTCTAAGTTATTTTTTCTAAGTAAAAAGGCTACAATACCCTACAAACTTAAATGCATTTACATGTTGTATTTAACTTAAAAGAACATCATCGCAGATTACGTACACAGATGAACTTAAATGTATTTATATGTTTCTTTTGTTGGATCTATCAATGCCTGTGAATGCTAAGAGGGAAATATGAGATATCCAAAGTCTAGTGGGCCACACTCACACATGTGTCCACCACAAAAGTGGCACGGATGTAGGTCAAACAAAGCCATCCAAGTTGCAGGTCCCATTGTGGATGGAGCCATAGCCTAAAATCACATTGATTAGACAATCCTAATCATTCATTCAATGGCCATAAAATGGACAGTTAAAAGGCATTGTCTGTGGTCAAATCCAATGCCAATCCAATCGGTTACAAAAAAATCCACTCACAACTTCTGCTTTGATTAAAAGACAGCCCTTTATTTCATCCGAGCTTCAAATTGCAGATTTGTTCCAAGTCTCACACTCAGCTCGGCATGGATTCTTTCTTGGGAAAATTCTTGTTTCTTGACCTCTCATTTGTTTGAAATTGAGGGAAGCATCATGTTGTGTATTATGATGATCAGGATTGTGGGATCAATGCGAATTTTGCGAAACACCCCGTCCAAAGTGGGGTCCACAATTTGGATGGTCCTGATTGAGTATATGCACACTACATGTACAGTGGACATGTGAGTTGGGGCGGTCCACAACATCAATGTGTTTCAGAATACACATAAAAAAGCAATCATCGATTAATGAAAAGATACATAACAGAAACATCACCGATCACCAGACCAACATGTCCACTCTAAAGTTCAAATCAGCATAAAAATTCAGGATGACAATAACCTCATTCGCAAGGGAGCCGTGAACAGGAGGAGTGGCGAAGAACTTCATATCTGGGCAAAGATTGTAGCGGCCGCCTTTGCAGTGATTGCAGCGCCAGCAGCTGATGCCAGGCTCCAAAGCGACACGGTCACCCACAACCAGAGACTTCACCTCACTCCCTACTTCTGCTATAATCCCAGCACATTCATGGCCAATCACCATGGGCTCCTTCACTACAAAATCTGCACAACTCATTGTCTGAAACAGAGAATCCCAAACAATCAGCAACACAGGAAATTCAGTACTAGTAAAACTACATGCCCCATGTTTCAAATAGAGAGATTCAAGATTTTCTACCTTGAGGTAGTGAACATCACTTCCGCAGATACCGACTGCTTTCATACGAACCTTGACATCATGGGGGCCTAACATACAAGATGAAAATCAATACATAGTAGTAAAAGGAAATGACCAAATGAGAAGAAATTGAAGAGATTGAATAGATGAGCATAATTGAGTTCTGATGCAACAGGCATGTGTTTCAGTGATCCAGACCGTTGATCCCATGGGCCCAATCTAGTGGTACACTGAGTGAAAATATCTCGTTTCAGCACTGAGGTCTTGGTATCGATTCCCTAGTGGGGGTGGCTAACAGTGGAGTGTGTACTGACAGTGAGGTGTGTACTAACAAGCTAACCCAAAAAAAAAAAAAAAAAAAAAAAAACTTGGAACTTCTAAAGCATGTATTTTTATGGTATCTCTAAATCCTATATGGGGTGCCTCAGAAAAACCTCTCACATCAGAAGATCCTAATCCTTCCATTGAATGGTCTCTCACACAGAAATAGTCCCAAGTAAGGGCGAAGATCGGATGGATAGGATCTTGATTAGAAAGATATTTGGGCCACCCACAAGAAGTGAACGGTCTTGATCACCGGATGATGACTCCAAGATGTAATTGGCGCATCAGGATACTAAGATCCTGAGGCATCAGAACGATTATAGTTGCTAGAGAGAGAGAGAGAGAGAGAGAGAGAGAGAGAGAGAGAGAGACCGAGAGGGGGGAGTTTGAAAGGTTGGATTTTGAGAGTGTTGAGAGCGACGAGCCAAGCTGCCATATTTTCTGATTCTCCGTCTCCTCCTTTCCCCATCTCTCTCTCTCTCTCTCTCTGGTTGTGTGTGTTAGCTTTGGAGGAGAAGACTAGCATAAATAGCGAGGGAGACGGGTTTATTTATAACCGAGGCGGTTATTTGATATTGTGGGCCGGCTATGGCAGAGCGTGATGGTTGATACTCAGGCGCTCATACTCTGTACACGTTGAATATATAACACAAATTGAACCACCCACATTGTAGACCCGCTGCAGATACATCTCAGAAAAAAAAAAAAAAAAAATCTGGTTAAACCATTGTAAGCTCTGTGGGTGATATAACATTTAGGGCTCGTTTGGCCTGATGGATTGGAAGGGATTGAATGGTATTAGGGTGGATGGCATGGATTTCTAGGTAACGATGGTGTTGTCAGTGGATTGTCTTGAGATGCATGGGATTGCTATATCCAGTCTGATTGGCACGCCCGGCCAATCCCTCGAACCAAACACGTCCCAGACAAATTTGAACGGATTAGAGTGGATTGGATGGAATTTAAAGGTAATGATGGTGTTGTAAGTGGATTGTCTTAAGATCCATAGGATTGGGATCAGATCACCGACTCTGTTTGGCACGCCCGCCAATCCCGGGATTTAACTTCCAATTCTTTCCAATACATCCAATCCCTTCCAATCCGACCGGCCAAACGGGCCCTATTTGTTGGCTTGGAATGCTGGCCCATTTTCCTTTTAACCGTCCATTAAATTTCCATGAATCGACTAGCTATGACATTAAAGAGATGTATAAATTTGGGTTTATGATCAATCAAAACTGTAGCCCATGATTTAGACGGCTAAAAAAATTCAGTTTTATTCAACGTGTATAAGTTCTCAGTGCCAGTGTATCAACCATCACCACCCGAGTATGAATTTTTTTTCCTTTTGTCTTACTCAGGCATGCAAGCTTAAAAAAGAAAATATTTTTATTTTTAAATTTAAATAATATTAGAGAAATATTTTCATACTCTGGTAGAGTTTGTAGATGATACTCAGACAATTAGAATTTACTGAGAAACTGCATACGTGGCATAAGATAAATTCAAGGTAACCGTACAAATTATGGCCATCATTCTAGATGTAGTATGTTTATAATAATATTATTATCCGGTAAATTGACTAGTGGATTGACGGAGATTTATTGGACGGTTAAAACTGAAAAATATACGATGGTTTCATTTTGAACAATAAGTGTCCGTGAATCAGAGGTTAAGATGATTGATCCAATCTTATTTTCAAAACTTAATTTATAAGCAGCATTTTCACAACTTAAACGGTTTAGTTTAAGTAAATACATGCCACGTGTACCATTTCTACATTCGCGCGTATTAAGTGCCACCTACATTCGGTGTATCTAATAACGCCCGCTGATCTTATTATCTGCCTGTCGGCAAATGTGACAAGCACGGTGACGGATTGGCTACTCCCCCTGACACCAGCCCCGTGGCTGGTGGTCGGTGGTCTGTGGGCCCCACCATGATGTATGTGTTTCATCCATTCCGTTCATCCATTGTTACAGATCATTTTAGTGATTGATAAAAAAAATTACAGGGATATAAATCTTGGTTGGACCACACGACTGGAAAACAATAATAATTGGATATCCACCATTAAAATCCTCCTAAGGCCCACCGTACTGTTTATTTGACATCCAATCTGTTGATTAGGTCATAAATTCCCAGATGAAGGGAAAAAATAAATATGAGCTTGATCCAAAACTTTTATGGCCCCCAAAACGTTTTTAATGGTCAACGTTCATTCAACACTGTTTCATGTAATGTGGTCCACTTGAGATTAATATATACCTCATTTTTTTTTCTTATCATAAAATGATCTATAAAAGTATATGGACGGCATGGATGAAACACATGCATCATAGTGGGGCCCACAGAGCACCGA
The DNA here is from genome assembly GCA_021015155.1 of Magnolia officinalis. Classification (NCBI taxonomy): domain Eukaryota; kingdom Viridiplantae; phylum Streptophyta; class Magnoliopsida; order Magnoliales; family Magnoliaceae; genus Magnolia; species Magnolia officinalis. The sequence goes on from JAJHSJ010000001.1 coordinate 119,354,401, forward strand.
CCATCAGCCAATGGCGGGTGGCAGCGGGAGTAGCCAATCCGTTTCCGACGAGCACGATTCTGTGTGCCAATTGCCTGTGGCACTGACCAATCCTGTGGGTGGAAGCTACGTGGAGCCCACCGAGATGCACGTGTGACATCCACACCGTCCATCAGTTTCACCAGCTTGATTCCGAAAATGAGAAAGATACATTAGTGTGCCGGCTATAGGAAATTGTAGGGATAGAATTATAGAAACACCAACCATTAAAAGCTTCTCAGGTTTGGGTCCACCATCATGCTTATATGCCATCCAAACCGTTCACAGGGTTATTTTCCATCCTATTTATGTGGCCCATCTTTTACTTCGTGTCCTAGCGTGGAACGGTGATCTGATGGACCATGCGGATGTCACCTGCACATCACGGTGGGCCCACGTAGCTTCCACTTATAAAAGCTTTCCATTGGCGGTGCACACAGACACAGGCAATTGGCGTTGGACGCGGACGCGGATTTCCTGCCAAAGCCTTCCAGGGAGTAACTGTGGATTCTAGTTTGTTAGAAATCCACTCCGTCCATGGTTTTTCCATACCATTTTAGAACATAAAACCAAAAATTAGGTGGCCACCATTGAAACATTTGTACGGCCACCAAAGTTTCATATCAGGGTAATTTTTTGTGTTTTCACTTAATCTCAATGTTAATGATCTTATAAACGGTTTGGATGGCATATAAACATCAATTTGGAGCACGTGAAGGTTTCAACGGTGGACAACTCTTTCTCCGTTTTCCGTCTTGTATGGCCGCCTTGAATTTTGCATGCAGGTGATGTTTTGTGTCATTTCATAAATATCTGAAAAAATGGATGGGTGATTGGATTTCTCACCAGCATCATCCATCTAGCATCCCACTGTAAGTTACTTTCTCGTAAAGGATTTTACACCGAATCCGCGTCAGTTGGACGCCGACTCGATATTTCTCTTGCCTGTGAGATGCAGGCACAAGTTGGATTTCCTATCAAATCCCACTTACGTTATAGCTATAACTGGTGTATTGACGTCAGCAAATTCTGTGGGTCTCATCATGAGGTATGTGTTATATCCAAACCGTCCATCCATTTTGGCGAGCTCGTATTAAGGCTTGAGACGAAAATAAGACAGATTTAAATATCAAGTGGATCACGCTGCAAAAAACAGTGGGGGATTGAATGTCTACCATTGAAATCCTTTTAGGGGTCATGGAAGTTTTGGATCAACATGAAATTTGTTTTTAAGCTTCATCCAAGTATTTGTGACCTAATGAGCAGATTGGATGGAAAATAAACATTATGGTCGGCCCTACTAATTTTTTAATGGTGAAAATCACTATCCCTGCTGCTATTTGTGGTGTGGTCCAGGTGATTTTTGGATATGATTCAGTTTTTGGTTAATATTCTAAAATGATCTTGAAAAATGGATGAACAGTATGGATATAATAAAAACATCACTGTTTGCCCACGTAACTTTAATCTCCTTTGAATCGTTCGTACAACACGAGCTCCGGGAGTGCCAACGCTCGTCGTTGCACGACACGTACCTACACCAGCTACATAACTGGTGTGTGGTACACCAGTCGATCTGGTTCTGTCTGAACTCGGAGTTGACATCAGGGGTGTACACCGAGTCGAGCTAGACTCAGCTCGACTCCGCTCAGCCACTAGTTGACCCAGCTCGAACTTGGCTCGGCTTGGTCCTTAAGCCTGACTGGCCAGCTCGGCTCGATTTGGTCAACAGCTCACGTCGGTTCGAGCTGAGTTCAAGCCATGATAGAGTTGAGTTCGCTGCAAGCATTTTCACAAACACATGGACTGCACTTTTAAAATTTTACTGTATGTAAAATATTAGCAGTAGTTTTACAAGTATTTTATCAAACACCTTCTAAGCATTATAAAAATCAAGAAAAAAATATATTTGTTTGATATACATACCTTCCTTGCCACCAGCCACACTTCATTGAGTCATTTCATCAAACACTTGGTGAGCAACATCAATATCAAAGTAACCGAGTCACCGAACTGGTTCGATTCGAGTTCAATTCGAGTTGGGTTCAATCCGAGTTGAGTCAAGTTGGGGCCATCTCGAAGTCGGCTCGAACTCATTTTCAAGCTCAAAAAATCAGCTCGACTCGGTTCAAACTCAACTTTGAATCGAGTCGAGTCGAGTCCAGTGAGCTAACCGAGCTAGCTCGGTTTGTATACACGCCTAGTTGACAGTGACCCTTCCACCATTTAGCTTGATGCTTGTCCATGTCATAGACATTACACTGATGTATGTATTTTATTTATGCTCTTTTTTTATTTTGTTAGGAGCAGATTGAAATCTCAAGTGAACCGCATTTGGGAAAAACAGTAGTAATTGAAAACTTATTATTAAAAACTTTTTAAAGGCCACAAAAGATTTGGATCAAGCTGATATTTATATTTCCCTTTATTCATATATGAGTGACTTAATCAACAATTTAAATAACAAATAAACATTATAGTGATTCCTGTTAAATTTTTAATTGCCTCCTTCTAAAGTGCGATGGAAAAATGAACCAATCGCATGGATAAAACACATAATTATGGTGGACCTACCATGCATATCAACCTTATCATCTGATGGTTCTTCACGCATATCAACTTCATTCATTGATGGTTCTTGGCACGTGAAAGATCTTATTCTGCAAGTAAATCATTTTAAAGAATGAAGAAAATAAGGATATAATAATTTAACAAACAAAATTAAAGAATCAATCAAATATAAATAAATAGAATGAATTAAACACTTACAGTTTTTTCCATATTGGACAATTACGTTTGTCATGGCCAGGACCCGACTTCCCACATCCATTGCATCTTCTTTTATATTTCTTACGAGCAACCTTTTCCCTTTTAGAAATTAATATTTTCCCACTTCCTTTAGTTTTAGCACGCACTGGGTCTTTAATGATTACTTTGGTAGAGTCTTGGTCTCCTGCGCACAAGGCCGCACGGAACTTTAATACGAGCTTATATATGAGCTGTTAGATTACACTCATCGACTGAGATTCAACAATCGTGAGAATGAGAGAGTTTGCAAAATAATGACTCACCCGCCAAGATTTTCGCAATCTCACACAAGGACGCGGATTAGCCAGTGACAGGTTGAGTAGCGAGACTCCTACTGAAGTGATGTCACCAAGTTCTGTGGGCCACACCATGATGTATGTTTTGTATCTACACCATCCATCCATTTGGAGAGATCATGTTAGGGCATGTTCCAAAAAATGAATCAAATCCAAAGCTCGAGAGGACCCCACCACAAAAAACAGTGGGGAGAGTGACGCCCACCATTAAAAAGTTTTAAGGGCCACAAAAGTTTTCGATCAAGCTAATATTTGTGTTTTCCCTTCTTTCATGTCTGCTTTAACACATGAATAGGTGGGATCTCAAATAAACATCATGGTGGACCTTCGGAAGGTTTCAACGGTGGACGTCACTCTCATCACTGTTTTCTGTGGTGGGGTCCACCCCAACCTTGGATTTGCCTCGTTCTTTGGACCATGCTCTAAAATGATCTCTCCAAATGTATGGACGGTGTTGATACAACACATACATCATAGTGGGGCCCACAGAAGTTGGTGACGTCACTTCAGTAGCCAACCTGTCAGTATCCAATCCACGTCTTACCTTCCTGGACACGGATTGCGTCCTAACCCCCGCTCAAACGGTAATCCGTTCTGGTAGGGCTCTGTGGGGCCCACCTTGATGTAAGCATTTTATCTACGTTGTTCATCACTTTTGTCAGATCATTTTAAGGTATGATCCTTAAAATAAAGCAGGTCCACAGCTGCAGTGGACCATAAAGTGGGGATTGAACGTCCACCTTTTAAAACTTCTTGGGAGCGGGGGAAGTTTTAGATCAAGCTGATATTTGTGTTTTCACTTCATCCACGTCTACATGACCTTATGAATAGGTTGGATGGTAAAAAAAAAAAAAACATCACGGTGGCCCTCAGAAAGGTTTCAACAGTGTGTAATTATCACTTTAGTGTCCTTTCATGTGGTCCACTGGAGCTGTGGACATGCCTCATTTTTAGGATAATATCGTAAAATAATCTGATAAAAGTGATGAACGGTGTAACACTTACAACACAGTGTGCCCCAAAAATCCCTGCCCGGACGGATTACCGTTCACGCATGCGCTCCTCTTGCTGTCTAAAACCTCTCTCTTCTTTGTGCTCTTTAAAATCTCTCTCATTCTCTTGCCATGTCTTTAGCAATCTACTTCTCTCTCTCTCTCTCTCTCTCTCTCTCTCTCTCTCTCTCTCTCTCTCTCTCTCTCTCTCTCCCGGTCTTGTGGGAACGACATCGATAGAGGAAGAGATTCGGTAGCGGCATCGAGGGCCCATCCACCAACCTTCGATTGGAAGGTATTCTCACATTCATTTGCCCATCTTCTTTTTCTTCTTCTTTCCTTTTTAACAAGGGATTTGAAATTGACAATCTCCAATTGGGACTTTTTGAAAATTAAAAATTTAAAAAAATTAAAATTTTTTGAAATTGACAATCCCTAATTAGGGATTGTCAATTTCAATCTCTAATTAGGATTTCTAAAATTGCAATCCTAATTTGTGTGGTTGATTTTCATGTGAGTAGTTGATTATGTTCATTTTTAAATAACACAAACATTAAAGTAAATATTAATTCAAATTCCCTTTAGAATTCCAAACCCAGTCACACCAATCATTCTTACATATTATGAAAGCATTCATGTGCTCCTCACTCCGTCATGGATTTTCACATAATTGATCATGAATGTTGGAAGTATTAATACCGTGATTTTATTTGCCTCCCTAAATATGATGGTTAGTGGACCCAATGTGATTAATAATACCCAACAATCACAGTTATACCAATTGCAATAACACAAACGACCCTTAGAGAAGCATGTATTTTGAATGCAATGGATTCTACATCACCAATTAAGATATCCAAATCCTTAGTTGTGTTTCGTGATTAAAACTCAAAACTAAAATACTGTTTCAGATCGTGCAAGGTGACTCCATCTTTACTTCACAATGAAGCAGTTAAAAAACAATCTAAACAGCCGCATCTCCTGATCAAAGGCCCTTCCTCTAGTGTAGTCACCAAAAACAAAAAAGCTAATGTGCGCACTTTTTTTAAAAAAATAAAATTCAAAAGAGTTATAGTTGTGTAAAGCATGTATAAAATCTAATCAAGTGATTGGTGGTTAACAACCACCATGTGTACATTGAATTAGGTCTTCAAAATTGAATAGTCATCAATGTATTGGAATGGCATTATTAATCCCTAATTAGTCCAATTGTTAACTAGGCATCCTGAGTTCCTAACTAGGCATATTAATTTGGAAATTGCTAATCTATAATTGTCCTGTTATTGTTGACTTTAGACCATTTAATTTTTTCTTAAATCTGAAATAGAAATATTGATTTTTGTTATGAGTTGTGTTCATTTACTAACTTTTATATAATTTCACGATAAACTATATCAAAACTTTTTTTTTCTGTAGAATAAAAAATACGTTATAGCCAAAAAGGCCCGGGTACTTATAAAAATGCGCGAGAATTTAATAGCACAAGTTGGCATAACTTTTATTCGTCGTTGGATTCTAGAAGTAGAAAAAGGGTTGAAACCAATAATTGAGAAGACTACTTTCTCTTTAGTTGATGCGGCATTTAACTTCTACAACTATTATGCAAAGAAGGCAGGCTTCGGTGTTCGTAGAGGATCAAATAAATACAATAAGAATCAAGAAGAGATTTGGAAGATGTTTGTATGTTCGAAGGAGAGGACGACAGATAACAAGGTAGAAATGAAGTATAGTGTAGTAAAGAGGCGACGGAGTATTACTCGAGAAAGTTGTAAAGCTCGCATGACAATTAAAAAAGAGGATGGTGGACCAAACTATATAGTGAAAAAGTTTGTTGAGGAGCACAATCATGAGTTAACAACTCCTCGAAAGAAACACCTTCTTTGATCACATTGTGAGGTTTATAATGCGCAGAAGAATTTGAAAAATGCATTCACTCAATTACGCATAGGCATTTCGCAAACTATGAAAGTTTTAGCAATTGAATCAAGCATAACCCCTATCAACTTTTGTATGTGGTATGGCCCACAAAAGTCATGGATTGACTTGATTTTTAAGCATCAGGCCCACCATGGAATGTTGTATGTGACTGATGGGGTAAATGTTTGGCACGCATAACGGTGGGGCCCACACAGCTCGACCTCAGGGGACGTTCCCATGAGCTCGACCTTATAGAACTCTCTCTCTCTCTCTCTCTCTCTCTCTCTCTCTCTCTCTCTCTCTCTCTATATCTATATATATATATATATATATATATATATATATATATATATATATATATATATATATATATATATATCGCTCAGCTACGAACCAGTTCGCACGTCATTATGTGCAAACCTTCTTATCAATCGTCAAATTAGGCAAACGGTCTGGATGAAGGCGCTCTTAGCACGAGTTTAAAAGATCGAGTTTCCTTCTCTCGCATGCCTCTTCACCCTCTCTGAAGGATGCGGCGGAAGCCTTTTCACATGAAATTCCTCCGTTGGGATACTAGGTGGGTCCCACCAAGATGTTAGTGATAAATCCACGCCGTCCATACATTTTTAAAAATAATTTTATGGTATGAACCCAAAACTGAGGTAGATCAAAATCTCAAGTGGGCCACACAATGTTGATTGAACTCACCATTAAAAACTTCCTGGGGCTACCAAAATTTTGGATCAAGTTGATATTTGTGTTTTTTTTCCATCATCCAGGTCTTTATGACCTAATCTATAGGTTGGTTGTCAAATAAATATCACGATGGGCCCTAAAAATTATTTAACGATGAGAATCATTATCATTGCTGCTTCCTGTGGTGTGGTCCACTTGAGATTTGGATTTGCCTCAGTTTTGGGATAATGCCCTGAAATGATAAGGAAAAATGAATGGACGGGGTAGATTTCTCAAAAACATTATGGTGGGCCCCACTTACGTTTCCAGCGTGTAAAAGGCTTTTACATCAAATCCGCGCTTGAAAAATTGCGCCAGGAATTTTATGCGAAATCCTTTCACATTGGGCCGGAAACCTAAGTGGGACCCACCGTGATGTTTTTAAGAAATCCAATCCATCCATCCGTTTTATGAGATCATTTTAGGACATGCATACAAAAACGAGCCGAATCCAATACTCAAGTGGGCTGAAAACGTGAAGATTGAACTTACACAGTTGAAATATTCGTAGCTCACAGAAGTTTTGAATAAGGATAATATTTGTGTTCTCAGCTAATTCTAGTAGGAATGACATTATGAATGGTATAGATGGCATGTAAATATCACTATAGACCCAAGGAGATTTCAACGGTAGGAATTTCCCTAACCATATTTTCCTTTGGTACGGCTCACTTGAGCTTTGAATACTGTCCATTTTTGGTAAAATGTCCTAAAATGAACTCACAAAATAGATGGACAAGGAGGATTTTTCATAAACATTATAGTGGCCCCCACTTGGGTTCCAGCGCAGGAACTTTAGTAGGAAATCTGCATCTGGCGTCGATTAGCTACCGACGGGTTGAGTAACGACTCCCTAATGAAGTGACGTCACCAAGTTCTGTGGGCCACACCACGATGTATGTTTTGTATCTACATCGCCCATCCATTTGGAGAGATCATATTGGGGCATGATCCAAAGAATGAGTTAGATCCAAAGATCTAGAGGACCCCATCACAGAAAATAGTGGGGAGAGTGACGCCCACCATTAAAAAGTTCTTAGGGCCACAAAAGTTTTCGTCAAGCTAATATTTGTGTTTTCCCTTCTTTCATGTATGCATTAACACATAAACAGATTGGATCTCAAATAAAAACCATGATGGACCTTTTGAAGGTTTCAACGGTGGGTGTCACTCTCACCACTGTTTTCTATGGTGGGGTCCACCCCAGCCTTGGATCTACCTCGTTCTTTGGACCATATCCTAAAATGATCTCTCCAAATGTATGTACGGTAGGGATACAACACATACATCATGGTGGGGCCCACGGAACTTGGTGACGTCACTTCAGTAGCGAGTCTGGCTACTCAACCTCTGTAAGTATCCAATCCGCGTCATCTACTCAACCTCTGTTAGTATCCAATCCCCCTAAGCTACTCAACCTCTGAATCTAATCTGCGTTTTCTCATTATGCACGCACTTTGCTAAGTCCGCTATAAATCTAGGTGGGGCCCACCATGTTGTTTTTGAGAATCTATCCCGTTCATCCATTTTTTGAGCTCATTTTAGGACTTGAGACCAAAAGTGAGCGGCATACTGTACTCAATTGAGTTGTACCGAAGGAAAAGGGGGGTAAGGAAATTCCTACCATTGAAACCTCCTTGGGGTCTATAGTGATATTTACATGCCATTTATACCATTCATAACGTCATTCCTGCTAAGATTAGCTGAGAATACAAATATTATTCTGATTCAAAACTTCTGTGACCTACGAATATTTCAACTGTGTAAGTTCAATCTTCATGTTTTCGGCCCACTTGAGTATTGGATTCGGCTCGTTTTTGTATCCATGTTCTAAAATGATCTCATAAAACGGATGGACGGATTGGATTTCTCGAAAACATCACGGTGGGTCCCACTTAGGTTTCCAACGCAATGTGAAAGGCTTTCGCAGCAAATTGGCAGCACGATTTTTTTCAAGCGCGGATTTCCTGTGAAAGCCTTTTGCACGTTGAAACCTAAGTGGGGCCCACCATAATGTTTTTGAGAAATCGACCCCGTCCATCCATTTTTCCTTATCATTTCAGGGCATTATCCCAAAATTGAGGCAGATCGAAATCTCAAGTGGACCACACCAAAGGAAGCAGCGGTGATAATGATTCTCACCGTTAAATATTTTTAGGGCCCACAGTGATATTTATTTGACATCCAACCTATAGATTAGGTCATAAAGACCTGGATGATGGAAAAAAACACAAATATCAGCTTGATCCAAAAATTTGGTAGCCCCAGGAAGTTTTTAATGGTGAGAGTTTAATCAACACTGTGTGGCCCACTTGAGATTTTGATCTACCTCAGTTTTGGGTTCATAACATAAAATTATTTTTAAAAATGTATGGACGGCGTGGATTTATCACTAACATCTTGGTGGGTCCCACCTAGCATCCCAACAGAAGAATTTCATATGAAAAGGCTACCGCTGCATATTTGCATATTTTGGAGAGGGTGAAGCGGCGTGCGAGAGAAGGAAACTCGCTCTTTCAAGCTCGCGCTAAGAGCGCCTTCATCCAGACCGTTTGCTAGATCTGACGGTTGATAGGAAGGTTCACACATAAAGAAAGACGTGCGAACCGGTGTGTAGCTGAGCGTGTGTGTGTGTGTGTATATATATATATATATATATATATATATATATATATATATATATCGAGCTGTGTGGGCCCCACCGTGATGTGTTTCGACCATTAACACTGTGCATTTGATGGGTCCCCTTTAAATTATGGGATATCCCAAAAATCAGCCGTATACGGAACTCAAGTGGGCCATACCATCTAAAATCATGTGAAGACATGCCAAAAACATATAAAAGCACTTGGTGGGGCCCACCAGAGTTTTGAATGCTGCTGAAACTTGGAATGAACCCTCATCCAAGTGGGACACACATAATGGATGGGCTGGATTTGCAAACCACATCTCGGTGGGCCCAAAAAATGATTATGAATGTTTTAATGGTGCACGGCCCCTCTCCACTTCTGTATGTGGTGTGGCCCACACAAGTCACGGATTGACTTGATTTTTGAGACCTAGGCCCACGATGGAATGGTGCATCTGACTGATGGGATAGATGTTCAAAACGCATCACAGTGGGGCCCACACAGCTCGAGCACATTGTACCTTTTCTCTCTCTCTCTCTCTCTCTCTCTCTCTCTCTCTCTCTCTCTCTCTCTCACACACACACACACACACACACACACACACACATATATATATAAGTCCAGCTGAGATCGAGCTTGAGCTTCGAGCCGAGTCGAGATCCACTATGATCGAACTCGGCTTGTTTTCGAAACAAGCTTGGTCATACGAAGCTTGGCTCGCCTCGAATCTTCGTTCAAGCAGAGTCAAGTCAAGCTAGATCAAGTCGAGCCAAGCTAGCTTTAGCTTGGCTCGTGGACAGCCCTATGCACACATATGGTTCACTGTGCTAGGGCTGTCTTTATGTTGGCTAGGGTCAAATAAGATCATTTACATGGTCGGGCCCATTGGATGAATGGGTTGCATCGCACACACGTGCCACTTGGATGCATGGTTGGTGTATAAACGGGCTCTCTTACAAGCGTGTTCCGTTGCCAGAACAAGAACAATCGATGTGTTTGATATAATACAGTATTACTACTAAAAGCTAACGTGACTCAACTCGATCCATGGCTAGACCCAAAGTTTAATAGGTACAGAAGGTGAGACCGGACCTGATCCAATTTCTTAGTGTGTGAAAAAATTGGACCTTGACTGGCTAAAATCAATTTGGATCCATCGGGTACCCATGAGTCCGGCTCCCCATTGACAACCACATGAGAACATGCGCCGACTCCAAAATGAAGCTGGTCGAAGCATTCAGTGGCCACCCATGTTAAGTATCACATGGTGAACGGTCTAGATCTCAAACATGTGTGCAATGTGGGCACGTGCAGTGCACTTTCAATCTTTATGGTACCACAACTTACCATTGATGAGAAAACATTATCCAACCCAAGAAAACCATATTAACAATATAAACAGGAAGGAGCTATTTCTATGTGGAAATCAGGTCCTAGATTCCTTACTTTTTGTGATCTTCATGGAATCATGTTTCTGTGAGAAGTCCAAAATAAACAGTCCTTTCACCTATAGATTAAACATCACCTTGATGGCATTACCTCCGAGAGCGCTGGTTTCAAAGGCCTCTTCAACCTCCTCCTGAGAGAACCCAAACCGGTGGGTTATTAAAGGTTTCACGTCGATCTTCCCAGATCTTATAAACTCGAGACAAATGGGCCAAGTGTTCTTATAGCGGAAAATGCCTATGACATCCACCTCTCTGCCACAAACAGACCAAGGCATACAAAAATCAACATATTCAATAAGAGTTATTGTATGATGTTTGATTGAGGAAACTCTATTTTAACTTTTGTTTGTTTGACCCAGCAATGGTAGAGGTTGGCCCCCAACTTTCAGTCTTAGCAATTGATCTGGTGTGCCCAAATCATAGGCTGGGCAATGCCCTTAAACATCCCATTTCAGATAAGCCAAGCCACTCAAATGAAAATAAACAGTGGCCAGAAATGGCTGACATTTAGTGGTGGCCCAAGTGGATAGCCATGATTGTCCGATGGGGGAGATTTTTAGGACATTTCACATTGACAATGAACTCACCATGTGAATTATTTGGAACATCAAGAGGTGGGCCGGGCATGTATAGTTTGTTGGGCAGATCTTACATTTCCTCAATGTGGTAAACAGCAACTATGATATTGGTACAAAGGCAAGGACCATCATGGGAAGAAAGCAAGTCATGGGAGACGAGATACCTTGCAGCAGCTGGAGTGAGAGGAACAGTCATCTCGCTGTGACCCATCCCCACAAGGCAAACCTTACCACCTGCACGAGTAGCCTTCAGAGCTGTTGACATGGTTTTGTTAAAGCCGGCACAATCAAAGGTCGCATCAACTTCAGCTCCCATAGCCTTCTGTATTTGAACCACTTCTTGATCTATGTCCTGTAGAGGAGCCAATGGTGAAAAGGGCTTTGAGGGCGTAATAATATTAAGAATTTTCAAGGATGGTAATGCACTTTGAATTTAGGGTGCATTTGGATGCACTATCAAAGTGCCTTGCAATTTTTAGTATAAAAAATAAAGACAACCAAATTGAAATTTCCTTGTGATTCATTATGAAGGCCTGGGATCCAAATAGCCATTTTTCTTACTTACACGTTGGACTTGAGAGGGGACATAAATGCAATTAGGGGGGCACTTCTTCACTGTAATGTTACGGACATCACTATATTTTTCTTTTTAAATCACTCTTTGATTAAGGATGCGTTCAGTTGCACCTAATATCTGGAATCTCATTACAATTCATGATTAATCAGTCAAATTCCATGCATAATATCATGAAAGTTCATGATGTTTGCTGCATGCAAACACACCCTAAATCGAATCTTCACAATATCTTTGCATCCCATTGCAGCCTTAGAGCATGATATGAAATTTACTAAAAAGAAGAAATCTAGAAATATGAAGGACAGTAAGATCCAGCAACATAGACCCACAACTGCTGCCATAAACACCACAAAACTCACGCTGCTAAACCAATAAGCAGGCTTTAGTAGTAACTAAAAGTAAATAAGCAAAGTAATATTCAGATTGATGCATGATTTCTTAGAGACCCCAACCAACTTAATCACAGAACCAGATGATGAAAGAGGAATACAAAAGCAATTTACTAAGAAAAGCTTAGGCCTGTTTGGAATGTCTGCCAAATGCAAACAGGAGCATCTGTGCAATGTAAGACTCATTACCCTTCCATTCTCATTTTAGGATCCATTTTGGGGTACAATCAAATAGGCACATCATCATCATCATCATCATCATCAAACCTTATCCCAACTAATTGGGGTAGGCTTAATAGGCTCTTACAGTTAGAAATAAAACAGAACTACAAACTATTTTTAACACAAAAGGTAAAGCAATAAGTAAAAAACCTGAATATCTGTAGAAACTTTAACAGACTGATCTGCACCAAGTTCCTTAGCAACAGATAGACGATGATCATCCACATCCACTATAACTATTTTGGGAGCTCCAAAAGCACGGGCTGCAAGCATAGTAACAAGGCCAATTGGACCAGCTCCCATGATCAGCACATTTGTTTCTGGACCCACATCAGCACGACGACAAGCATGGACCCCAACACTAAGGGGTTCACACATTGCCCCTTCCTCTAAGCTCACGTTATCAGGCAGCTTGAAACACAGACCAGAAGGATGCACTACCTGTCAAAAAGAGAAAAGAAAAACGGGAATGCACGTACCTAAAATAGTTTTAAAAAATGATAAACATTGTGTTCTACCATTACAAAATACATGACATGCCAATCATACTTAATCTATATACTATTGTATTTAACTTATGTAAACAGTATAAGAGGAAACTACAAATATGCAGAGAAGAGGTGACTCTTATTCATCTATGTGACTGTATATATAGCATCTAGAGATAAATTGTTGAATTAGCTTAATGCGGAATAGACAAAAAGACCTTGCTGTGCATCGGTCATGGAGATCTAGGAAGGAAGATTACATACCTATCTAATACGCCATAGTCAAAGAAACAGAATACCGGAAATAAAATACCAGTATCTTCCTCTCCTTCACACCCTAATAGAAGAAATTGATGGGACTAAGCTTATCTCTCCTCTTGGTGTAGGATCGGGGACCCAGCCCTTATTATATAGTTAGTGGGATGAAGAGAGTTTAAAACCCATCACAACTCTCCTCCCACGGCTCCACACATTACAATCCCAGTAGTATTCAAACAAATAGCTGCGTACCACAACTATAGCATTCCAACCCCTTACACATATAAATCCGAAATCACAACGCAGTGGGGTCCACTAGTTTACCCTGTCACATTATCCAACCTTTAGCCCAATCTAGACCGTTGATCAATAAGGCCCACCTTATAGAGATCTTACATTCTCCCACTTGGGACATATTGATCAATGTCAATGATTGATCTTTCAAAAATCCATTTTGAAAATTTGTTTTGATTTTGAGAAAACATCCAAATGGTTAACCAACGTAATTATAGGATAGTGCGGGCAATGCTATTCAATCTGGTCCATTTAAGATTATCAGCATCGAATCGCGGTAGTCATCACAACATTTAATTTATGCGAAGTGAGGCTAAGCGCAGCCACGAATGCATTCAACCTTAACGACATATATCAGAAACTAGGAAATGTGGTATAAGGATTACACGCGTAGTGTGGTAATGTGTGTCTATCCTTAAGAGGTCCTGAACCTTTCAAATGTCTCCAATAAGACATAACTGTAGTTCTACTTACTCAATTTAGATTGCGTATACTTAGTGAGAAGTAGAAATTAAACTTTATATCAAAATCATCAAAAAAAAACTATATCAAATGAGATCTATTGAATGTCTATGAAAATCAAAGCACTATCAACTCCCACTAACTGAAAACATCTGTGGGATCAATGACTCCCATGGATGTTACATGCTCCTGAAATGGCGTGATAGGGATCCCTTTAGTGAGCGGATCTGCAATCATTTGCTTAGTGCCGATGAACTCCACAAACACTTGACGATTCTGAACTCTTTCCTTTACAACAAGATATTTGATGTCGATATGCCTCAACCTTGATGAATGTTTGTTGTTACTAGATAAGGAATTTGTAGCTAAATTATCGCAAAATATTCTCAATTGTTTCGGGATAAGAAGAACCTCTGTAACCATAACGCGTGATTAGATGCCTCGTGACAGGCAATGAATTCAGCTTCCATGGTGGACGAAGCTGTGGTAGACTGTTTCAATCTTTTCCGAGACCACTCCTCCAACCATCATGAAGATGTATCCTGAGGTGGACTTCTTAGTGTCAACACGGCATTCGAAATCTGCATCTGAATATCCAATCAACTCCGATTGATCAGATCTTCTGTATGTGGTCTGAAGCCCTTCGTTTTCTGTAGATACCTCAACACTTTCTTTGCAGCTATCCAATATTGTATTCCTGGATTATATATGTATCTACCCAACATTTCAACAACAAAGGCAATATCCGATCGCGTACAAACTTGAGCATACATGATGCTCCCTACTACTGATGCATACGAAAATACCTTCATTCGATTCTTTTCCAAATCATTCTTTGGACACTGAAATAAGCCAAATTTGTTGCCCTTTATAATGGGCGACTGACTGGAAGCACAATTTTGCATGCCACACCTTTCGAGTACCTTAGTAATATAGGCCCTCTGTGATAGGCTAAGTAGTCCACGTGATTTGTCACGGTGAATCTCCATGCTGATAACATAAGAGGTGTCACCAAGATCTTTCATTTCAAATATTTGATATAAGAATTTCTTGGTGCCGCTCGACATCCTGATGTCACTGCTAGCCAACAGAATGTCATCAACATATAAAATCATAATAATGAACTTACTCCCACGGATTTTAATATAGATACATTCATCTGCAGTGTTTTCTACAAAACCATATGAGGAAATTACTTTATGAAACTTTAGGTACCATTATCGCGATGCCTATTTCAACCCATAAATGGATTTCTTTAGTTTGCAAATGAAATGTTCTGAGCCATTAGCTATAAAACCTTCGGGTTGTGACATATATACATTCTCATTCAGATCCCCACTGAGAAATATTGTCTTTATCCATCTGATGTAACTCTAAGTCCATATGAGCTATAAGAGCCATTATAATCCTGAATGAGTCTCTCTTAGATACTGGTGAGAAAGTCTCCTTAAAGTCAATGCCCTCACGCTGGTTAAAACCCTTGACAACAAGTCTGGCTTTATATCTTTCGACATTGCTCTTGGAGTCCCGCTTGGTTTTAAATATCCATTTACAACCAATCGATCTTATTCCAGAGGGTAACTCAACAAGATCCCATACTTTATTGTCCCTCGTAGATTTTAACTCGTCTTTCATGGCATCAAACCAACGAGAAGGATCGCACTTTGTTTGACTTGTGAAAAAGATTCAAGATGCTTTTCCACCCCTATGTCAAAATCGTGTTTCTGTAAGTATACGATGTAATCGTCTCGATTTACAGGTCTTCTTTCTCTTTCGGATCTTCTTAATGGTTTAACCTCTTAGGTGTGATTTTTGTTTTCCTCACAGATGAGTTGTACTTGAGGCTCATCGTGGTGTTCTACAGTGATCACAGGGTCGACTGCGGTATTTATATCCGCAAGATCTTGAGTGACTATGACCAGAATCACAGTCCTTTCTTCCTCAAATACAAAGTTTTTAATATTCGTGCTCCCATTGTTTTCAGTGTCCTCAATGAATCTGGCATTCTCAGTCTCGACAATCCTGATAGAGTGGGAAGGACAGTAGAATCGAAAGCCTTTTGACCTTTCTGGATATCTAATAAAGAAACAGCTTATGGTTATAGGATCGAACTTCCTTTCACGAGGGTTGTAAATTTTGGCCTCAGCAGGATATCCCCAAACGTGTAGATATCGGATACTTGGTTTTCTCTCATTCCATAGCTTAAAAGGGGTTTTACTTACTGCCTTGTCGGGGACCCTGTTAAGGATATGAACTGCGGTTTTGATCGCATCACCCCATAGAGATTCTGGCAATGTCGAATTGCTAACCATGCTTCACACCATATCTATAAAGGTGCGATTACATCTTTCGGCCACACCATTCTGCTCTAGAGTACCAGGTATAGTATACTGGGTGACAATGCCACAATCTTGTAGATATCTAGCGAATGGCCCTGGATTGTGACTTGATTAGTCATATCTACCATAGTATTCACCACCACGGTCAGATCTGACAACTTTAATCATTTTATCAAGTTGATTTTCAACTTCGGCCTTATAGATTTTAAAAGCATCCGGGGCATCTGATTTCTCACTGATAAGGTAGAGGTACCCGAAACGAGAATAGTCATCTATAAAGGTAATAAAATATTTGTGTCCACTCCAGGAAGCTGAAGGAAATGATCCACAAATGTCCGTATGTATCACCTCTAAGAGTTCTACACTCCTTGTTGCACCTTTCTTTCTAGTTCTGGTCTGTTTTCCTTTTATACAATTAATACACACTTTATAGTTTGAGAAGTCAAGAGAATGAAGAATTCCTTCTTGTACAAGTCTGTCTAATCTCTGACGAGATATATAACACAAACGTCTGTGCCATAACATGGAGGAATTCTCATAGTCTAGTCTTCGTTTGGATCCTACTTTATTTCCATACAAGGTATTAATATTATAGACGTATGAGGCAATCAAGTTTAATTGGTATAAGTTATTCACCATAGAGTTGGTGCCAACTTTAATCGATTTAAAGTAAATACTGAATCATTTATTTTTAAATTGAAATGAATATCCCAATTTATCCAAAAGAGAAATAGAAACTAAATTATGCCTTATAGAAAGCACACGAAATGTATCTATTAAAAAAAAAAAAAAAAACAGACTCTAACTTAAGCCTATAGACTCCAATTGCCTCTACGTCGACCTTAACACCATTGCCTACGTATACTGAACGCTCTGCATCAGTTGGTGGCCTAGCCTGTAGTAATTCCTGCATAGAAGTACATATGTGAATAGTGGTTCCCGAATCTATCCACCGGAAATCCGATGACACATTGGTCAGATTAGATTCAAAACAAACAAGAACAAAATGATTACCTTTCTTTATGAGTCATTTCTTATATTTTTCGTAGTCTTTCTTTTGTTGGCCCGCCTTTTTGCAAAAGAAGCATTTACTGCTTTTAGCCTGTTTGCAGTTTGATCCATTTCCATATTGATTCTCATTGTTTCTTGAGAATCCATTATTAGAACCCTGGTTCCTTTTTCTTTTCCCCTTTTTCCCATGCCCATGCCCTTGTCCTGAGGTCACTATATTTATATTTTGTGTTGTGTCTAACTGCCTAATTATATCCTCATCTTGAACGCAATGAGAAATCAGTTCGTCCAATGTCCTCATGTCTTTTGGAGTATTATAGTTTACTAGAAATGTACCGTATTGAGGAGATAGGTTGTTCATGATCAAGTGAAACAGATGATCATCAGTGAGTACAAGGCCCAGAGAGCTGATCTTTGAAACAACTTCAATTTGTTATATAATGTATTCACGGATATTTCATTTTCCGTCGTAGGATGAGTAGGTTAATTTATTCAAAAGAAAACCCACTTCAACTTTATCCGATTTCTTGAATTGGTTTCCCATTTCGGTTAGGAAAGTTTTGGCCTTATCTACTTTAGGCATGACACCTCTCATGGACTCAGAAATCGAATACTTTATGATTTTTAGGCACGTTTCATTTGATCTAAACCATGCCTCATAACGATTAATCTCTGATTCAGAGGCATCATCAGATGGTTTAGGAGGTTATGGTTTTACTAGGGCAAGGTCTAATTGAAGGCAACCTAAGACAACTTCAATGGATTCCTTCCAATGAGCATAGTTAGATCTGGTCAGAGCAGGAACGTGATGTGTATTAGTAGGAATTGAGACTGAAATGGAAGAAATATGTACTCATATTAGTGCATTATTTCATAAAACAATTCATGAATGTAAACAAATATCAGGCAAAGCTAATAAATTCAGTTGTTAAGGGAGGCATCAACTAAATTATCCAGGGTGAAGATGGGCCCAACCATCACATCCTGGCAAAGATCTGTTACATCATCATCATTCCTCCTGTGGGAGGTAATGACAATATGCTAGCGACCCTTCTAAACATGAAGCTAAGAGATGTTAATCACATAAATCTGAGATACTCAATACCTGTGGGTAAAATTGAGTCTTTCAGCTTTACATCACTAACATCATTTACTTCACCCGTTCTAGTCCCTGCCAAATGGTGATCGTTTGCGTTTTCGTCACCATCCGCATGAAACGAGAACTCAACTGCATGCAATCCTCTATATCCCAATGTCACAAGTTTGTACTTGTAAAATTTTTATCGATTAAGGTCACTATGGTGGCTAACACAACTGAATCCAATTCTACGAATACAGAGTTAGGATCGCAATTATAATCTTGCCCTCAGTGGATTATGTCTTAATTAGTCTTGATACGGCTCACGAGGTTGTCGGTATTGATCATTGAAAATTAGATGAACCTTAGAGAGAAACAGACAGATACGTTTCGCTCTCTATGTTTCAATGGTCTACATTAACTCTTGATGGATGGGTAATGAGCCCATGACTGAGCCGAATCAAGATTCTGCATGATCAGGACATGTTCAATGAGCATGACTGATCCAGTGCCTGACATTCACATGATAGACAAATAGTACGGAACTTTATAATTGGATGGGCAGATCCATGCATAGGTGTCCATAAGATGGACAGATTAGTCCAAATACTTAATATTTATCAGATAAAAGTTCACATATATCATCTACCCAGTGAATGAGTTAGTTTATATGCTCATAATTAATTAAATAGACAGCCCAGATCTAAAATAATAATAAATATGGAATGATATCGAACGATCCAAATCTGGGATCAATGCGCCAGATTGAAATCAGGGCCCACCATCTAAACGGGATTCGGATCCATATGATCCCGGTCGTGGGTCCTTAAGACAGACCTGAATCAGCACAAACATAGTCTGCAGACTTGAATGAATTCAAGTCGGATCCGAAGACCCAAATAAATTTGCATTGGATCCACGGACCTGATATGCGGCTCCGGTTAAAACGGAAAAAATTGAGAGAGTGGGAGATTTTCTCTCGCTGTCTGCCCGACGACCTGAGAGGATGTGGAGTATCACCGCTTTCCTGCTTGAACTTCCGGCAGTCCAGACGGCATGGCACCGAAACTAGATGCCAGAGACGTCATCGGAAAGGCGATGAATGCCAGATTCATAGATGTCGGCCAAAGTTTCGGAGGTAAGGAAGAAGGGAGTGGCGAGCCATCATCGTCGATCGCATACACGAGGGGCGATAATGGCTACTGGCATTGAAGATCGAGGTATAATCCCAATAGCTGCTGTATTTGGGGATTTCAAAATCCCAAACGGCTCCTGATATGGGGTAGAAATCCCCAGATCTATCCGTGAATGCGAGATCCTGGATATGAATTTAGGGATCCGAAAATTTTTGCTATAATCAGGAATTAAAATTCCCTAATTTCATGATTTTTGTATGGTAATGTTTGATTTCCCAAACTGAAATTCCAAATTTCTGGATTTAGGGATTGAAAGCCCTAATAACTAGATTATGGGGATTTGAAATCCCTAATTCCTGATTTGGGATTCGAATCTGAAATCCCCAAATTGATTTAGGGTTCGAAATCCCCAATTAGGTTTTGAAATACAAAATCTTAATTAGCCTGATTTGGGAATTCGAATTGATGCAGGAATCAAATCCCTGAAATCCGAATTTGGGATTCAAATCCCTAATTATCCTGATTTGGGGATTCAAATTGGAAATCCCCTAATTACTGATATGGGTTTCGAATTGGAAAAACCCTAATTTTCTGATATGGAATTTGACTCTGTAATAGTTGAATCCGATCATCCATACCTATGCACAGTGGCTCTGATACCAATTGTTGAATTAGCTTAATGCGGAATAGCCGAAAAGACCTTGTTGTGTATCGGTCATGGAGATCTAAGAAGGAAGATTACATACCTATCTGAGACGCCATAGTCGAAGAAACAGAATACCGAAAATAGAATACCAGGATCTTCCTTTCCTTCACACCCTAATAGAAGAAAATTGATGGGACTAAGCTTATCTCTCCTCTTGGTGTAGGATCGGGGACCCAGCCTGATGCAGGACATGAAATTTAAATATGATATGCAAGATTTCAGGCTTAGATCATACTAATTCAGAACAATCACATAATAATTCAACATCCCACACAAAAGCTTAAACATTCAAATAAAGGGGAATCTGCACGGGTCCAGGCCTACACAGGTTAGGACTGGATCAATAAAATTATGGACCAAACGATGCTCAAAGGGAAATAGAATTCAGCCACACATGTACAACAATCAGTCCCTAATCTAAGGGTTCCCCGATTTCAATTCAAGAAACCCTAGGGTGAGAAAATGGGCAAATAAGTTAGAGATAATGCAATATAGGGTTAGGGTTATGAAAAACTAGTGTAAAAGGGAAAAATAGGAAGAAAACCTGAACTAAACGACAACTCCCGTGTGGGGACCGCGGCTCGGACCTGTCGCGCGTGCGCAAGAGGCTGGCCGCACGTGTGCTGGGGGCTCAGAGTCCCAAAACAGCCCTCTAGGCTCTGGTCAGCTAAGGGGGACTACAAACCCTCCAAATCTCGTGGCATTCCGATGTACGGTTGGTGCGCAGTGCTCCGCCGAAGTTTCGGCCCTCCTGTAGGGACAGATTCTGGAAACTGACTGTAGGAAGATGAACGGCTGCAAATCAAACGGATTTGATCCGAGGATGATCGTAGAATGGGAGAAATATAAATGAAATGAGATGGGGGCTGATTGGGATAGACGTGGCTTCGCACCACGGTAGTTAGTCCTTCGAAATGGAAGGGCTTCCCACCCACTTGAAATTTTCCACAACTCAAAACTCGGAGAGTAGAAAAAAAACACGCAGGAATTTTTTACTTCTTCAATGAATCAAAAGAACTATAAAGGGTGCCTATTTATAAGAAAACTCTATATCCAAAAACTCGCGCCATGTGTGCAACCTATTACTTGGCAATGAAGTAAACCAAAATAAAACTAATCAAATCAATCTAAAGCGTTTATGACATTCTAAATAACATAAATAAATAAAACCTAAAATATGAACTTAATCCGACTAGTGGGCTACGATCATGAGATCCCATGATGGGCTTTTCTTGACTATCGAGCCCACTCTTTTGAAATGAAACTTTGTCTTCTAACTAGGAGGCCCTCCCTGGTCGTCGTCATCGAGCCAGATCGATGGTCGGGCCCTCCTTCATACGTACGTGCGTAGGGGGGTGGCGTGTGTGCGCGTGTACGCATGATGTCCCCATCATAGCCCTTATTATTTAGTTAGTGGGATGAAGAGAGTTTGAAACCCATCACAACTCTCTTCCCACTGCTCCACACATTGCAATCCTAGTAGTATTCAAACAGATAGCTGCTACCGCAGCTATAGCATTCCAACCCCCTACGCATATAAATCTGAAATCACAACGCAGTGGGGTCCACTGGTTTACCATGTCACATTATCTAACCTTTAGCCCAATCTAGACCGCTGATCAATAAGGCCCACCTTATAGAGATCTTACATAAACTGGATATCAGCTACAGTTAATCTCTACAGAAATGTAAGCAGCGGTGGATGGTGGTGCTGGTGCTGATGTTGAATGGCTCAACGTCAAATGGTGATGGGGGATGACACAGTGATTGGTACATGGTACGACCAGGTAGCGCTCAGCAGGGCAGTGGAGGCAGTGGGTTTTTATCTGAAGCTGAGTCTGATTTAGAAAAGCAATAAGGGATTTTTATGGCAAGATGAAATCTGTCAGAGAGGAGGCAGATCTGATTGTCGGAGTGCTTGAAGCAAGTTTCAGGGACAATGAACTCAACAATCAACGGCCTGGGTTGACATGCTCTGATAACATGTAAAGAGCATCAGAGGAATCTACTGATATGCAGAGAAGCGAGTCCTATTCATATATGTGACTGTTCATATAGCATCTACAGATTAACTAGATAGTTTCTACAGTTGTACACAATCTCTACAGAGTACAATCTGCACCACTCTATATATACAAATTCTACTAATGATTATCTCTATAACTTAAATGCATTTATATGTTGTATTTAACTTAAAAGACATCATCGCAGATTATGTACACAGATTAACTTAAATGTATTTACATTTTTCTTTCGTTGGATCTATCGATGCCTGTGAATGCTAAGAGGGAAATATGGGATATCCAAAGTCTAGTGGGCCACACTCACACATGTGTCCACCACAAAAGTGGCACAGATGTAGGTCAAACAAAGCCATTCAAGTTGCAGGTCCCATTGTTGATGGAGCCATAGCCTAAAATCACATTGATTAGATAATCCTCATCATTCATTCAATGGCCATAAAATGGACAGTTAAAAGGTATTGTCCGTGGTCAAATCCAATGCAGATCCAATCAGTTACAAAAAAATCCACTCACAAGAACTGCTTTGATTAAAAGACAGCCCTTTATTACATCCAAGCTTCAAATTGCAGATTTGTTCCAAGTCTCACACTCAGCTCGGCATGGATTCTTTCTTGGGAAAATTCTTGTTTCTCGACCTCTCATTTGTTCGATATTGAGGGAAGCATCATGCTGTGTATTATGATGATCAGGATTATGGGATCAATGCGAATTTTGGGATACATCCCATCCACAGTGGGGTCCACAATTTGGATGGTCCTGATCGAGTATATGCACACTACATGAACGGTGGAGGTGTGAATTGGTGTGGTCCACAACATCAATGTGTTTCAGCATACACGTAAAAAAGCAATCATCGATTAATGAAAAGATACATAACAGAAACATCACCGATCACCAGATCAACATGTCCACTCTAAAGTTCAAATCAGCATAAAAATTCAGGATGACAATAACCTCATTCGCAAGGGAGCCGTGAACGGGAGGACTGCCGAAGAACTTCATATCTGGGCAGAGATTGTAGCGGCCGCCCTTGCAGTGATTGCAGCGCCAGCAGCTGATGCCAGGCTCCAAAGCAACACGGTCACCCACAACCAGAGACTTCACCTCATTCCCTACTTCTGCTATAATCCCAGCACATTCATGGCCAAGCACCATGGGCTCCTTCATTACAAAATCTGCACACCTCATTGTCTGAAACAGAGAATCCCAAACAATCAGTAACACAGAAAATTCAGTACTAGTGAAACTACACGCCCCATGTTTCAAATAGAGAGATTCAAGATTTTCTACCTTGAGGTAGTGAACATCACTTCCGCAGATACCGACTGCTTTCATACGAACCCTGACATCATGGGGACCTAACATACAAGATGAAAATCAATACATAGTAGTAAAAGGAAATGACCAAATGAGAAGAAATCGAAGAGATTGAATAGATGAGCATAATTGAGTTCTGATGCAACAGGCATGTGTTTCAGTGATCCCATGGGCCCAATCTAGTGGTAGATTGAGTGAAGATATCTCGTTTCAGCACTGAGGTCTTGGTATCGATTCCCTACTGGGGGTGGCTAACAGTGGAGTGTGTACTGACAGTGGGGTGTGTACTAACAAGCTAACAAAAAAAAAAAAAAACAATAATAATAAATAAATAAATAAAAATTGAACTTCTAAAGCATGCATTTTTATGGTATCTCTAAATCCTATATGGGGTGCCTCAGAAAAACCTCTCACATCAGAAGATCCTAATCCTTCCATTGAATGCTCTCTCACACAGAAATAGTCCCGAGTAAGGGCGAAGATCGGATGAATAGGATCTCGATTAGAAAGATATTTGGGCCACCCACAACAGGTGAACGGTCTTGATCACCGGATGATGACTCCAAGATGTAATTGGCGCATCAGGATACTAAGATCCTGAGGCATCAGAACGATTATAGTTGCTAGAGATAGAGAGAGAGAGAACCGAGAGGGGGGAGTTTGAAAGGTTGGATTTTGAGAGTGTTGACAGCGACCAGCCAAGCTGCCATGTTTTCTGATTCTCCATCTCCTCCTCTCCCCATCTCTCTCTCTCTCTCTCTCTCTATGGTTGTGTGTGTGTTAGCTTTGGAGGAGAAGACTAGCATAAATCGCGAGGGAACAGAGGCGGTTATTTGATACTGTGGGCCGTGTATAGCAGAGCGTGCTGGCTGATACTCAGGCGCTCATACTCTGTACACGTTGAATATATAACACAAATTAAACCACCCAAATTGTAGACCTGCTGCAGATACATCTAACATCTTACAAAAAGAAAAAAGAAAAAGAATCTGGTTAAACCATTGTAGGCTCTCTGGGTGATATAACATTTATTTGTTGGCTTGGAAAGCTGGCCCATTTTCCTTTTAACCGTCCATTAAATTTCCATCAATCGACTAGCTATGACATTAAAGAGGTGTAAATTTGGGTTTATGATCAATCAAAACTGTAGCCCATGATTTAGACGGTTAAAAATTTGTCAGTCTTCAACGTGTATAAGTTCTCAGTGCCTGTGTATCAACCATCACCACCCGAGAATGAATTTTTTTCCCTTTTGTCTTACTCGGGCATGCAAGCTAAAAAAAGAAATTATTTTTATTTTTAAATAATCTTAGAGAAATATTTTCATACTCTGGTAGAGTCTGTGGATGATACTCCGGCAATTAGAATTTACTGAGAAACTGCATACGTGGCATAAGATAAATTCAAGGTAACCGTACAAATTATGGCTAGTAGATTGATGGATATTTATTGGACGGTTAAAACTGAAAAATATACAATGGTTTCATTTTGAAAAATAAGTGTCCGTGAATTGTAAGTGGAAGCTGAGCCCACCGAAATGCCCGTGTGACATCCACACCGTCCATCAGTTTCACCAGCTTGATTCCAAAAATGAGAAAGATACATAACTCCAGTGTTCCAGCTATAGGAAATCCGAAATTGTAGGGATAGAAACACCAACCATTAAAAGCATATCAGGTTTGGGTCCACCGCACCCTGATCCATAACTTAAGTCGAGTGAAAGATACCTCGTTTTAACACTGAGGTCTTGGTATTGATCCCTAGCGGGGTGGCCAATAGTGAAGTGTCAACTCATAGTGTTGTTTACTAACAAGCTAACAAAAAAAAAAAAAAAAGGTTTGGGTCTACCATCATGCTTATATGCCATCCAAACCGTTCACAGGGTTATTTTCCATCCTATTTATGTGGCTCATCTTTTACTTCGTGTCCTAGCGTGGAGCGGAGATCTGATGGACCGTGCGGATATCACCTGCACATCATGGTGGGCCCACATATCTTCTGCTTATAAAAGCTTTCCGTTGGCTTTGCCACTGTCATGTTTGTTAGAAATTCATTCGTCCATATGTTTTTTCAAACCATTTAGAACATAAAACCAAAAATCAGTTGGATCCAGAACTCAAGGCTGCCATACGAAAGGAAATAGTGTGGAGTCAGTGGCCACAGTTGAAATATTTGTACGGCCACAAAAGTTTTGTATCAAGCTAATTTTTTATGTTTTCACTTAATCAACATTAATGACCTTATAAACGGTTTGGATGGCATATAAATACCAAGGTGGAACACATAAAGTTTCAACTATAGGTAACTCTTTCCCCTTTTCCATCTTGTATAGCCGCCTTGAATTTTGAATCCACATGATGTTTTGTGTTGTGTGTTCTGCGTCATTTCCTAAAATATCTGGAAAAATGGATGGGCATTTGGATTTCTCACAAACAGCAGCATGTCCCATCTACATCCCACGGAAAGTAACTTTCTCATAAAAGCTTTTACAGCAAATCCGCGTCAGTTGGACGCCAATTCGATATTTCTCTTGCCTGTGAGATGCAGGCACAAGTGGAATTTCCCATCAAATCCCACCTACGTTACGCCGTCTGAACTCGAGTTAACAGTGACCCTTCCACTACTTAGCTTGATGCTGGTCGATGCCATGACCTTACAATGATGTATCTATTTTATTCATGCTCTCCTTTAATTTCGTTAGCTCATTCTAAAGGATGAGTGAAAAAATGATCTGCACTAGGGAAAAACAGTAGTAACTGAAAATCTATCATTAAAAGCTTTTTGAAGGTCTTTAAAGATTTGGATCAAGCTGTTATTTATGTTTTCCCCTTATTCATGTCTGAGTGACTTGATCAATAATTTAGATAATAGATAAATATTACAGTGATCCTTATAAAGTTTTTAATTGCCTTGTTCTAAAGTGAGCTGAAAAAATAAATTAACCTAAAACACATACATTATGGTGGACCCACGGTGGTGCTTTTCTAAGGGAAATTTACGACTGTGGACCCCACCTTTTATCTAGTGGTTATTATGAAGCGATACAAACTTACCATACGCAGTTGGACCTCCTCGTACGGACACCGAATTTGAGGATGAAAATACCCCCGCCTTCCTCTGGCTGGCGTGCAAAGACGAGCGCTGACGGACAGTCCGGCGTGGGGAACGCAGGTGGGCCCACTGTGATGTTTGTGAGAAATCCTCTCCGTCTAAGTTCATTCACAGGGTTACAAAACCTGGATGAAGAGGAAAACAAATTTCATAATGACCCAAAACTTATGTAACCCCTGAAAGGGTTTCAATGGTAGACGTTCAATTTCCCACTGCCTTTTACAGTGTGGTCCACTTGATAGCTAGATCTATCTTATTTTTCACATTAAGCCTTAATACAAGTTCGCCAAATAGATGGACGGTTTGGATATAACACATACCTCATAATGGGACCCATAAAAATTGGTGGGGATTACAAGGAAGAAAAAGAAGAAGAAAAAAAAAAAATCATATCAGCGAGTTGGGGTCGACCGGGTTGGAACCCGGTCAACCGGGTCAGAGAAAAAAACAACGGCCAGCAAGTTGGGGTCGACCGGGTTGGGACTTGGTCGACCGGGTCAGAGCTTGACCTATCGCTACAGATTATAACCATAGTCATAGCTGTAGTGCTATGCACTTTTTTCTCTTTTTTATTTATTTATTTATTTATTATTTTTTACATGAAGAACATTTTCCCCTTTACATTTTTCTATAATACATAATTATGTAAATATGTATATATAAGTATATAAAAATATTTTTCTATCTTTTAATTCATTTCTTTGTCTATTTATTTAATAAGCATATCTCCTAAACTAGAATGATTTACTTAACTTACCATATATGATTTTGGGGTAGGAGAAGCTAATTTAGCCAACCAACCTATTTATTTTCCAAGATTCCATCGGGTCGATGGTCAAAAATCTATTTCATTCAGCTCGTGATCAATTTCAATCAACATAGATGGTTCGGGTTAGTGCTCAACCCTAACCCAACCCAAGGTTCCTATACTTAAACCTTGACCCGACCCAACCCAATCTTGGGTTGGGAATTCTCAACCCAAGCCCAACCCAAGAGGGCTCAACGGGTTGATTGGGTTGGTCGGGTTGATTGGGGTGGTCGGGTGTATATGTGCTAATATTTTCATTATTACATTAGTTTATTATATTTCAATATAGGACTTATTTTTTGTATCTATGATTTTATTAATTAT
The DNA here is from genome assembly GCA_021015155.1 of Magnolia officinalis. Classification (NCBI taxonomy): domain Eukaryota; kingdom Viridiplantae; phylum Streptophyta; class Magnoliopsida; order Magnoliales; family Magnoliaceae; genus Magnolia; species Magnolia officinalis. The sequence continues at coordinate 119,382,367 of JAJHSJ010000001.1, forward strand.
ATACGTGATTATTCATTATAAAGAACTTCATTTTTTTCTTTAAAAAACCCACTAAATATAGGACTACTCCTTTAAAAGTCATGTAGCACAACATGCAATTTATTTGGGAGAGAGAAATCCGGCTTATCTTGTTAGCGTGAGTCCTTGGAAATGACGTGGACAAATGAGACCCAACATCACTAGTGTACTTTCTACACAAACAATCCACACTCAATTATAATTTATAAGTAACTAATATATTGATCGGGTTCGGGTTGGGTTGGGTTGGGTCGGGCAACCTCAGACCTCAACCAAAGCCCAACCTAAGTTTTATCGGGTTAGTGTTTGTATAGCCCAAGATTGAGATCGGACCCGATATATCCTACCCGAGCCTAACCCAATGTCGGGTCGGTCGGGTTGAACCCGCCCAACTTTCAGCCGTACATGAAATTGAGCGAGGCAAACATGAAAATGAGCCGTTTTTCATTTTGCCCCGCCGATTTTCTAGTTTGTCCCGCCGTTTTTCTTGCTTGCCCCGCCAATTTTCTAGTTTGCCCCGCCATTTTTCATACTTGCCCCGCCGATTTTCTAGTTTGCCTCGCCATTTTTCATGCTTGCCCCGCCGATTTTCTAGTTTGCCCTGCCGTTTTTCATGCTTGCCCCCCACCAATTTTTTAGTTTGCTCCGCCGATTTTCTAGTTTGCCCCGCCGTTTTTCATACTTGCCCCCGCCGATTTTCTAGTTTGCCCCGCCGTTTTTCTTGCTTGCCCCACCGATTTTCTAGTTTGCCCCGCCGTTTTTCATGCTTGCCCCGTTGATTTTCTAGTTTGCCCCGCCGTTTTTCATGCTTGCCCCGCCGATTTTCTAGTTTGCCCCACCGTTTTCTAGTTTGCCTCGCCGATTTTCTAGGCTATGGATATGGCTACGGTTATAAATTATAATCCGTAGCTATATCCAAACCGTCCATCGATTTGGCGAGCTCATATTAAGCTTGAGACGTAAAATAAGACAGATCTAACTATCAAGTGGTGGGCCCTACAAAATTTTTAACGGTGAAAATCAGTTTTCCCATTGCTCTTTGTGGTGTCGTCCATTTGATCTGGATATGATTTTTTTTTTTTTTGGATAATGCTCTGAAATGATCTCTAAATATGGATGAACGTTGTGGATATAATAAATACATATTTGTGGGGCCATGTAACTTTGATCTCTTTTGAGTCGTTCATACAACTCTTGGCTGGAGGAGCGTCAGCACTCGTCTTCGAAAGGGAGGGGTATTTTCGTCCTCAAATTCGTTGTTCGTACGTGCAGGTCTAAGTTGCAAACCAAGGTTTGTCTTCTTTCATAAAAAACAGCTGGATAAAAGGTGGGGTCCACAATCCTAAATTTCTCTTCCTGTAATGTGGTACACTTGAGATTTGGATATACCTTGTTTTTTGTCTCATACCATAAAATGATCTGGAAAAATATATGGACGGCATGGATGTAAAGCCTACATCATGGTGGGGCCCACGGACCACGGACTGTCCGCCATTAGCTAGTGGCAGGGGGAGTACCGAATCCGTTTCTGTCAAAAGGAGGGGTATTTTCGTCCTGAAATTTCGACTCCGTACGAGGAGGTCCACTGCTCTAAGTTTAGGAGATATGCTTGTTAAATAAATAGACAAAGAAATGAATTAAAAGATAGAAAAAATGTTTTTATATACTTATATATACATATTTACTTAATTATGTATTAAGAAAAATGTAAGGGGGAAAACATTCTCCTTGTAAAAATAAAAATAAAAATAAAAAAGAGAAAAAAGTATATAGTACTATAGTTTTGGCTACGATTATAATCCGTAGCAATAGACCCAACTCTGACCGGGTCCTATCCCCCGTCGACCCCAACTCGCTGGCTACATTTTTTTTTCTTTGTTTTTTTTTTTTTTTTTTTTCCTTTTTTTTTCCCTGTTGTAATTCCCACCGATTTTTGTGGGTCCCATTATGAGGTATGTGTTATATCCAAACCGTCCATCTATTTGGTGAACTCGAATTAAGGCTTGAGGTGAAAAATAAGACAGATCTAATTATCAAGTGGACCACACTGTAAAAGGCAGTGGGAAATTGAACGTCTACCATTGAAACCCTTTCAGGGGTTACAGAAGTTTTGGATCATTATGAAATTTATTTTTCCTCTTCATTCAGGTCTTTGTGACCCTATGAATGAACTTAGATGGGGAGGATTTCTCACAAACATCACAGTGGGCTCCACCTGAGTTTCTAATGGTTGACGCCCACTCAACACTGTTTCCTGTAATGTGATACACTTGAGATTTAGATATACCTCATTTTTGGTCTCGTAACATAAAATGATCTGGAAAAATATATGGATGGCATGGATGAAAAATATATATCATGGTGGGGTCCACGGACCACCGACCGTCCGCCATTAGCCGTGACAGGGGAGTACCGAATCCGTTTCCATCGAAAGGAGGGGTAATTTCGTCCTGAAATTCTGACTCCGTACGAGGAGGTCCAAGTGCATATGTTAAGTTTGTATTGTTTCAAGAATATCCAATGGATAAAAGGTGAGGTCCACTGTCGTAAATTTCTCCTTTTCTAATACAACTAATACCGAATCCGCGCCGCCTAGGGTAGTACTCAATCCGCGCCATCCATGTCGGGGCTAACATTAAATCAGTAATTCATTTTACCATCGGTGAGAAAGTATACATCATGGAGTCATCTCCATTTATCTCCTAGGGTACATGTGGTATGGGAGACAATTGATCAGGACCGTCCAATGGCTCGGTCTCGGATGAGTGGATGGACGATTCTAATACGGAAATAGTAACCATTCCTTCATGTCACTTTTAATTATAGCTAATTACCTTCTTCCATTCATTTAATGGCCACCCATTGGTCTAGCCATGATTGGATTCATTAGATTTACAGTCCGGATCCATTGTTTACCGTGTTACGTGGAATGCTGAAGGTAGGAGGTACCATATTATGGTAGAGCAGACTGTATCATAATATGAAAAAAATCTGATGGTGTTGCTGTTAAAATCTATTTTATAGATCCTTTTTTCTAGTACGAATCATTAAAACTAAAATTAAAAAGGCTCTTTCTATCTGAAATACAATGAGGCCGGTTACTCAGGAAGCCGATTGGCGGGTGTACCTCACACCAGCTATGTATCTGTGAGTCTGATCATAAGGTATGTGTTATATCCAGACTGTCCATCCATTTTATGAGCTTGTATTAAGGCTTGAGATGAAAAATAAGACAGATATAACTATCAAGTGGACCACACTGTAAAAAGCGGTAGGGGATTGAATGTCTACCATTGAAATCCTTTTGGGGTCATAGAAGTTTTGGATCAATATGAAATTTATTTTTCCTCTTCATTTAGGTCTTTGTAACACTATGAACAGATTAGATGGAAAATAAATGTTATGGTGGCCCTACAAATTGTTTAACAGTGGAAATCATTATCTTCACTGCCATTTGTGGTGTGGTCGAGTTATAAATCATTATCTTCACTGCCATTTGTGGTGTGGTCGAGTTATCTTTAGATATGATACGGTTCTTGTATAATGACTTATAGTGATCTCTAAAAATATATGAACAGTAGATTAATAAATACACTAGGCTCACGTAACTTCGATCCCCTTCGTACAACTTGTAGCTCGAGGAGCGTCGGTGCTCATCTTCCATGACACGTACCTGCAGAGTTATATAGCTGGTGTGTGGTACACCAGCCAATCCGCTTCCGGTTACTCCGCGGCCACTTGGCTTTCGGGCTCATTAGAGCAGATGCGGATTAGCTGGTGTACCATACATCACCAACCTAGCTGGTGTGGGTTCGCACGAGCGCTAACGCTCCTCAAGCTCGAGTGGTATGAACGGTTTAAAAGAGATCAAAGTTACATGGCCCTATAATATTGTATTTATCGTATCCACACCGTTCATCCATTTGAGAAGATCATTTCAAATCTTTCTTTCAAAAATAATTTACTTCAAAGGTTCAAGTAGGCCACACTACAAATAGCAGTGGGACAATGATTCTCACTGTTAAAACATTCGTGGGGCCCACCATAATGTTTATTTTCCATCAAATCTGTTCATAAAGTCATACAGACGTGGATGAAGAGGGAAAACAGTTATCATATTGATTCAAAGTTTCTATGACACCCAAAAAAGAGTTTCAATGGTAGACGTTCAATCCCTCACTGCTATTTACAATGTGGTCCACTTGATTTTTGGATGTCTTATTTTTCGGCTTGTCACTTAAGCCTTACAACAAGTGAATCCCTAGCGCAGTGGGGGGGGGGGGCTAACATGGAGTGTCACTGACATGGTGTGTACTAACAAGCTAACTCAAAAAAAAAAAAAAACAAAGCTCATCAAGATGGACAGTTTGGATGGGGGGGGGGGGCACTGACATGGTGTACTAACAAAAGCTAACTCAAAAAAAAAAAAACAAAGCTCATCAAGATGGACAGTTTGGATAGGGGGGGGGGGGGGGTGGCTAACATGGAGTGTCACTGACATGGTGTGTACTAACAAGCTAACTCAAAAAAAAAAAACAAAGCTCATCAAGATGGACAGTTTGGATATAACTCATACCTTATGATGAGATCCACAGAACTTGGTGACGTCAACACAATAGCTAGGTTAGTGGTGTGTGCTACACAAGCCAATCCGCTTCCCGTAGCACTACAAAACTTAGGTCTATCCAATCATCAATCATCAGGTGGGCCACAAAGTAAATATAAAGGTTCCTAGGTCAGTTTGGTTGTTTCTATAGTATAGCCTTATTTGATAACTGAATCGTAGGGTGTTACAACCGTGCTGGATGGTTGGATGCCATAAACATATCGGGTGGACCCCAACTGTGGGTAGCTGTAGAAAATCATGCCTGAAACGATAGCAAGCAAGAAAATCTGTAATTAAAGTGGTAAAACATTCTAAATTAGGATCCTTACTCTTGCTCCGGTGGTAGACTCTGGGTTCAAGTATCCATAGGTGGTGAAATCCCACTAAGGAGTGCGTGTGTGAAAAAAATAAAAATTCTAAACTAGTTTTAAAAAAAATTGGACCGTTTAAAATATCTTACTTGCCTAAGTGTGGCATCAGTGCACATTTTTATGGTTTTTTTGTTTTTTTTTTTTCTGACCGCGTGGTGTAGGGGCATTGGTGGGGCAGGCTAGCCTGCTAGGCTTATGGTCCTGACCCACTTCGCACCAGGTAAAAAAAATTCTAGCCCATTTATCAACGGGTATGTGTACTTAGAAGCCATCTGTCTTGGCTTGAACACAGCCGGAAACGTCAATACTCTGGTACAGTTTGTTAAATGATATGCAAGTAACTAGAAATTACCTGAGGATTGCTTATGTGGCAGTCAAGAAATTTAAGTTAAACTATCCAAATTACAGTTTAGATGCATCGTGAACCAAAAATTAAGATTATGGTCAAATAGTCTTTAGCCCCAACGGTCCTATTTCAGTAAATAATTGTCTTGGTTAGAATGGTTATCTTTTTATTTTATTTTATTATTTCTATAAATAAAGGAAAGCATATCTGAAATGAATCATACTATTTAATTAATAGCATGTGCTTATTTTCATGAGTCACACATGATGCTTTTGGTCTTTGCTCTTGCTCCGGTGGTAAACTCGTAAGAGTTTCAACACCGTGTCAAGGGTTCGAGTACCCATTGGTAGTGTATGTGCCATAGTGGGATTTCACCACCTACAGGTATAGAACCCAAGACCTCGTGTTGAAACTCCTCAGAGTCTACCACTGAGGTAAGGACTCGAACCCGTCACACATCCGTGTCAACTAGATAAGACATCCCATCCAAAAAAAAAAAAAAAACTCTAGAAAATCATCAAGAAAATCCGCAGTTTGACTCAAAGCAGGTGTGGTCCACAAGATTTGTGGATTGACCTGATTTATGCATCAAGTGATCTTCATGTGGGCTAACCTTTTGGACAGGTAGGATATTGTTACTCTGCTTGTGATTGTGCATCGTCCAAATAATTGTATCTAAAATATGCCTGATATATATATATATATATATATATATATATATAGCAAAGACTTCCATTGAAAAAACGTTGTCTCAACGCTAAGAGAGAACAACAAAACCAAGGAAAGCAGCCAAAGGATTTGAAAAAAATAGTTGCTATGTTTCCCACCCATCCCTTTCCGCGGAAGATATCTGCGGTTCTTTTTATAGAAAGTCCCCAAACTGCTGTTAGTCTTGTGAAGGGCGAGCAACACTGTACCAAGCTAAGAAGAGGCCGCAAATATCATATGGTATGTACCAAGCCATGTTGAATCCAGCGAGATTAGAAAACCACACTGAGTAGCAAACGACTGGTAAATGAGGGGATGGTTAACCACAAGCGAACCTATGCAATTAGCTACACGAGTGGGCACATTGGTCGTGCCAATCTGGTTTAGGTCTATGTAAGGATTGAGAGTACACTAACACTGTTTGGTTTTGTGCGAATTTCAAATTAGAGACGTGTCTATTTGGGTGATCACACCAATTGGATTCAATCCCAACAGATCTAACTCATTTGAAATGGTGCTTTAAGCACCTAATCGTGGTATATAAATAGACCAACTTTAATCCATTTTTATTCACTTAAAAATCAATTTTTCCCATCTTTAAAACTGTCTCCGAAATTTTTGTAATCGAGTTTGCCGTCAAGTTAACTCACATCTAGTTTAAGTTCTGCACGCTGATTTGAGCCCATGTACGATGAGTACACCATTGAGATTGAGTCATATTCGTTGTATCTTGGGGGCAACTGTTCAAGATTCCTTTTGCATTTGTGGGACGCGGTCAAAGGAAGGCAAATTTAGTTTTAAGCTGAGTGACTGGATCACACCTCAACTCATCTTTTCTTTTCTTTATTTTTATTATTAAATTATTTTTTTTCTGAATATTATCTACTATTTTAAGCATATTATTTTCAACAAAGCATAGACAATGTGATCCACCTCAGCATTTTTCTTCAATTCTAAAAGACATCAACATCTTGATCACTAGTCAGAATAGGTAAGGAGGGTGAGTAGGGTTGCAATGGGAAAGCCAAATGAATATATATGTTATAGTAAGGGTACTGGTGTTGGGCATTTTAGCGAGACTATTAAGTAAATGATTAGTACCAAACCTGGGAAGGTATCAAAGGGAAGAGTCGAATCATTAGAGATGGATTCCTCTATGTTGGGGGTCTGGCATTACATTACAGATAATTAGATTCTCTAAGGCTTGTTATGGTTGGTCTAATGTTTGTTATGGTTGGTCTAATGTTTGTTACGGTGGAGTGGAGAAGGAAATGGGAATAGATATATGACTGGAGTGAGTAAGCCCCCATCTGTAGGTTTGAGTGAATGAGCCACAGCCATTGTTTAATAGGGTAAGGGATAGGATTGCTAATCTACCTTTGATAATAGAGCAAGAAAAAAAGTATGATAGAGAACATCTAGATTGGATATATGCATCATGATATGGAAATGCCTTATGCTAGAAACAAAGGTAAGAAACGAGTCTTGATAGAGCATGGAAGAAACACCCGAAAATCAATTCAACTCGATGGCAGGTTGAATCATTTTGCATGCATATGATTTTCTTTTCTTTTTTTTCTTTTTTTTTTTTTTCCTTTTAGCTCAGAAACTATTGAATGGACAAGTGACTCAGCCGAATCACCACGCTTAGTTGTATCAAGTTGACCAATTTAACAAGCTGACTCAACAAGTCTTGTTGAGACCCGACTGAGTCTTGCTCGCCAATGAGTCTCCAAGAGACTCGGCAAGAAATCTTGTCTGGATGGCTGAGTTTCGAGTCAAGCCATCAAGTTTTACAGCCATGCACATAGTAAACATCCTCAGAGTGTGGAAGAGATTGAATAAGCCTCCACCACACTGGAACTCATCTTGTTAGTCTCAAGTCTCAATTATAATTGCTAGACACTCTTAACTCTAACTTGATATTATTGGGAGTGGGACCCACATGTGTAGGCTTAAGTAGCCTTTTATTGCCATATGCATGGAGGTATTTTGGTCTTTTCGCCCAGCAAGTAAAAAAAGAAAAGAAAAGAAAAGAAAAGAAAAAAAGAAAAGAAAAAAGGGAGCCTTCTGCATTGAGAGATCTAAGCAACATTTGGGAGTTTTCTTCCTAGGAGAAAAAAGATGAGAAAGAGGAGAAGAAGAGCTTTGTAGAAGAGAAGATCAAGTGATTTCTAGTATCAAAATCTTCACATTCAGGTTTGTGAGGATCCATCTACAACACCAATTTCTTCAATTGTCTTCTTCAAGAGTTGTGTTGAGAATTTTCTACAATTCCTAGTTGGTGAGAAATGTGTGTGTGTGTGTGTGTGTGTGTGTGTGTTGTATATATATATATAATGTTGCTTGTAATTCACATTTGGGTAATATAGTTGAGATATCCAAAAGAGGTCTCTTGATAATCGTACTTCAATTATTTTGATTATAGTAAATCTGTGATGAACTAAGTTATGTGGTTTTTCCCTTCACATCTTAAAAAAATCTTGATTTCTCTTGTATTCTATATGCTTGATGTACTTGTTTTTGTTAGAAGTGATTTTCATATATTAAATATTTTATATCGTTAATCCAATTGATTTGCATATAGTAGGAAAGTTGTGTAATCTTCCAACAGAAATAAACATAGAAATTGGGGTTATCATGTCTATCTGAATAGGCAGATATCCTGTTGCTGGCCAATTGAACTAAGATTGAGAGCTGCTCTAGGTCTGCTCTAATGGACGATCAAGGGAGATGGATTTTGGATTGCAACAAATTTTCAGATTAGAGCAGGGGATGAATTTGTTCCAATCTAACTTAATTGATTGAGAAATGGATGTCACTGATCAAGATCTTCCCCACCCAACAGCAAGGGAATGAACTTGTAGCTTTCCACAATGACTGACTCACCTTCCCTTGTAGTTCATGTGGCCTGTCCAAC